>OU744446.1:13035572-13635572 GCA_916610825.1 Haliclystus octoradiatus
CTGTACGTCTTTCACTTCTTCCACTTGTGGAGTCGACTCTACAGGCATCTCGTACTGTGGCTGCTCAATGACTTCCTCCTCGCCGTCAGCCTTGCGGATGATGCGCCTCACAATGGTGATGCTGGTAGGTTCTACCGGTTCGTCAACGGTGTCCTCCACTGGGCCTTCACTGCTGCCATCAGGCAACTGCACCACTTTGCGGATAACACGGCGTTGAGTGGTCACTTGTTGTTTTCGAACCACAGTGCGGTAGACCTCTCCATGTTTGGTCTCCTCCTCGACTTCTGGCTCCGATTCTGTGGTGAGAGAAACCTCTAGCGGGCTAACAAGCTCGGGCTCTTCGACCACAGTCTCTTTGCCAGTTTCGTCTTTGACCACTCTCTTGACCATGCGCCTGCTGACTGTCGGTGAGGCTTCTTGTTTCTCGCCTGACTCCTCGATACTACTCTCTAGGTCCTCCTCTTTGCCGCTTGGGTGAACAACGCTGCGTCTGATCACTGTTCTCTTGCTAGTCACCATAACTGGACGTCTAACAACAGTGCGCAGGATCACGCCTCCTGTATCCTTCTCCTCTTCAATTTGTTCAGGCAGTTGTTCCTCAGGAGTCATCTCCACAGGAACGATAGTCTCTGACTCGTCGATCAGTTGCTCTTGTCCGTCTGGCTGTCGCACAACACGTCTCACAAGAGTCCTCTCCACAGCTCTTGGCATGTCGACGGCAACAACCTCGCGGTGCACCTGTCTACGAGTCACCTCCTCTGGCTCTCTCTCGTAACGTTGGACAGTGCGGTGGACAACACGGGTTGGCTGATCGTCTTCTGGCACGCTCTCCACAGTGCCAACGTCCATGGGGACAGGAATGTCTTCTTCCACTGGCTCCTCGACCTCTTCCACCTTCTCTGTGCCGTCGGGCAACACGATAATCCTCTTGATGGTCCTTCTGGTGACAGTGCGCACAGTTCGGCGGATGATCTTGCCGTCCTGCATGGTGACACCGTCTTCTGGCTCCTCTGGAGCAGGAGTAGGTTCACCAACGACAGTACGGTGTACTTGACGACTGGTCACCACTTCTTGCTCAGGCAAGCTTTCGGCGACAGGCTCTTGAGTTGGTGCAAAGAGTTCCTCGATTGGTTCATCAACGTCTGACTTGGGTTCTTCCACGCTCTCCTCGACGCCTTGCTCTTCTCCTTGAGGGGTGTAGATAACCTTCCTGTACACCTTTCTCCTTGTCACGACAGGCACAGGTCGGCGCACAACTCTCCTCGTCACAACTCCCTGTACGTCTTTCACTTCTTCCACTTGTGGCGTCGACTCTACAGGCATCTCGTACTGTGGCTGCTCAATGACTTCCTCCTCGCCGTCAGCCTTGCGGATGATGCGCCTCACAATGGTGATGCTGGTAGGTTCTACCGGTTCGTCAACGGTGTCCTCCACTGGGCCTTCACTGCTGCCATCAGGCAACTGCACCACTTTGCGGATAACACGGCGTTGAGTGGTCACTTGTTGTTTTCGAACCACAGTGCGGTAGACCTCTCCATGTTTGGTCTCCTCCTCGACTTCTGGCTCCGATTCTGTGGTGAGAGAAACCTCTAGCGGGCTAACAAGCTCGGGCTCTTCGACCACAGTCTCTTTGCCAGTTTCGTCTTTGACCACTCTCTTGACCATGCGCCTGCTGACTGTCGGTGAGGCTTCTTGTTTCTCGCCTGACTCCTCGATACTACTCTCTAGGTCCTCCTCTTTGCCGCTTGGGTGAACAACGCTGCGTCTGATCACTGTTCTCTTGCTAGTCACCATAACTGGACGTCTAACAACAGTGCGCAGGATCACGCCTCCTGTATCCTTCTCCTCTTCAATTTGTTCAGGCAGTTGTTCCTCAGGAGTCATCTCCACAGGAACGATAGTCTCTGACTCGTCGATCAGTTGCTCTTGTCCGTCTGGCTGTCGCACAACACGTCTCACAAGAGTCCTCTCCACAGCTCTTGGCATGTCGACGGCAACAACCTCGCGGTGCACCTGTCTACGAGTCACCTCCTCTGGCTCTCTCTCGTAACGTTGGACAGTGCGGTGGACAACACGGGTTGGCTGATCGTCTTCTGGCACGCTCTCCACAGTGCCAACGTCCATGGGGACAGGAATGTCTTCTTCCACTGGCTCCTCGACCTCTTCCACCTTCTCTGTGCCGTCGGGCAACACGATAATCCTCTTGATGGTCCTTCTGGTGACAGTGCGCACAGTTCGGCGGATGATCTTGCCGTCCTGCATGGTGACACCGTCTTCTGGCTCCTCTGGAGCAGGAGTAGGTTCACCAACGACAGTACGGTGTACTTGACGACTGGTCACCACTTCTTGCTCAGGCAAGCTTTCGGCGACAGGCTCTTGAGTTGGTGCAAAGAGTTCCTCGATTGGTTCATCAACGTCTGACTTGGGTTCTTCCACGCTCTCCTCGACGCCTTGCTCTTCTCCTTGAGGGGTGTAGATAACCTTCCTGTACACCTTTCTCCTTGTCACGACAGGCACAGGTCGGCGCACAACTCTCCTCGTCACAACTCCCTGTACGTCTTTCACTTCTTCCACTTGTGGCGTCGACTCTACAGGCATCTCGTACTGTGGCTGCTCAATGACTTCCTCCTCGCCGTCAGCCTTGCGGATGATGCGCCTCACAATGGTGATGCTGGTAGGTTCTACCGGTTCGTCAACGGTGTCCTCCACTGGGCCTTCACTGCTGCCATCAGGCAACTGCACCACTTTGCGGATAACACGGCGTTGAGTGGTCACTTGTTGTTTTCGAACCACAGTGCGGTAGACCTCTCCATGTTTGGTCTCCTCCTCGACTTCTGGCTCCGATTCTGTGGTGAGAGAAACCTCTAGCGGGCTAACAAGCTCGGGCTCTTCGACCACAGTCTCTTTGCCAGTTTCGTCTTTGACCACTCTCTTGACCATGCGCCTGCTGACTGTCGGTGAGGCTTCTTGTTTCTCGCCTGACTCCTCGATACTACTCTCTAGGTCCTCCTCTTTGCCGCTTGGGTGAACAACGCTGCGTCTGATCACTGTTCTCTTGCTAGTCACCATAACTGGACGTCTAACAACAGTGCGCAGGATCACGCCTCCTGTATCCTTCTCCTCTTCAATTTGTTCAGGCAGTTGTTCCTCAGGAGTCATCTCCACAGGAACGATAGTCTCTGACTCGTCGATCAGTTGCTCTTGTCCGTCTGGCTGTCGCACAACACGTCTCACAAGAGTCCTCTCCACAGCTCTTGGCATGTCGACGGCAACAACCTCGCGGTGCACCTGTCTACGAGTCACCTCCTCTGGCTCTCTCTCGTAACGTTGGACAGTGCGGTGGACAACACGGGTTGGCTGATCGTCTTCTGGCACGCTCTCCACAGTGCCAACGTCCATGGGGACAGGAATGTCTTCTTCCACTGGCTCCTCGACCTCTTCCACCTTCTCTGTGCCGTCGGGCAACACGATAATCCTCTTGATGGTCCTTCTGGTGACAGTGCGCACAGTTCGGTGGATGATCTTGCCGTCCTGCATGGTGACACCGTCTTCTGGCTCCTCTGGAGCAGGAGTAGGTTCACCAACGACAGTACGGTGTACTTGACGACTGGTCACCACTTCTTGCTCAGGCAAGCTTTCGGCGACAGGCTCTTGAGTTGGTGCAAAGAGTTCCTCGATTGGTTCATCAACGTCTGACTTGGGTTCTTCCACGCTCTCCTCGACGCCTTGCTCTTCTCCTTGAGGGGTGTAGATAACCTTCCTGTACACCTTTCTCCTTGTCACGACAGGCACAGGTCGGCGCACAACTCTCCTCGTCACAACTCCCTGTACGTCTTTCACTTCTTCCACTTGTGGCGTCGACTCTACAGGCATCTCGTACTGTGGCTGCTCAATGACTTCCTCCTCGCCGTCAGCCTTGCGGATGATGCGCCTCACAATGGTGATGCTGGTAGGTTCTACCGGTTCGTCAACGGTGTCCTCCACTGGGCCTTCACTGCTGCCATCAGGCAACTGCACCACTTTGCGGATAACACGGCGTTGAGTGGTCACTTGTTGTTTTCGAACCACAGTGCGGTAGACCTCTCCATGTTTGGTCTCCTCCTCGACTTCTGGCTCCGATTCTGTGGTGAGAGAAACCTCTAGCGGGCTAACAAGCTCGGGCTCTTCGACCACAGTCTCTTTGCCAGTTTCGTCTTTGACCACTCTCTTGACCATGCGCCTGCTGACTGTCGGTGAGGCTTCTTGTTTCTCGCCTGACTCCTCGATACTACTCTCTAGGTCCTCCTCTTTGCCGCTTGGGTGAACAACGCTGCGTCTGATCACTGTTCTCTTGCTAGTCACCATAACTGGACGTCTAACAACAGTGCGCAGGATCACGCCTCCTGTATCCTTCTCCTCTTCAATTTGTTCAGGCAGTTGTTCCTCAGGAGTCATCTCCACAGGAACGATAGTCTCTGACTCGTCGATCAGTTGCTCTTGTCCGTCTGGCTGTCGCACAACACGTCTCACAAGAGTCCTCTCCACAGCTCTTGGCATGTCGACGGCAACAACCTCGCGGTGCACCTGTCTACGAGTCACCTCCTCTGGCTCTCTCTCGTAACGTTGGACAGTGCGGTGGACAACACGGGTTGGCTGATCGTCTTCTGGCACGCTCTCCACAGTGCCAACGTCCATGGGGACAGGAATGTCTTCTTCCACTGGCTCCTCGACCTCTTCCACCTTCTCTGTGCCGTCGGGCAACACGATAATCCTCTTGATGGTCCTTCTGGTGACAGTGCGCACAGTTCGGCGGATGATCTTGCCGTCCTGCATGGTGACACCGTCTTCTGGCTCCTCTGGAGCAGGAGTAGGTTCACCAACGACAGTACGGTGTACTTGACGACTGGTCACCACTTCTTGCTCAGGCAAGCTTTCGGCGACAGGCTCTTGAGTTGGTGCAAAGAGTTCCTCGATTGGTTCATCAACGTCTGACTTGGGTTCTTCCACGCTCTCCTCGACGCCTTGCTCTTCTCCTTGAGGGGTGTAGATAACCTTCCTGTACACCTTTCTCCTTGTCACGACAGGCACAGGTCGGCGCACAACTCTCCTCGTCACAACTCCCTGTACGTCTTTCACTTCTTCCACTTGTGGCGTCGACTCTACAGGCATCTCGTACTGTGGCTGCTCAATGACTTCCTCCTCGCCGTCAGCCTTGCGGATGATGCGCCTCACAATGGTGATGCTGGTAGGTTCTACCGGTTCGTCAACGGTGTCCTCCACTGGGCCTTCACTGCTGCCATCAGGCAACTGCACCACTTTACGGATAACACGGCGTTGAGTGGTCACTTGTTGTTTTCGAACCACAGTGCGGTAGACCTCTCCATGTTTGGTCTCCTCCTCGACTTCTGGCTCCGATTCTGTGGTGAGAGAAACCTCTAGCGGGCTAACAAGCTCGGGCTCTTCGACCACAGTCTCTTTGCCAGTTTCGTCTTTGACCACTCTCTTGACCATGCGCCTGCTGACTGTCGGTGAGGCTTCTTGTTTCTCGCCTGACTCCTCGATACTACTCTCTAGGTCCTCCTCTTTGCCGCTTGGGTGAACAACGCTGCGTCTGATCACTGTTCTCTTGCTAGTCACCATAACTGGACGTCTAACAACAGTGCGCAGGATCACGCCTCCTGTATCCTTCTCCTCTTCAATTTGTTCAGGCAGTTGTTCCTCAGGAGTCATCTCCACAGGAACGATAGTCTCTGACTCGTCGATCAGTTGCTCTTGTCCGTCTGGCTGTCGCACAACACGTCTCACAAGAGTCCTCTCCACAGCTCTTGGCATGTCGACGGCAACAACCTCGCGGTGCACCTGTCTACGAGTCACCTCCTCTGGCTCTCTCTCGTAACGTTGGACAGTGCGGTGGACAACACGGGTTGGCTGATCGTCTTCTGGCACGCTCTCCACAGTGCCAACGTCCATGGGGACAGGAATGTCTTCTTCCACTGGCTCCTCGACCTCTTCCACCTTCTCTGTGCCGTCGGGCAACACGATAATCCTCTTGATGGTCCTTCTGGTGACAGTGCGCACAGTTCGGCGGATGATCTTGCCGTCCTGCATGGTGACACCGTCTTCTGGCTCCTCTGGAGCAGGAGTAGGTACACCAACGACAGTACGGTGTACTTGACGACTGGTCACCACTTCTTGCTCAGGCAAGCTTTCGGCGACAGGCTCTTGAGTTGGTGCAAAGAGTTCCTCGATTGGTTCATCAACGTCTGACTTGGGTTCTTCCACGCTCTCCTCGACGCCTTGCTCTTCTCCTTGAGGGGTGTAGATAACCTTCCTGTACACCTTTCTCCTTGTCATGACAGGCACAGGTCGGCGCACAACTCTCCTCGTCACAACTCCCTGTACGTCTTTCACTTCTTCCACTTGTGGCGTCGACTCTACAGGCATCTCGTACTGTGGCTGCTCAATGACTTCCTCCTCGCCGTCAGCCTTGCGGATGATGCGCCTCACAATGGTGATGCTGGTAGGTTCTACCGGTTCGTCAACGGTGTCCTCCACTGGGCCTTCACTGCTGCCATCAGGCAACTGCACCACTTTGCGGATAACACGGCGTTGAGTGGTCACTTGTTGTTTTCGAACCACAGTGCGGTAGACCTCTCCATGTTTGGTCTCCTCCTCGACTTCTGGCTCCGATTCTGTGGTGAGAGAAACCTCTAGCGGGCTAACAAGCTCGGGCTCTTCGACCACAGTCTCTTTGCCAGTTTCGTCTTTGACCACTCTCTTGACCATGCGCCTGCTGACTGTCGGTGAGGCTTCTTGTTTCTTGCCTGACTCCTCGATACTACTCTCTAGGTCCTCCTCTTTGCCGCTTGGGTGAACAACGCTGCGTCTGATCACTGTTCTCTTGCTAGTCACCATAACTGGACGTCTAACAACAGTGCGCAGGATCACGCCTCCTGTATCCTTCTCCTCTTCAATTTGTTCAGGCAGTTGTTCCTCAGGAGTCATCTCCACAGGAACGATAGTCTCTGACTCGTCGATCAGTTGCTCTTGTCCGTCTGGCTGTCGCACAACACGTCTCACAAGAGTCCTCTCCACAGCTCTTGGCATGTCGACGGCAACAACCTCGCGGTGCACCTGTCTACGAGTCACCTCCTCTGGCTCTCTCTCGTAACGTTGGACAGTGCGGTGGACAACACGGGTTGGCTGATCGTCTTCTGGCACGCTCTCCACAGTGCCAACGTCCATGGGGACAGGAATGTCTTCTTCCACTGGCTCCTCGACCTCTTCCACCTTCTCTGTGCCGTCGGGCAACACGATAATCCTCTTGATGGTCCTTCTGGTGACAGTGCGCACAGTTCGGCGGATGATCTTGCCGTCCTGCATGGTGACACCGTCTTCTGGCTCCTCTGGAGCAGGAGTAGGTTCACCAACGACAGTACGGTGTACTTGACGACTGGTCACCACTTCTTGCTCAGGCAAGCTTTCGGCGACAGGCTCTTGAGTTGGTGCAAAGAGTTCCTCGATTGGTTCATCAACGTCTGACTTGGGTTCTTCCACGCTCTCCTCGACGCCTTGCTCTTCTCCTTGAGGGGTGTAGATAACCTTCCTGTACACCTTTCTCCTTGTCACGACAGGCACAGGTCGGCGCACAACTCTCCTCGTCACAACTCCCTGTACGTCTTTCACTTCTTCCACTTGTGGCGTCGACTCTACAGGCATCTCGTACTGTGGCTGCTCAATGACTTCCTCCTCGCCGTCAGCCTTGCGGATGATGCGCCTCACAATGGTGATGCTGGTAGGTTCTACCGGTTCGTCAACGGTGTCCTCCACTGGGCCTTCACTGCTGCCATCAGGCAACTGCACCACTTTGCGGATAACACGGCGTTGAGTGGTCACTTGTTGTTTTCGAACCACAGTGCGGTAGACCTCTCCATGTTTGGTCTCCTCCTCGACTTCTGGCTCCGATTCTGTGGTGAGAGAAACCTCTAGCGGGCTAACAAGCTCGGGCTCTTCGACCACAGTCTCTTTGCCAGTTTCGTCTTTGACCACTCTCTTGACCATGCGCCTGCTGACTGTCGGTGAGGCTTCTTGTTTCTCGCCTGACTCCTCGATACTACTCTCTAGGTCCTCCTCTTTGCCGCTTGGGTGAACAACGCTGCGTCTGATCACTGTTCTCTTGCTAGTCACCATAACTGGACGTCTAACAACAGTGCGCAGGATCACGCCTCCTGTATCCTTCTCCTCTTCAATTTGTTCAGGCAGTTGTTCCTCAGGAGTCATCTCCACAGGAACGATAGTCTCTGACTCGTCGATCAGTTGCTCTTGTCCGTCTGGCTGTCGCACAACACGTCTCACAAGAGTCCTCTCCACAGCTCTTGGCATGTCGACGGCAACAACCTCGCGGTGCACCTGTCTACGAGTCACCTCCTCTGGCTCTCTCTCGTAACGTTGGACAGTGCGGTGGACAACACGGGTTGGCTGATCGTCTTCTGGCACGCTCTCCACAGTGCCAACGTCCATGGGGACAGGAATGTCTTCTTCCACTGGCTCCTCGACCTCTTCCACCTTCTCTGTGCCGTCGGGCAACACGATAATCCTCTTGATGGTCCTTCTGGTGACAGTGCGCACAGTTCGGCGGATGATCTTGCCGTCCTGCATGGTGACACCGTCTTCTGGCTCCTCTGGAGCAGGAGTAGGTACACCAACGACAGTACGGTGTACTTGACGACTGGTCACCACTTCTTGCTCAGGCAAGCTTTCGGCGACAGGCTCTTGAGTTGGTGCAAAGAGTTCCTCGATTGGTTCATCAACGTCTGACTTGGGTTCTTCCACGCTCTCCTCGACGCCTTGCTCTTCTCCTTGAGGGGTGTAGATAACCTTCCTGTACACCTTTCTCCTTGTCACGACAGGCACAGGTCGGCGCACAACTCTCCTCGTCACAACTCCCTGTACGTCTTTCACTTCTTCCACTTGTGGCGTCGACTCTACAGGCATCTCGTACTGTGGCTGCTCAATGACTTCCTCCTCGCCGTCAGCCTTGCGGATGATGCGCCTCACAATGGTGATGCTGGTAGGTTCTACCGGTTCGTCAACGGTGTCCTCCACTGGGCCTTCACTGCTGCCATCAGGCAACTGCACCACTTTGCGGATAACACGGCGTTGAGTGGTCACTTGTTGTTTTCGAACCACAGTGCGGTAGACCTCTCCATGTTTGGTCTCCTCCTCGACTTCTGGCTCCGATTCTGTGGTGAGAGAAACCTCTAGCGGGCTAACAAGCTCGGGCTCTTCGACCACAGTCTCTTTGCCAGTTTCGTCTTTGACCACTCTCTTGACCATGCGCCTGCTGACTGTCGGTGAGGCTTCTTGTTTCTCGCCTGACTCCTCGATACTACTCTCTAGGTCCTCCTCTTTGCCGCTTGGGTGAACAACGCTGCGTCTGATCACTGTTCTCTTGCTAGTCACCATAACTGGACGTCTAACAACAGTGCGCAGGATCACGCCTCCTGTATCCTTCTCCTCTTCAATTTGTTCAGGCAGTTGTTCCTCAGGAGTCATCTCCACAGGAACGATAGTCTCTGACTCGTCGATCAGTTGCTCTTGTCCGTCTGGCTGTCGCACAACACGTCTCACAAGAGTCCTCTCCACAGCTCTTGGCATGTCGACGGCAACAACCTCGCGGTGCACCTGTCTACGAGTCACCTCCTCTGGCTCTCTATCGTAACGTTGGACAGTGCGGTGGACAACATGGGTTGGCTGATCGTCTTCTGGCACGCTCTCCACAGTGCCAACGTCCATGGGGACAGGAATGTCTTCTTCCACTGGCTCCTCGACCTCTTCCACCTTCTCTGTGCCGTCGGGCAACACGATAATCCTCTTGATGGTCCTTCTGGTGACAGTGCGCACAGTTCGGCGGATGATCTTGCCGTCCTGCATGGTGACACCGTCTTCTGGCTCCTCTGGAGCAGGAGTAGGTTCACCAACGACAGTACGGTGTACTTGACGACTGGTCACCACTTCTTGCTCAGGCAAGCTTTCGGCGACAGGCTCTTGAGTTGGTGCAAAGAGTTCCTCGATTGGTTCATCAACGTCTGACTTGGGTTCTTCCACGCTCTCCTCGACGCCTTGCTCTTCTCCTTGAGGGGTGTAGATAACCTTCCTGTACACCTTTCTCCTTGTCACGACAGGCACAGGTCGGCGCACAACTCTCCTCGTCACAACTCCCTGTACGTCTTTCACTTCTTCCACTTGTGGCGTCGACTCTACAGGCATCTCGTACTGTGGCTGCTCAATGACTTCCTCCTCGCCGTCAGCCTTGCGGATGATGCGCCTCACAATGGTGATGCTGGTAGGTTCTACCGGTTCGTCAACGGTGTCCTCCACTGGGCCTTCACTGCTGCCATCAGGCAACTGCACCACTTTACGGATAACACGGCGTTGAGTGGTCACTTGTTGTTTTCGAACCACAGTGCGGTAGACCTCTCCATGTTTGGTCTCCTCCTCGACTTCTGGCTCCGATTCTGTGGTGAGAGAAACCTCTAGCGGGCTAACAAGCTCGGGCTCTTCGACCACAGTCTCTTTGCCAGTTTCGTCTTTGACCACTCTCTTGACCATGCGCCTGCTGACTGTCGGTGAGGCTTCTTGTTTCTCGCCTGACTCCTCGATACTACTCTCTAGGTCCTCCTCTTTGCCGCTTGGGTGAACAACGCTGCGTCTGATCACTGTTCTCTTGCTAGTCACCATAACTGGACGTCTAACAACAGTGCGCAGGATCACGCCTCCTGTATCCTTCTCCTCTTCAATTTGTTCAGGCAGTTGTTCCTCAGGAGTCATCTCCACAGGAACGATAGTCTCTGACTCGTCGATCAGTTGCTCTTGTCCGTCTGGCTGTCGCACAACACGTCTCACAAGAGTCCTCTCCACAGCTCTTGGCATGTCGACGGCAACAACCTCGCGGTGCACCTGTCTACGAGTCACCTCCTCTGGCTCTCTCTCGTAACGTTGGACAGTGCGGTGGACAACACGGGTTGGCTGATCGTCTTCTGGCACGCTCTCCACAGTGCCAACGTCCATGGGGACAGGAATGTCTTCTTCCACTGGCTCCTCGACCTCTTCCACCTTCTCTGTGCCGTCGGGCAACACGATAATCCTCTTGATGGTCCTTCTGGTGACAGTGCGCACAGTTCGGCGGATGATCTTGCCGTCCTGCATGGTGACACCGTCTTCTGGCTCCTCTGGAGCAGGAGTAGGTACACCAACGACAGTACGGTGTACTTGACGACTGGTCACCACTTCTTGCTCAGGCAAGCTTTCGGCGACAGGCTCTTGAGTTGGTGCAAAGAGTTCCTCGATTGGTTCATCAACGTCTGACTTGGGTTCTTCCACGCTCTCCTCGACGCCTTGCTCTTCTCCTTGAGGGGTGTAGATAACCTTCCTGTACACCTTTCTCCTTGTCACGACAGGCACAGGTCGGCGCACAACTCTCCTCGTCACAACTCCCTGTACGTCTTTCACTTCTTCCACTTGTGGCGTCGACTCTACAGGCATCTCGTACTGTGGCTGCTCAATGACTTCCTCCTCGCCGTCAGCCTTGCGGATGATGCGCCTCACAATGGTGATGCTGGTAGGTTCTACCGGTTCGTCAACGGTGTCCTCCACTGGGCCTTCACTGCTGCCATCAGGCAACTGCACCACTTTGCGGATAACACGGCGTTGAGTGGTCACTTGTTGTTTTCGAACCACAGTGCGGTAGACCTCTCCATGTTTGGTCTCCTCCTCGACTTCTGGCTCCGATTCTGTGGTGAGAGAAACCTCTAGCGGGCTAACAAGCTCGGGCTCTTCGACCACAGTCTCTTTGCCAGTTTCGTCTTTGACCACTCTCTTGACCATGCGCCTGCTGACTGTCGGTGAGGCTTCTTGTTTCTCGCCTGACTCCTCGATACTACTCTCTAGGTCCTCCTCTTTGCCGCTTGGGTGAACAACGCTGCGTCTGATCACTGTTCTCTTGCTAGTCACCATAACTGGACGTCTAACAACAGTGCGCAGGATCACGCCTCCTGTATCCTTCTCCTCTTCAATTTGTTCAGGCAGTTGTTCCTCAGGAGTCATCTCCACAGGAACGATAGTTTCTGACTCGTCGATCAGTTGCTCTTGTCCGTCTGGCTGTCGCACAACACGTCTCACAAGAGTCCTCTCCACAGCTCTTGGCATGTCGACGGCAACAACCTCGCGGTGCACCTGTCTACGAGTCACCTCCTCTGGCTCTCTCTCGTAACGTTGGACAGTGCGGTGGACAACACGGGTTGGCTGATCGTCTTCTGGCACGCTCTCCACAGTGCCAACGTCCATGGGGACAGGAATGTCTTCTTCCACTGGCTCCTCGACCTCTTCCACCTTCTCTGTGCCGTCGGGCAACACGATAATCCTCTTGATGGTCCTTCTGGTGACAGTGCGCACAGTTCGGCGGATGATCTTGCCGTCCTGCATGGTGACACCGTCTTCTGGCTCCTCTGGAGCAGGAGTAGGTTCACCAACGACAGTACGGTGTACTTGACGACTGGTCACCACTTCTTGCTCAGGCAAGCTTTCGGCGACAGGCTCTTGAGTTGGTGCAAAGACTTCCTCGATTGGTTCATCAACGTCTGACTTGGGTTCTTCCACGCTCTCCTCGACGCCTTGCTCTTCTCCTTGAGGGGTGTAGATAACCTTCCTGTACACCTTTCTCCTTGTCACGACAGGCACAGGTCGGCGCACAACTCTCCTCGTCACAACTCCCTGTACGTCTTTCACTTCTTCCACTTGTGGCGTCGACTCTACAGGCATCTCGTACTGTGGCTGCTCAATGACTTCCTCCTCGCCGTCAGCCTTGCGGATGATGCGCCTCACAATGGTGATGCTGGTAGGTTCTACCGGTTCGTCAACGGTGTCCTCCACTGGGCCTTCACTGCTGCCATCAGGCAACTGCACCACTTTGCGGATAACACGGCGTTGAGTGGTCACTTGTTGTTTTCGAACCACAGTGCGGTAGACCTCTCCATGTTTGGTCTCCTCCTCGACTTCTGGCTCCGATTCTGTGGTGAGAGAAACCTCTAGCGGGCTAACAAGCTCGGGCTCTTCGACCACAGTCTCTTTGCCAGTTTCGTCTTTGACCACTCTCTTGACCATGCGCCTGCTGACTGTCGGTGAGGCTTCTTGTTTCTCGCCTGACTCCTCGATACTACTCTCTAGGTCCTCCTCTTTGCCGCTTGGGTGAACAACGCTGCGTCTGATCACTGTTCTCTTGCTAGTCACCATAACTGGACGTCTAACAACAGTGCGCAGGATCACGCCTCCTGTATCCTTCTCCTCTTCAATTTGTTCAGGCAGTTGTTCCTCAGGAGTCATCTCCACAGGAACGATAGTCTCTGACTCGTCGATCAGTTGCTCTTGTCCGTCTGGCTGTCGCACAACACGTCTCACAAGAGTCCTCTCCACAGCTCTTGGCATGTCGACGGCAACAACCTCGCGGTGCACCTGTCTACGAGTCACCTCCTCTGGCTCTCTCTCGTAACGTTGGACAGTGCGGTGGACAACACGGGTTGGCTGATCGTCTTCTGGCACGCTCTCCACAGTGCCAACGTCCATGGGGACAGGAATGTCTTCTTCCACTGGCTCCTCGACCTCTTCCACCTTCTCTGTGCCGTCGGGCAACACGATAATCCTCTTGATGGTCCTTCTGGTGACAGTGCGCACAGTTCGGCGGATGATCTTGCCGTCCTGCATGGTGACACCGTCTTCTGGCTCCTCTGGAGCAGGAGTAGGTTCACCAACGACAGTACGGTGTACTTGACGACTGGTCACCACTTCTTGCTCAGGCAAGCTTTCGGCGACAGGCTCTTGAGTTGGTGCAAAGAGTTCCTCGATTGGTTCATCAACGTCTGACTTGGGTTCTTCCACGCTCTCCTCGACGCCTTGCTCTTCTCCTTGAGGGGTGTAGATAACCTTCCTGTACACCTTTCTCCTTGTCACGACAGGCACAGGTCGGCGCACAACTCTCCTCGTCACAACTCCCTGTACGTCTTTCACTTCTTCCACTTGTGGAGTCGACTCTACAGGCATCTCGTACTGTGGCTGCTCAATGACTTCCTCCTCGCCGTCAGCCTTGCGGATGATGCGCCTCACAATGGTGATGCTGGTAGGTTCTACCGGTTCGTCAACGGTGTCCTCCACTGGGCCTTCACTGCTGCCATCAGGCAACTGCACCACTTTGCGGATAACACGGCGTTGAGTGGTCACTTGTTGTTTTCGAACCACAGTGCGGTAGACCTCTCCATGTTTGGTCTCCTCCTCGACTTCTGGCTCCGATTCTGTGGTGAGAGAAACCTCTAGCGGGCTAACAAGCTCGGGCTCTTCGACCACAGTCTCTTTGCCAGTTTCGTCTTTGACCACTCTCTTGACCATGCGCCTGCTGACTGTCGGTGAGGCTTCTTGTTTCTCGCCTGACTCCTCGATACTACTCTCTAGGTCCTCCTCTTTGCCGCTTGGGTGAACAACGCTGCGTCTGATCACTGTTCTCTTGCTAGTCACCATAACTGGACGTCTAACAACAGTGCGCAGGATCACGCCTCCTGTATCCTTCTCCTCTTCAATTTGTTCAGGCAGTTGTTCCTCAGGAGTCATCTCCACAGGAACGATAGTCTCTGACTCGTCGATCAGTTGCTCTTGTCCGTCTGGCTGTCGCACAACACGTCTCACAAGAGTCCTCTCCACAGCTCTTGGCATGTCGACGGCAACAACCTCGCGGTGCACCTGTCTACGAGTCACCTCCTCTGGCTCTCTCTCGTAACGTTGGACAGTGCGGTGGACAACACGGGTTGGCTGATCGTCTTCTGGCACGCTCTCCACAGTGCCAACGTCCATGGGGACAGGAATGTCTTCTTCCACTGGCTCCTCGACCTCTTCCACCTTCTCTGTGCCGTCGGGCAACACGATAATCCTCTTGATGGTCCTTCTGGTGACAGTGCGCACAGTTCGGCGGATGATCTTGCCGTCCTGCATGGTGACACCGTCTTCTGGCTCCTCTGGAGCAGGAGTAGGTTCACCAACGACAGTACGGTGTACTTGACGACTGGTCACCACTTCTTGCTCAGGCAAGCTTTCGGCGACAGGCTCTTGAGTTGGTGCAAAGAGTTCCTCGATTGGTTCATCAACGTCTGACTTGGGTTCTTCCACGCTCTCCTCGACGCCTTGCTCTTCTCCTTGAGGGGTGTAGATAACCTTCCTGTACACCTTTCTCCTTGTCACGACAGGCACAGGTCGGCGCACAACTCTCCTCGTCACAACTCCCTGTACGTCTTTCACTTCTTCCACTTGTGGCGTCGACTCTACAGGCATCTCGTACTGTGGCTGCTCAATGACTTCCTCCTCGCCGTCAGCCTTGCGGATGATGCGCCTCACAATGGTGATGCTGGTAGGTTCTACCGGTTCGTCAACGGTGTCCTCCACTGGGCCTTCACTGCTGCCATCAGGCAACTGCACCACTTTGCGGATAACACGGCGTTGAGTGGTCACTTGTTGTTTTCGAACCACAGTGCGGTAGACCTCTCCATGTTTGGTCTCCTCCTCGACTTCTGGCTCCGATTCTGTGGTGAGAGAAACCTCTAGCGGGCTAACAAGCTCGGGCTCTTCGACCACAGTCTCTTTGCCAGTTTCGTCTTTGACCACTCTCTTGACCATGCGCCTGCTGACTGTCGGTGAGGCTTCTTGTTTCTCGCCTGACTCCTCGATACTACTCTCTAGGTCCTCCTCTTTGCCGCTTGGGTGAACAACGCTGCGTCTGATCACTGTTCTCTTGCTAGTCACCATAACTGGACGTCTAACAACAGTGCGCAGGATCACGCCTCCTGTATCCTTCTCCTCTTCAATTTGTTCAGGCAGTTGTTCCTCAGGAGTCATCTCCACAGGAACGATAGTCTCTGACTCGTCGATCAGTTGCTCTTGTCCGTCTGGCTGTCGCACAACACGTCTCACAAGAGTCCTCTCCACAGCTCTTGGCATGTCGACGGCAACAACCTCGCGGTGCACCTGTCTACGAGTCACCTCCTCTGGCTCTCTCTCGTAACGTTGGACAGTGCGGTGGACAACACGGGTTGGCTGATCGTCTTCTGGCACGCTCTCCACAGTGCCAACGTCCATGGGGACAGGAATGTCTTCTTCCACTGGCTCCTCGACCTCTTCCACCTTCTCTGTGCCGTCGGGCAACACGATAATCCTCTTGATGGTCCTTCTGGTGACAGTGCGCACAGTTCGGCGGATGATCTTGCCGTCCTGCATGGTGACACCGTCTTCTGGCTCCTCTGGAGCAGGAGTAGGTTCACCAACGACAGTACGGTGTACTTGACGACTGGTCACCACTTCTTGCTCAGGCAAGCTTTCGGCGACAGGCTCTTGAGTTGGTGCAAAGAGTTCCTCGATTGGTTCATCAACGTCTGACTTGGGTTCTTCCACGCTCTCCTCGACGCCTTGCTCTTCTCCTTGAGGGGTGTAGATAACCTTCCTGTACACCTTTCTCCTTGTCACGACAGGCACAGGTCGGCGCACAACTCTCCTCGTCACAACTCCCTGTACGTCTTTCACTTCTTCCACTTGTGGCGTCGACTCTACAGGCATCTCGTACTGTGGCTGCTCAATGACTTCCTCCTCGCCGTCAGCCTTGCGGATGATGCGCCTCACAATGGTGATGCTGGTAGGTTCTACCGGTTCGTCAACGGTGTCCTCCACTGGGCCTTCACTGCTGCCATCAGGCAACTGCACCACTTTGCGGATAACACGGCGTTGAGTGGTCACTTGTTGTTTTCGAACCACAGTGCGGTAGACCTCTCCATGTTTGGTCTCCTCCTCGACTTCTGGCTCCGATTCTGTGGTGAGAGAAACCTCTAGCGGGCTAACAAGCTCGGGCTCTTCGACCACAGTCTCTTTGCCAGTTTCGTCTTTGACCACTCTCTTGACCATGCGCCTGCTGACTGTCGGTGAGGCTTCTTGTTTCTCGCCTGACTCCTCGATACTACTCTCTAGGTCCTCCTCTTTGCCGCTTGGGTGAACAACGCTGCGTCTGATCACTGTTCTCTTGCTAGTCACCATAACTGGACGTCTAACAACAGTGCGCAGGATCACGCCTCCTGTATCCTTCTCCTCTTCAATTTGTTCAGGCAGTTGTTCCTCAGGAGTCATCTCCACAGGAACGATAGTCTCTGACTCGTCGATCAGTTGCTCTTGTCCGTCTGGCTGTCGCACAACACGTCTCACAAGAGTCCTCTCCACAGCTCTTGGCATGTCGACGGCAACAACCTCGCGGTGCACCTGTCTACGAGTCACCTCCTCTGGCTCTCTCTCGTAACGTTGGACAGTGCGGTGGACAACACGGGTTGGCTGATCGTCTTCTGGCACGCTCTCCACAGTGCCAACGTCCATGGGGACAGGAATGTCTTCTTCCACTGGCTCCTCGACCTCTTCCACCTTCTCTGTGCCGTCGGGCAACACGATAATCCTCTTGATGGTCCTTCTGGTGACAGTGCGCACAGTTCGGCGGATGATCTTGCCGTCCTGCATGGTGACACCGTCTTCTGGCTCCTCTGGAGCAGGAGTAGGTACACCAACGACAGTACGGTGTATTTGACGACTGGTCACCACTTCTTGCTCAGGCAAGCTTTCGGCGACAGGCTCTTGAGTTGGTGCAAAGAGTTCCTCGATTGGTTCATCAACGTCTGACTTGGGTTCTTCCACGCTCTCCTCGACGCCTTGCTCTTCTCCTTGAGGGGTGTAGATAACCTTCCTGTACACCTTTCTCCTTGTCACGACAGGCACAGGTCGGCGCACAACTCTCCTCGTCACAACTCCCTGTACGTCTTTCACTTCTTCCACTTGTGGCGTCGACTCTACAGGCATCTCGTACTGTGGCTGCTCAATGACTTCCTCCTCGCCGTCAGCCTTGCGGATGATGCGCCTCACAATGGTGATGCTGGTAGGTTCTACCGGTTCGTCAACGGTGTCCTCCACTGGGCCTTCACTGCTGCCATCAGGCAACTGCACCACTTTGCGGATAACACGGCGTTGAGTGGTCACTTGTTGTTTTCGAACCACAGTGCGGTAGACCTCTCCATGTTTGGTCTCCTCCTCGACTTCTGGCTCCGATTCTGTGGTGAGAGAAACCTCTAGCGGGCTAACAAGCTCGGGCTCTTCGACCACAGTCTCTTTGCCAGTTTCGTCTTTGACCACTCTCTTGACCATGCGCCTGCTGACTGTCGGTGAGGCTTCTTGTTTCTCGCCTGACTCCTCGATACTACTCTCTAGGTCCTCCTCTTTGCCGCTTGGGTGAACAACGCTGCGTCTGATCACTGTTCTCTTGCTAGTCACCATAACTGGACGTCTAACAACAGTGCGCAGGATCACGCCTCCTGTATCCTTCTCCTCTTCAATTTGTTCAGGCAGTTGTTCCTCAGGAGTCATCTCCACAGGAACGATAGTCTCTGACTCGTCGATCAGTTGCTCTTGTCCGTCTGGCTGTCGCACAACACGTCTCACAAGAGTCCTCTCCACAGCTCTTGGCATGTCGACGGCAACAACCTCGCGGTGCACCTGTCTACGAGTCACCTCCTCTGGCTCTCTCTCGTAACGTTGGACAGTGCGGTGGACAACACGGGTTGGCTGATCGTCTTCTGGCACGCTCTCCACAGTGCCAACGTCCATGGGGACAGGAATGTCTTCTTCCACTGGCTCCTCGACCTCTTCCACCTTCTCTGTGCCGTCGGGCAACACGATAATCCTCTTGATGGTCCTTCTGGTGACAGTGCGCACAGTTCGGCGGATGATCTTGCCGTCCTGCATGGTGACACCGTCTTCTGGCTCCTCTGGAGCAGGAGTAGGTTCACCAACGACAGTACGGTGTACTTGACGACTGGTCACCACTTCTTGCTCAGGCAAGCTTTCGGCGACAGGCTCTTGAGTTGGTGCAAAGAGTTCCTCGATTGGTTCATCAACGTCTGACTTGGGTTCTTCCACGCTCTCCTCGACGCCTTGCTCTTCTCCTTGAGGGGTGTAGATAACCTTCCTGTACACCTTTCTCCTTGTCACGACAGGCACAGGTCGGCGCACAACTCTCCTCGTCACAACTCCCTGTACGTCTTTCACTTCTTCCACTTGTGGCGTCGACTCTACAGGCATCTCGTACTGTGGCTGCTCAATGACTTCCTCCTCGCCGTCAGCCTTGCGGATGATGCGCCTCACAATGGTGATGCTGGTAGGTTCTACCGGTTCGTCAACGGTGTCCTCCACTGGGCCTTCACTGCTGCCATCAGGCAACTGCACCACTTTGCGGATAACACGGCGTTGAGTGGTCACTTGTTGTTTTCGAACCACAGTGCGGTAGACCTCTCCATGTTTGGTCTCCTCCTCGACTTCTGGCTCCGATTCTGTGGTGAGAGAAACCTCTAGCGGGCTAACAAGCTCGGGCTCTTCGACCACAGTCTCTTTGCCAGTTTCGTCTTTGACCACTCTCTTGACCATGCGCCTGCTGACTGTCGGTGAGGCTTCTTGTTTCTCGCCTGACTCCTCGATACTACTCTCTAGGTCCTCCTCTTTGCCGCTTGGGTGAACAACGCTGCGTCTGATCACTGTTCTCTTGCTAGTCACCATAACTGGACGTCTAACAACAGTGCGCAGGATCACGCCTCCTGTATCCTTCTCCTCTTCAATTTGTTCAGGCAGTTGTTCCTCAGGAGTCATCTCCACAGGAACGATAGTCTCTGACTCGTCGATCAGTTGCTCTTGTCCGTCTGGCTGTCGCACAACACGTCTCACAAAAGTCCTCTCCACAGCTCTTGGCATGTCGACGGCAACAACCTCGCGGTGCACCTGTCTACGAGTCACCTCCTCTGGCTCTCTCTCGTAACGTTGGACAGTGCGGTGGACAACACGGGTTGGCTGATCGTCTTCTGGCACGCTCTCCACAGTGCCAACGTCCATGGGGACAGGAACGTCTTCTTCCACTGGCTCCTCGACCTCTTCCACCTTCTCTGTGCCGTCGGGCAACACGATAATCCTCTTGATGGTCCTTCTGGTGACAGTGCGCACAGTTCGGCGGATGATCTTGCCGTCCTGCATGGTGACACCGTCTTCTGGCTCCTCTGGAGCAGGAGTAGGTTCACCAACGACAGTACGGTGTACTTGACGACTGGTCACCACTTCTTGCTCAGGCAAGCTTTCGGCGACAGGCTCTTGAGTTGGTGCAAAGAGTTCCTCGATTGGTTCATCAACGTCTGACTTGGGTTCTTCCACGCTCTCCTCGACGCCTTGCTCTTCTCCTTGAGGGGTGTAGATAACCTTCCTGTACACCTTTCTCCTTGTCACGACAGGCACAGGTCGGCGCACAACTCTCCTCGTCACAACTCCCTGTACGTCTTTCACTTCTTCCACTTGTGGCGTCGACTCTACAGGCATCTCGTACTGTGGCTGCTTAATGACTTCCTCCTCGCCGTCAGCCTTGCGGATGATGCGCCTCACAATGGTGATGCTGGTAGGTTCTACCGGTTCGTCAACGGTGTCCTCCACTGGGCCTTCACTGCTGCCATCAGGCAACTGCACCACTTTGCGGATAACACGGCGTTGAGTGGTCACTTGTTGTTTTCGAACCACAGTGCGGTAGACCTCTCCATGTTTGGTCTCCTCCTCGACTTCTGGCTCCGATTCTGTGGTGAGAGAAACCTCTAGCGGGCTAACAAGCTCGGGCTCTTCGACCACAGTCTCTTTGCCAGTTTCGTCTTTGACCACTCTCTTGATCATGCGCCTGCTGACTGTCGGTGAGGCTTCTTGTTTCTCGCCTGACTCCTCGATACTACTCTCTAGGTCCTCCTCTTTGCCGCTTGGGTGAACAACGCTGCGTCTGATCACTGTTCTCTTGCTAGTCACCATAACTGGACGTCTAACAACAGTGCGCAGGATCACGCCTCCTGTATCCTTCTCCTCTTCAATTTGTTCAGGCAGTTGTTCCTCAGGAGTCATCTCCACAGGAACGATAGTCTCTGACTCGTCGATCAGTTGCTCTTGTCCGTCTGGCTGTCGCACAACACGTCTCACAAGAGTCCTCTCCACAGCTCTTGGCATGTCGACGGCAACAACCTCGCGGTGCACCTGTCTACGAGTCACCTCCTCTGGCTCTCTCTCGTAACGTTGGACAGTGCGGTGGACAACACGGGTTGGCTGATCGTCTTCTGGCACGCTCTCCACAGTGCCAACGTCCATGGGGACAGGAATGTCTTCTTCCACTGGCTCCTCGACCTCTTCCACCTTCTCTGTGCCGTCGGGCAACACGATAATCCTCTTGATGGTCCTTCTGGTGACAGTGCGCACAGTTCGGCGGATGATCTTGCCGTCCTGCATGGTGACACCGTCTTCTGGCTCCTCTGGAGCAGGAGTAGGTTCACCAACGACAGTACGGTGTACTTGACGACTGGTCACCACTTCTTGCTCAGGCAAGCTTTCGGCGACAGGCTCTTGAGTTGGTGCAAAGAGTTCCTCGATTGGTTCATCAACGTCTGACTTGGGTTCTTCCACGCTCTCCTCAACGCCTTGCTCTTCTCCTTGAGGGGTGTAGATAACCTTCCTGTACACCTTTCTCCTTGTCACGACAGGCACAGGTCGGCGCACAACTCTCCTCGTCACAACTCCCTGTACGTCTTTCACTTCTTCCACTTGTGGCGTCGACTCTACAGGCATCTCGTACTGTGGCTGCTCAATGACTTCCTCCTCGCCGTCAGCCTTGCGGATGATGCGCCTCACAATGGTGATGCTGGTAGGTTCTACCGGTTCGTCAACGGTGTCCTCCACTGGGCCTTCACTGCTGCCATCAGGCAACTGCACCACTTTGCGGATAACACGGCGTTGAGTGGTCACTTGTTGTTTTCGAACCACAGTGCGGTAGACCTCTCCATGTTTGGTCTCCTCCTCGACTTCTGGCTCCGATTCTGTGGTGAGAGAAACCTCTAGCGGGCTAACAAGCTCGGGCTCTTCGACCACAGTCTCTTTGCCAGTTTCGTCTTTGACCACTCTCTTGACCATGCGCCTGCTGACTGTCGGTGAGGCTTCTTGTTTCTCGCCTGACTCCTCGATACTACTCTCTAGGTCCTCCTCTTTGCCGCTTGGGTGAACAACGCTGCGTCTGATCACTGTTCTCTTGCTAGTCACCATAACTGGACGTCTAACAACAGTGCGCAGGATCACGCCTCCTGTATCCTTCTCCTCTTCAATTTGTTCAGGCAGTTGTTCCTCAGGAGTCATCTCCACAGGAACGATAGTCTCTGACTCGTCGATCAGTTGCTCTTGTCCGTCTGGCTGTCGCACAACACGTCTCACAAGAGTCCTCTCCACAGCTCTTGGCATGTCGACGGCAACAACCTCGCGGTGCACCTGTCTACGAGTCACCTCCTCTGGCTCTCTCTCGTAACGTTGGACAGTGCGGTGGACAACACGGGTTGGCTGATCGTCTTCTGGCACGCTCTCCACAGTGCCAACGTCCATGGGGACAGGAATGTCTTCTTCCACTGGCTCCTCGACCTCTTCCACCTTCTCTGTGCCGTCGGGCAACACGATAATCCTCTTGATGGTCCTTCTGGTGACAGTGCGCACAGTTCGGCGGATGATCTTGCCGTCCTGCATGGTGACACCGTCTTCTGGCTCCTCTGGAGCAGGAGTAGGTTCACCAACGACAGTACGGTGTACTTGACGACTGGTCACCACTTCTTGCTCAGGCAAGCTTTCGGCGACAGGCTCTTGAGTTGGTGCAAAGAGTTCCTCGATTGGTTCATCAACGTCTGACTTGGGTTCTTCCACGCTCTCCTCGACGCCTTGCTCTTCTCCTTGAGGGGTGTAGATAACCTTCCTGTACACCTTTCTCCTTGTCACGACAGGCACAGGTCGGCGCACAACTCTCCTCGTCACAACTCCCTGTACGTCTTTCACTTCTTCCACTCGTGGCGTCGACTCTACAGGCATCTCGTACTGTGGCTGCTCAATGACTTCCTCCTCGCCGTCAGCCTTGCGGATGATGCGCCTCACAATGGTGATGCTGGTAGGTTCTACCGGTTCGTCAACGGTGTCCTCCACTGGGCCTTCACTGCTGCCATCAGGCAACTGCACCACTTTGCGGATAACACGGCGTTGAGTGGTCACTTGTTGTTTTCGAACCACAGTGCGGTAGACCTCTCCATGTTTGGTCTCCTCCTCGACTTCTGGCTCCGATTCTGTGGTGAGAGAAACCTCTAGCGGGCTAACAAGCTCGGGCTCTTCGACCACAGTCTCTTTGCCAGTTTCGTCTTTGACCACTCTCTTGATCATGCGCCTGCTGACTGTCGGTGAGGCTTCTTGTTTCTCGCCTGACTCCTCGATACTACTCTCTAGGTCCTCCTCTTTGCCGCTTGGGTGAACAACGCTGCGTCTGATCACTGTTCTCTTGCTAGTCACCATAACTGGACGTCTAACAACAGTGCGCAGGATCACGCCTCCTGTATCCTTCTCCTCTTCAATTTGTTCAGGCAGTTGTTCCTCAGGAGTCATCTCCACAGGAACGATAGTCTCTGACTCGTCGATCAGTTGCTCTTGTCCGTCTGGCTGTCGCACAACACGTCTCACAAGAGTCCTCTCCACAGCTCTTGGCATGTCGACGGCAACAACCTCGCGGTGCACCTGTCTACGAGTCACCTCCTCTGGCTCTCTCTCGTAACGTTGGACAGTGCGGTGGACAACACGGGTTGGCTGATCGTCTTCTGGCACGCTCTCCACAGTGCCAACGTCCATGGGGACAGGAATGTCTTCTTCCACTGGCTCCTCGACCTCTTCCACCTTCTCTGTGCCGTCGGGCAACACGATAATCCTCTTGATGGTCCTTCTGGTGACAGTGCGCACAGTTCGGCGGATGATCTTGCCGTCCTGCATGGTGACACCGTCTTCTGGCTCCTCTGGAGCAGGAGTAGGTTCACCAACGACAGTACGGTGTACTTGACGACTGGTCACCACTTCTTGCTCAGGCAAGCTTTCGGCGACAGGCTCTTGAGTTGGTGCAAAGAGTTCCTCGATTGGTTCATCAACGTCTGACTTGGGTTCTTCCACGCTCTCCTCGACGCCTTGCTCTTCTCCTTGAGGGGTGTAGATAACCTTCCTGTACACCTTTCTCCTTGTCACGACAGGCACAGGTCGGCGCACAACTCTCCTCGTCACAACTCCCTGTACGTCTTTCACTTCTTCCACTTGTGGCGTCGACTCTACAGGCATCTCGTACTGTGGCTGCTCAATGACTTCCTCCTCGCCGTCAGCCTTGCGGATGATGCGCCTCACAATGGTGATGCTGGTAGGTTCTACCGGTTCGTCAACGGTGTCCTCCACTGGGCCTTCACTGCTGCCATCAGGCAACTGCACCACTTTGCGGATAACACGGCGTTGAGTGGTCACTTGTTGTTTTCGAACCACAGTGCGGTAGACCTCTCCATGTTTGGTCTCCTCTTCGACTTCTGGCTCCGATTCTGTGGTGAGAGAAACCTCTAGCGGGCTAACAAGGTCGGGCTCTTCGACCACAGTCTCTTTGCCAGTTTCGTCTTTGACCACTCTCTTGACCATGCGCCTGCTGACTGTCGGTGAGGCTTCTTGTTTCTCGCCTGACTCCTCGATACTACTCTCTAGGTCCTCCTCTTTGCCGCTTGGGTGAACAACGCTGCGTCTGATCACTGTTCTCTTGCTAGTCACCATAACTGGACGTCTAACAACAGTGCGCAGGATCACGCCTCCTGTATCCTTCTCCTCTTCAATTTGTTCAGGCAGTTGTTCCTCAGGAGTCATCTCCACAGGAACGATAGTCTCTGACTCGTCGATCAGTTGCTCTTGTCCGTCTGGCTGTCGCACAACACGTCTCACAAGAGTCCTCTCCACAGCTCTTGGCATGTCGACGGCAACAACCTCGCGGTGCACCTGTCTACGAGTCACCTCCTCTGGCTCTCTCTCGTAACGTTGGACAGTGCGGTGGACAACACGGGTTGGCTGATCGTCTTCTGGCACGCTCTCCACAGTGCCAACGTCCATGGGGACAGGAATGTCTTCTTCCACTGGCTCCTCGACCTCTTCCACCTTCTCTGTGCCGTCGGGCAACACGATAATCCTCTTGATGGTCCTTCTGGTGACAGTGCGCACAGTTCGGCGGATGATCTTGCCGTCCTGCATGGTGACACCGTCTTCTGGCTCCTCTGGAGCAGGAGTAGGTTCACCAACGACAGTACGGTGTACTTGACGACTGGTCACCACTTCTTGCTCAGGCAAGCTTTCGGCGACAGGCTCTTGAGTTGGTGCAAAGAGTTCCTCGATTGGTTCATCAACGTCTGACTTGGTTTCTTCCACGCTCTCCTCGACGCCTTGCTCTTCTCCTTGAGGGGTGTAGATAACCTTCCTGTACACCTTTCTCCTTGTCACGACAGGCACAGGTCGGCGCACAACTCTCCTCGTCACAACTCCCTGTACGTCTTTCACTTCTTCCACTTGTGGCGTCGACTCTACAGGCATCTCGTACTGTGGCTGCTCAATGACTTCCTCCTCGCCGTCAGCCTTGCGGATGATGCGCCTCACAATGGTGATGCTGGTAGGTTCTACCGGTTCGTCAACGGTGTCCTCCACTGGGCCTTCACTGCTGCCATCAGGCAACTGCACCACTTTGCGGATAACACGGCGTTGAGTGGTCACTTGTTGTTTTCGAACCACAGTGCGGTAGACCTCTCCATGTTTGGTCTCCTCCTCGACTTCTGGCTCCGATTCTGTGGTGAGAGAAACCTCTAGCGGGCTAACAAGCTCGGGCTCTTCGACCACAGTCTCTTTGCCAGTTTCGTCTTTGACCACTCTCTTGACCATGCGCCTGCTGACTGTCGGTGAGGCTTCTTGTTTCTCGCCTGACTCCTCGATACTACTCTCTAGGTCCTCCTCTTTGCCGCTTGGGTGAACAACGCTGCGTCTGATCACTGTTCTCTTGCTAGTCACCATAACTGGACGTCTAACAACAGTGCGCAGGATCACGCCTCCTGTATCCTTCTCCTCTTCAATTTGTTCAGGCAGTTGTTCCTCAGGAGTCATCTCCACAGGAACGATAGTCTCTGACTCGTCGATCAGTTGCTCTTGTCCGTCTGGCTGTCGCACAACACGTCTCACAAGAGTCCTCTCCACAGCTCTTGGCATGTCGACGGCAACAACCTCGCGGTGCACCTGTCTACGAGTCACCTCCTCTGGCTCTCTCTCGTAACGTTGGACAGTGCGGTGGACAACACGGGTTGGCTGATCGTCTTCTGGCACGCTCTCCACAGTGCCAACGTCCATGGGGACAGGAATGTCTTCTTCCACTGGCTCCTCGACCTCTTCCACCTTCTCTGTGCCGTCGGGCAACACGATAATCCTCTTGATGGTCCTTCTGGTGACAGTGCGCACAGTTCGGCGGATGATCTTGCCGTCCTGCATGGTGACACCGTCTTCTGGCTCCTCTGGAGCAGGAGTAGGTTCACCAACGACAGTACGGTGTACTTGACGACTGGTCACCACTTCTTGCTCAGGCAAGCTTTCGGCGACAGGCTCTTGAGTTGGTGCAAAGAGTTCCTCGATTGGTTCATCAACGTCTGACTTGGGTTCTTCCACGCTCTCCTCGACGCCTTGCTCTTCTCCTTGAGGGGTGTAGATAACCTTCCTGTACACCTTTCTCCTTGTCACGACAGGCACAGGTCGGCGCACAACTCTCCTCGTCACAACTCCCTGTACGTCTTTCACTTCTTCCACTTGTGGCGTCGACTCTACAGGCATCTCGTACTGTGGCTGCTCAATGACTTCCTCCTCGCCGTCAGCCTTGCGGATGATGCGCCTCACAATGGTGATGCTGGTAGGTTCTACCGGTTCGTCAACGGTGTCCTCCACTGGGCCTTCACTGCTGCCATCAGGCAACTGCACCACTTTGCGGATAACACGGCGTTGAGTGGTCACTTGTTGTTTTCGAACCACAGTGCGGTAGACCTCTCCATGTTTGGTCTCCTCCTCGACTTCTGGCTCCGATTCTGTGGTGAGAGAAACCTCTAGCGGGCTAACAAGCTCGGGCTCTTCGACCACAGTCTCTTTGCCAGTTTCGTCTTTGACCACTCTCTTGACCATGCGCCTGCTGACTGTCGGTGAGGCTTCTTGTTTCTCGCCTGACTCCTCGATACTACTCTCTAGGTCCTCCTCTTTGCCGCTTGGGTGAACAACGCTGCGTCTGATCACTGTTCTCTTGCTAGTCACCATAACTGGACGTCTAACAACAGTGCGCAGGATCACGCCTCCTGTATCCTTCTCCTCTTCAATTTGTTCAGGCAGTTGTTCCTCAGGAGTCATCTCCACAGGAACGATAGTCTCTGACTCGTCGATCAGTTGCTCTTGTCCGTCTGGCTGTCGCACAACACGTCTCACAAGAGTCCTCTCCACAGCTCTTGGCATGTCGACGGCAACAACCTCGCGGTGCACCTGTCTACGAGTCACCTCCTCTGGCTCTCTCTCGTAACGTTGGACAGTGCGGTGGACAACACGGGTTGGCTGATCGTCTTCTGGCACGCTCTCCACAGTGCCAACGTCCATGGGGACAGGAATGTCTTCTTCCACTGGCTCCTCGACCTCTTCCACCTTCTCTGTGCCGTCGGGCAACACGATAATCCTCTTGATGGTCCTTCTGGTGACAGTGCGCACAGTTCGGCGGATGATCTTGCCGTCCTGCATGGTGACACCGTCTTCTGGCTCCTCTGGAGCAGGAGTAGGTTCACCAACGACAGTACGGTGTACTTGACGACTGGTCACCACTTCTTGCTCAGGCAAGCTTTCGGCGACAGGCTCTTGAGTTGGTGCAAAGAGTTCCTCGATTGGTTCATCAACGTCTGACTTGGGTTCTTCCACGCTCTCCTCGACGCCTTGCTCTTCTCCTTGAGGGGTGTAGATAACCTTCCTGTACACCTTTCTCCTTGTCACGACAGGCACAGGTCGGCGCACAACTCTCCTCGTCACAACTCCCTGTACGTCTTTCACTTCTTCCACTTGTGGCGTCGACTCTACAGGCATCTCGTACTGTGGCTGCTCAATGACTTCCTCCTCGCCGTCAGCCTTGCGGATGATGCGCCTCACAATGGTGATGCTGGTAGGTTCTACCGGTTCGTCAACGGTGTCCTCCACTGGGCCTTCACTGCTGCCATCAGGCAACTGCACCACTTTGCGGATAACACGGCGTTGAGTGGTCACTTGTTGTTTTCGAACCACAGTGCGGTAGACCTCTCCATGTTTGGTCTCCTCCTCGACTTCTGGCTCCGATTCTGTGGTGAGAGAAACCTCTAGCGGGCTAACAAGCTCGGGCTCTTCGACCACAGTCTCTTTGCCAGTTTCGTCTTTGACCACTCTCTTGACCATGCGCCTGCTGACTGTCGGTGAGGCTTCTTGTTTCTCGCCTGATTCCTCGATACTACTCTCTAGGTCCTCCTCTTTGCCGCTTGGGTGAACAACGCTGCGTCTGATCACTGTTCTCTTGCTAGTCACCATAACTGGACGTCTAACAACAGTGCGCAGGATCACGCCTCCTGTATCCTTCTCCTCTTCAATTTGTTCAGGCAGTTGTTCCTCAGGAGTCATCTCCACAGGAACGATAGTCTCTGACTCGTCGATCAGTTGCTCTTGTCCGTCTGGCTGTCGCACAACACGTCTCACAAGAGTCCTCTCCACAGCTCTTGGCATGTCGACGGCAACAACCTCGCGGTGCACCTGTCTACGAGTCACCTCCTCTGGCTCTCTCTCGTAACGTTGGACAGTGCGGTGGACAACACGGGTTGGCTGATCGTCTTCTGGCACGCTCTCCACAGTGCCAACGTCCATGGGGACAGGAATGTCTTCTTCCACTGGCTCCTCGACCTCTTCCACCTTCTCTGTGCCGTCGGGCAACACGATAATCCTCTTAATGGTCCTTCTGGTGACAGTGCGCACAGTTCGGCGGATGATCTTGCCGTCCTGCATGGTGACACTGTCTTCTGGCTCCTCTGGAGCAGGAGTAGGTTCACCAACGACAGTACGGTGTACTTGACGACTGGTCACCCCTTCTTGCTGTTGATGTTGTTCTTCTGGTAAACATTCTACCTCATCAACATCAACAGGAACAGATATGTCTTCTTCTATCGGTTCTGCATCGTCTACTTCCACAACCTTCTCTGTGCCATCTTCCATTCTAATCACTCTTTTGATTCTTCTTTTTGTAATGGTGCGGATTGTACGGTGAATTTTCTTGTCCTGCTGTTTATCAGCATGGGGGGAAAACTGATCTTCAGGTGTTATTTCTTCTGTTGAATCTTCAAATGTTTTCCTGCCCCCCTTCTCAAATATTATTTTCCTTACAATTTTTCGTTTTGTGATCACAGGGATAATCTTTGTAATTGTACGCCGTGTTGGATGGCCTTGATCATCTGTCTCCTCGTCAACTGTCTCTTGAACCTCCTGTGAGGTATTTTCTGCCTCAACTGGATGTAGAATTATCCTTTCCTTGACATTTTCTGAGAAGTCATTTGAATTTATTAAAGTATCTTGAGCATAACTTGTTGTTGTAATGTTAGCAATTCTTCGTATAACTCGACTAATTAAACCTTCGTCACTGCTTTCTTCAGATATTACAGTTTCTGAATTTTCGAAGTTTGTTGATGCTTCAAGAGGAGATAGACCTTTTACACTTATACCAGCTGCAGATAAGGATGAAGTTAACACTCCATCTCCTTCATCCTCGTCATAAACAGAAGACTCAATGCTACGTTCAATTTCTTGCTCTGTGCCATCAGGATGCTGCCGCACAGTAATGTAAATTGTGCATTTCTTTGTGACCGCTAAAGATTTTTGAAAACGTCTTCTGATCGTATTACCTTCATTATCAATTTCTTCTTCTTCTGATATGGACCCATCATCTATTTGATATTTGCTCAAGTTTTCATCAGCCGGAATCAATGTTTCAGAAGAGTCAAGAAGAGTTTCTTCCCCAGAAGGAGTTCTAGTGACACGAGTAACAATGTAACGGTGCACAGGTTTTGGTGTTAAACTTCTTGCAACTGCCCAATACCTAACATCTCTAGTTGAAGGAATGTTTTGCTGCTTACCGTCAGGACTAACAATAGTCTTACTGATTTCTTTACGGACTGTTCTAAGCACGGTAGATGTAGTTGTTGTCCGTGTAATAATGTTACCATGAACATCAATATAGATGTGTTGTAATGAAGGATCCATATTCAATTGTGATATTTGAGTTGGTCTGATGGTCAAAACATTATTTCCACTTATACCTGGTAATTGGATTTGAAGAACACGCCGTGAAGGTATATCTATACCAACTGGTTCTTCAACTACATGACTGGTTTCCTTTTCAACACCATTCTTATCAATTTCATATGTTACTATAACTGTGCGAACCGTTCTAATTGGCAAATCAAGAGTATTCACAAGATGTGTCATTTGTCTTTCTTTATACTGTTTGGGAAACTTGACAGGTGAAAAGTCTAACATGTTTGAGACTGGGGTAGGGTAATTAGATTTTACTTGACAGACACTTTCACTGCCATCAGGCTTTCTACGTATCTGTTGTACAGTTTTCACACTACTTTCTTCCTTTGGAAAATAAATCACATCATTTACTTCTTTTGGTTTACTCTCGCGCTGCAACAATAATGTTGACATTACATTGTATGTTTTTTTTCTTAATTCCTTGTCACCTTTTTTTCTTCTAATTAACGAGCCTGAGGCTGATGCAATATTTCCTGTGTATGACATTCTCAATGGAATAATATGCTCCACCTTTACAAGACCCCCTTCTTCATCATCTTCTTCATGATCAACAACCTGACACAACAGATGAGGTTGAAGCATGTTGTCATCAATAGCTGGTGCCTTACTACTAATAACTTTTCGTTCAGTTTCTTCGGATTCTACTCCTTTATCATTTTCATAAACACGTCGCTCTACAACAAAGTCAACTTCACCAAATACTCCAACTTGTTTTTTAACACTTGTCGATTGACCATTTTGATCTGAGCTACCAAAATGGCTTTCCCTTGGTGGTTTGATCAAACCTTCCTTCATTGGAACGATAAGCTCTACATGACTCAAGGGCTCAATTCGACCAGACCCAAGCCTTTTTTGTTTGATTATTACGTACCTTTCAACGGGTACTGGGCTATCTCCAAGTACTCCGGAACTTCCGTCTTTTGTTTTGACTAATGGTGAGTTGTTGTCTTCTCTTCTATCTCCAGAATCTGTATCATCAGTTGACATAGTGATAACAGTTGATGATGTTACACTATCTTTAACATTTACAATCTTTGTCGTTTTAGGTTCAGCATCCTTGACAGGGACATATCTAGGTTTGCCTCCCTCTATAATATTATCAAACGATTCATCAAAAGAAATTGGTACAGATTCAGCTACATCCATTGCTTCGACGGAAACTATTTTCTCATGAACAGGAGCAGATTCAATCACAACAAACTTGTCATCAGCATCTGGAATTGCTTGTTGGGTAAGTGTCTTTTTAGATACGAGTGTTGTTGTAAATTGAAATGGCTCCGTACCAACAGGAGTAGATGAAACAGCTCCATTACGGCTTAACTTTCCAGCTGAGAATGGGCTAAAGGATAACTTGGATCCAGGGGATACTGGTTCAAGGATATCAAGTGGACTAACATATGTCTTTCTCACGACTGTTGTTCTAAAATTTGTTACTGGGGATGTTGGTTCAAGAGTGAATTTCATTGGCTCTTCTGGTGTTGTCAATACAAAAACTTGTGACTCAGGAACCACAGCTTCTGGTTCCATTGTCAAAACATTTGGGGGTATTTCTACACTCGGCATTTTGCTTCTCAATGGTACATCGGTTGGGCTTTGGACTAATCTCCTTTTGCGAGTGTCATGAAGTAAGGTTGAATTAACCTGAAGTAACAAGAATAATATTATCCATGCAAAGTTGAATTCTTTCAATGAGTAATTAATCATGAAAATCGACGATGATAATCCAGTGATAATGACGAATGAAATTCCATGACATCAGATGATGTGATATGAAAATGACGATTATGTTAGTCGTTAGTTACCATGACGATAGTTAGGCTGATATTAGTGGGAAATGATGTTAATGACGAAGTTCAATTAGTCTTGCATTTTGATTGTAATTAGTTTGTCAATGTCAAGTAGAAAAAAAATCTTACTGTGTCTGTCATACTATTCATTACCCTATTCCAAAGCTACTGTAACATTCACTTGACAAAGTTATGTAAAAACACACAATAAATGCAAATAATACTGATAGGTAATAGCATAATGAAGACAACAATACATAAATAAATAATAACTAATGTTCCATCACTATACTTAAATGTTAGATGACTCTTAGCTTAAACTAATTCTGCTACTTCAATTCTAAAATTACATATACATTAAGTTGTGATAAACTGAAACATTTGCAAAATTCGTTGTGTTTGCATATGAAAACAAAATTTACATGCTGAAAATCTTAGTTGTTGAATGCGGACTTCTTGTGAAAAATTTGCATTTAATTAATTATTTAAAATAACTAATAAAATTGATTGGTCAAGTTTTGAAGCCAATCTGATAAGAAGTAACAGAGATATCAATGTTTTAATAAGTTCATTCTGCTCCATGTTTATCTACATGACATAGCTATTCAATAATAAGTTGTCCGAGAAAAAATTGAATAGTGACATCAGAAAAATAAACGTGCCGCAGACTGAGCGTATTGAAGCATTGATATATTTGTCATTTCTGATCAGAACGGCTTCAAATTTAACCAGTCATTTTCAATATTTATTTCACATCACAATCAATCATTCAATTGAAGTCAATGTTTTCCTAAGAAACACAATTCAAAAAGATTATTATCCAATGATGCAGACAATTGACTTCGAATGTATCAGAATATCACAACGTAACTTGAACACTATGCAATGTTTACCCTTTATAAACAACAACTGTCTAAGGGACATAGAAAAGTCACAATAGTCAGCTGTTATAAATATATAGAGAGGTAAAGATATTATATTTGGTTATATTATAAAAATAACTGTGATTTACTGCCTTATTAATACATTTTGAATTCAATACAGTTGAACACAGTCAATAGTTAAGACAACGTTGAAATCGTTTTGCATTGTATGAAGATTATTAACTATAGCACAAAATAAATTTTGAATGAGGTCTGTGATCGACAGGTTAGAATTACCCCAAGCATGTCAATAAATCAGACAGCTTTTAAAAAACAAAAAATATGATGATTTTTGGTGCAAATAAAGATTTCAAAAACAGTTTCAACACCAGGTGACAAGTGTAGTATTTTGTGTGATTCTAATTTAGAGTTGAAAACGAGAGAAATAACTGCAAACTGTGTTCAGCTGTATTAAAACTCAATCAACTTAGAGATGTTAAATTAATTGTCAAACTCTAAGTATTGCCAAGAAGATTGTTATGGCAGAAAATGGGCTATAAAAATCCTTTTGTTTTTAACTTTTTAAAAGAAAATAGTCGATTAACAAGTTGTTGAAAAGTGATTGAGGACATATTATAAGTTTTGTGTCAGTTGCTAATTGGATGTATCAAAAGGGATTTTTCTGAGATATATAATTTGGATAAAGTAGACAATATGTTTAGATAATTCTTTTGAAAATTGGAAATTTATTTATTCCACAAAAGCTGTTGCTAATGATGCAATTATTATTCAGAATAATGCTTAAAACAAGCTACTCAAAAATAGATGTTTGAATTGTAACCAATTGCCAATAACATGTGTTATATTTCAATAGCATACAACACGATCAGAAGCATCAAGCAAATTTTAGATAATTTGGATTTTGAAAACATAAGAAAGAAAATAAAATTATTAGGCTGATTTTACGTTCAAGAAAAGCTTGAAATTGTTATTCTTATTTAACCACTTTCTGCCATAACATCTGAATAACTTAAAATATAAAATGTTCTAGTTGTGTAAATTATCTATAATGGAATGTGTAGAAATGTGCAGTTGTGTATGCGTAACAGTGAATGATTGAGTAGTTTCCATAAATAAGTTACAGCTATATTTAATATTTCTGGTGGAAAGTTTTAATATGTTAGAGTTAATAAGGTTTAAAGAGCATTTTGTTATCACAAAAGGAAGTTCTCTTCAATTAAGACCTGCTAATACTTCAAAAAGGATTTTGATAAACGAACAAAGACCAAAAAAAGATTCGAAAATTTTTTCTTTCAATTTCTGTACCAGTGCTGCCATTGCCATGGTATCATCGCGATATCGGTTTTCTTATTCATTTCATTTAAGGTAATAGATTAAAATTGAATGATGAAATCTATTTTTTCAGACTTTGGACAGGCTTCCAGTTTCCTAGTTGCGTGAAATTATTTGTCAATTTGCTTGAAACGAGTATATAATCCATTAACAAAATATGGAAATCTGTTTCCAACTTTCTGATAACTGATTCTGTAGTATTTGCTGGCTGATGTGTTGGAGAGAACTTCCTAATGAGTAGTCTGTGGCGATGGAGAACAGCTTTTAATGTTCAAATTAGGGCTAGAATAGTTATTTGGTTAGTTATTGGTTATATAACAGTTACTGGACAACTCTGTTTTGGTCATTATCACCTGAAAATGACCATTATCAGTGGATAATGACTGAAGCAGAATCAAGATGGTCATGTCGAGATTAAATGAGAATTAGATCACCAGCTTGTCACATAATTTGTCACATCTTGACGCCATTGACACTGATTTGTTATTCAGCGCAGTCATTATACCTTTTAAATTGATTGCTGGCTGACTGATCGACCATCATACATGATAATTATATTGAGCTGTTGAATTACTCCGATCATCTAAAAATTTGTTTTCCATTGTTATTAAATTATTACAATTAATGTACCCTACTCAAGTGCGATTCAACATTGCCAGCGATTTTTATTGCACTTATTCGAATTTGCACTAATTCAGAATTGTTTAACAAAGACTTGACCACAAAATATTAAGGTTTCAAAGCAATGTTGCATTTAGGTGGAAAGTTCAGTTACTGGTATCTGAATTGCACTTAACTGGGGTGCAGTAATCTACTAGCATTGTTATATGTTTGGTTGTCACAGTATATGCGCTGTCGATATTAGTAGATTATTAGTATTGAAATGGTGAAGTTTGATTATTAGTTTTGATTTAGATTAATTTAATAGATATTAATATGAAATTAATGTGTTATTAACTCAAATTTGACTAGTTGTAAAAAATATAAAACCATCTGATGATAAATTGTGAGTAATCAATAATATTAGACATTGAATTAGCTCTTTATGATAATTGTTAGTTCAAAATTAGTTGAGTTGATTAATTAGTGTTCTGAGAATATGAAGGGTTATGCGTTTGAAGATGAGAGATGAGATACCACCGCAAATATACCATTAACAGCGTAATGACAAGAATCAATGGTTTAAGATTAATGTTTTGTAAAACAGCGAAATCAATCCAGAATTGGATTACACATCAACTCATTGCAAAAAAATTCAAAAAACATTTGTTTTACAAATTCAAGTGCTTTGTGGTATATTTGCATTGTTTTCTTAATGATAATAATTGCATATGAATTAATTATGTTGATATGAGAAGATGAGTTGATTAAAAGTGAATGAATGAATGAATGAATGAACAAGTTAAAATACAATAACCAATAAACTTCACTGTACAATATTTGGGCATTTTTCTAGACACAGAACGCTTCTTCACACCCAGACGTGATCATTTTTTCAGACTAAAATAATGGTGAAATCTTTAGAAATCATTCAGCAGTAAAGTTATTAAACTCATCATAAATGATGATTAACAGTTTCACAACAATACGAAGTAAACTGTCACGTTGTAACAATTGTACATTTACAGCTTCATAAGATTGGGAGGCGTTACTCACTTCTGGTTGTTACTAGATTATTTATACTGTTAGTATCTATCATTGATTAAAACATAGATCAACCAGGAATATACTTTTGGTGTAGAAAAATTGAAAATTCATTTTGACAGTTCTGTGTCATAGAAAAGACCCATACTACTGTACATTAAAGGGAGATTATGAACCTATGCTATGTGCTACATCAATCAAATGATACCTCTTGCTCTGGCTCTTGCTTTTCCACCTCCTCGGGTGTTCTTAAACGAACTCGTCCAAGCATATACGGAGATTTCTGCAACGTAACATTTAAACCAGTCCATCCTTTTTCCATTTTATTGAGCTGCTGGCGCAAAGGACTACGGTCCACATCATCAGTGGCCATAAAATCCTTCGCGGTCTGATAGACAATGTAGTACACCCGTTCAAAATTTGTAATTTCAATATGAAGCTCCTATGAAAGAGGGACATACATGATATTGAATCAAGAACATTAATAACAAAATAAAATAATGTAGTAATCAATCTACAACAATGCATTCTATTGTTGAAACAATTGCACACCAATAACTCAACAACCAAATGAAAACGCATATATTTAAATAATTGAAAGAAAACCTTTATAGTTCAAGCACAAACTACTTGATGTGAACAAGGTAAAGTTAAACTTAGTCAACAATTTAAAGTCAGATCTGTATACATAATGCCAATACAAATTGAAAATCATAATCAAATCAAAAATGTACTGCATACAATTGATGTAAGACTTACTTGGATATAGCGTTCAAATTCTTTCTTTTGCGGTCGTCTACGATTCATTTCTAAAACTTCTTGCTCTTTGTTTGTAACCCAAATTTGAAGTTGAGTAACGTCTTCTTCAAATTTGGTACGCAAAGCTTTCTCAAGAAAAGTTTGCCTGTGATTTGCAGCTTCACAAATCCTCTCCCAGCGTACCGATAGGTTATCAATTTGAGCTTGGACTTCAGGAGCACCTGTTACTTGCGGTCGACCGTCAATTAGTTCTTTACCACAGTCAATGGTACGACCAATGTCTTGGATGCCTTCATTGAGATCTCTTTGAAACAACTATGGAAAACAACAGGCAGGATAAATAACAAATAGAAAGTTTCATTGATGAATTATAAACAAATAGCAATGAAGAAAATGTTAATACAGTCAATATTAACACAAAAACAGCAAATTGAACCAACAAACATTAATTATGCATAAAATATAACAAAGATAATTCCTTAATAAGCCCAAAGCAATGTCGGACAGAAGGTTTAGCTTTCCTGAATCATTTTCTTCAGTATATTTTGAGTATTTTTTTAAGTTTGAGCTCTATATGAGAAAACTACTAACAGTCTTATGAATTTGCTCTAAACTTCCTGGATCAAGGATCATCCCCAGGATTGTGTAGGACACTGGCCAACAGTATTCATAAACAAAAATTCTCCTTTTTCTATAAGTAAACCTACCCGATGCTCAATGAGTTGACGTCTGACTATTTCAAGAGTTGTTCCAGGTTTTCCATGTCTGCTTTGAAGATTTTCAGCACTTTCAATCCAAGCCAAAAGATCAATGTAAATAATTTGATAACGTTCAGCTTGTGTTAATGTCATTTCAAGATTGACACCACGTGCTTCGAGAATTGTAACAACGTCATTGAATCTCTCTCTTAAAGCTTTGATTTGGATCTCGAGAGGACTCATTTCACGATTATCTATAAAATGCAAACATACATAATCAATAACTCAACGGCTTTGTTCCAACACCTTTAACATTGCCTTTGTGACAAGATATATTCTAGTATTCGACAGATTTTTAAGTGAAAAACCTATCATACCAGCATCCCTCGGGGTCACCAAAAAATAAAACCAAACAAACACCTACATTTAAATAAGATCTAGTTCCAAAGTTACATACTTTTCGTGAAAAAGTATATAATTTGCGCCCCATTCATCTATTCCACCCACAGAAAGAAATGTTCTTTATTTAAGTGCAATGCATGTGAAGGGTATTAAACTACACTACACTAGGTATGTTAAAGCAGGGACCCAATCTCATTGGTTAACTATAACAATGTGATTTTGATCCCATATCAGCAGATCACATTACCAACCATAGACCTGCTTTCTATTTCTTAATGCGCAGCTCGAAAAATTCTATTTCAACCATTCATTCTTAAAGATAGGTGTTTTCAAGCTGACAGGTAGGACATAGGGGTTTGTAAGGATAGGCAAGTATGTCAAATGTAGGGTCTTAAAAATGACTTTCTCTAGAACCCTTAGCGGACTTGATACTTTCCTCAAGAAATGTTTGAGTCAGCATGCAGGCTATAATGATAGTGCAGCCACTCACTATTACTTTTTACAAATCTTCAAAAAATCTGGTTAATTAAGGGCAGGGTAGCCCCGGCAAACTTCGTCCACATTTTCAATGTAGAAACACTTAAATTGGTCAGAAACTGTAAAGACAACCACAGAACGTTATTTATCAAAAAAATAAATAAGACTTACCATCAACAGCATCAGGTGGTCTCATGATGTTAATAAGAGCCTGACCCACAGTACAAACAATCTCAACTGTTCCTTTGTGATTATAAGCATCATTGAGCAAAGCCTGATATAGAAAACAAAATGTACCGTGAAATAATAATAATAGTAATAATAAATGGAATCCAGTGCTAGAGGCCATCATTAAATATAAGAGAGATAAAAAGACAAATACCAAAAATGGTTTAACAAATCACGATTTTAAGAATTTCTTAGCGAAATTAAACTATTTCAAAAAGTTGACTTTCAATATTACTCTAAAAATACTAAAATAACATTGACAATTCTATGCATAATGTTATATTACTTGATATGTGACCAATGGGTAGCTTACATGCTTGTAATTACAAATAAAATTCAAAATAAAAACATGCATTAAATTGGACTAACCTTTTGTTCACTCATTTGTTCTAAAACACCTTGCGGTATGACGCACACCTGTGGTAGAGTAGTGACACGTCCTTCCATTTTTTCAAGCCATATCATTAATGGTTGCATAGTACCATGAAATTTTTCAGAACATTTAACAACTTCGTCATATTTCCTATTATGACTCAACATGTAAATTGCAACTGTTTGCCAATTTTTATTCACCATGTCAAGAGTTGATAATAATTCAGAAGTTGTACGATTCTTGTCAAGAGTAATTAATTCATGTCCACATTGATTCACCAATTGGAAGGTGTGTCGCTGCTTCTCGACTTCTTGCATGATTTTCTAGTAGAATTCAATGAAAACATCCATTTTAATTGGGGTTAGGTAGCCTACTCAAATCAAAAACAGCAAGTCAACAATCTCACTCTACAGTTATACAACAACAAAAAAAAAGGCATTTATACAAAGTCAGAGAAAAAATGATGAGGTGTGTCAATTGTGAGTATTACAGGGTCCAACAACAGTGGGAATTCTGTGATCCAAGGTCTTGGAAGGGTAAAGAAAATTGATATATGTCTGATTCATAACTAGCATCAACAAAAAGGCATACATTTAAATAATGTTCTAGAATAAATATGAAAATTTTTGAAATATATATTTAAACCAATTTTCTTTTCTGTTTTCTTTTCTACTATATAAACGTTGATGTATCTACTGTATTTGAGATTCACGCTTCAAATGGTAAATGTATCAAAACCAAACTTTCGGTGGAGTATCTTATAATTATTCGTGGCAGCATAGGCATTTCATGTCCGTATCTTTATATTCCTTAATTGACGGCCCGAAGCATATTTTTTTCGTAGGACTTCCTCTTGCGGCTCCATAGAAAGAACAAAATTAAGTTATCATGTCCGTCACGCTTCATCTTTCACAACCAACTAACCTTCAGTTCTATTGTTTATTTATGAATTGCAGTGTAATAGTGTATGCATGTACTATGTCCGCTAATACTACAGCATGACTACAGTAAGATATAACGATTTTGCATCATCGACATGATCATCATCATTTATTCAGAATTTGAATATTAGCTAAAAGCTTTCTTTCACAACACTGATTTAAATATATATATATATTAAAATCTTAAATATATATCTCAAATCTTATTCAAACTTACTCGAATATCAGACCATTAATTTTGATTTCAAATGACATGTATCCTATATGGTTCACAATCCTTGGTGCTTCAGTTTTTGTTCAAGCACTGATCACTTCAAGGTTTAGTTTAGGTTAACATGCAAATTAATTGTCAATCTACTATATCAATCACAATTCAAAGTACAAGTGCATTATTTTTTAACTTCTAGCAATTAAATGTTCTGTTTTTTATTTTCAAAATTTTACACAGCGTAGCGGGTTCACTTCACTGGTCAATTCGTATGATACATGTTACATATAGCATCATAAGAATACATTTCTACACAATCACAAATCGAGCTTTTGGTTTACAAAAAACTTACCGATAAATTGTCTTCAAATTGTATAATGTCAGTGGTAATAAGCTGACCACTTTCAAGTCGTCGAATAACAGTTAAAAGCCATGAATCAAATTGCATTACAAGTTTCTTGTACATAACAGAAATCTCTTGCTTTCTCCTCCCACATCTGGCATCAACATCTTTGTAATTTTTTCGCAGTTGGTTAACTTTGTCAGCTAGTTTGCCAGCAGAAGGATCCTTCTTTTGCCTTTGACAATTGTCATAGAGAGCTTCGACACTTGATCGGCGACAATCCACCTCTAAGATCACAAACTGAAAACAAAAATCAGAAGAGAATATTACAAAATGTCTCTAATCATCAGTTAGTAAAACAGCAAAACCGGTGAAGTCAGAAAATAAATAGGTGGGTAATATAACCATTGGGACCTTTCAAGTTCAAAACATCTTTTGACACAAGATACATAATTAAATAATTTTTACACTAAATAATTCCAAAATTTAACTTTCCGTGCTCACAGATCTTGAAAACATTTCAAAAACTTTATCGGAATTTATTTAATATAGATTCAACAATAAAATATGCTTTAGAGTGTGGATTACACTGTGGTTAGGCCTACTATTCAAGCACCATATAAAATCTTACTAATCAAGCTACTTTATGAGAACATAATTCATTAGGATGTAGAATTGCAGCCCAATCAGATGCCTTTTCATAAATCAAGACTTACTTTAAGTTCTTTAATTTGTTTCTGAAGAACCACAAAATCTGATGAAACTGGAGACATCTTATCAAACGTTTTACGAGAAACCTCAATCCATTTTGTGAAGTTATCAACGCCTTCTTTGGGACTTTGAGATGCAACAAGAATAGCTTGACAACGACTTTCAAAACTACAGATACTGACAGCAAGATCTTGATAACGCTTGATAACTGATGCAGTTGTACGAACCCACATACCTTGACAAAAAATAATAATAGGAATTAAATATGATCAAATATAAATGGTACTTCTTGCAGGTATAAATGGTATAAGTGGGTCGCTGATATTAAAAACTGTTGTTAAGTAAATTAACGATTCAAAAACACTGGACAGGCTTTGAAATGTAAGAAAATCCATACCGGTAACGTTCAGATTTCAGTGTGAAACCAAAATACTTATATAGGTGAAAACATTGGACTGTGTTTGAATTGGAATTTATTGATAGCTCAAGGACAGGCTAAAATGGCGCAAATGATTCAGATCAGATAATTTACTTCGATGAAAATGGTCTAGGTATGTCAATTTGAAGATAACTTCATCTAGAAATATTTTATTTTCATGTTCAATGGACATAAAACTCCATACCATCAGTTTTGCATCAAGCCAAATATGTCAGATAATTGAATACATTGCAGTTACTTATGACAATATGAGGCTAGCAGGAGGAATCGAAGAATATCTTGCAATGTGGAATGTAAAACCAGACATTTTTCATACAAAAATCAGGCAAAATTCTAAAACATTTAATAAATTTGTATGTGGCATGATGTCCAAGTCCAGTAGATTTTGTCTTCTCCTAAATTTCCGGCACCTTTTTACATACATGTTTGTCAAGGCAATAGATGATTTATGTTTCACATACCATTCGACATTCTTGGTGATTTCATAGTATCTGGTTGCTCTCTATTATCCAAGCTTGTCAGTACCTCTGATGCCATTTGAATAGTGACCAAATCACGATGCCGGGACTGGACATCATTTTGAAAGGCCTGGAAATATGAAAGGAAAGCAAATTAATATCAATGTTACCATTACCTGGGTCATCAGTCATGAAATAAGAAGACAATTTAATGATGTCAAAACTAGACAAAAAACAATTAAGAAAAATATTGTTCTTTTAATCATTCATTTTTAATTTTCTGAATGTGAAGGGAACGAATAACTGAATGAAGTTTTTCACACAAAAAAGTGATATTAAATGAAATCATCTGTACTCTGTATCCATCCATTATTCCTTTTCAATTACTTAATGTTATAACAAATGACAGAAGATGTTAAACTTTCAACAAAATTAATCAAAAATGTGTCAACAAAAACATGGAATATTGTATCACCTATTGAACATTTTTGTGATTTGCAACAATTAAGGTTAAATTTGAAACTAAAAACTCCATGCATCGATAATTTAAAATTATGAATTAAAAATCCCATGACATTGTATCTTTGGGAAATGTGGAGGAAGTAATAGCCTAACTGATCTTAAAGTTGAATTCATCATTGATACTACCATACCTTCTATTTTATTACTATTATTATTATTATTAGTGAAGGGGGAGGAGGTTGTAATTTCAGATTATGACACCTATATAAAGTCAATATCTTATTATCTTACATTAGCGGCTCCGAAAAAATAACATGCGTTCCAATTCATGCCTTTTCAAATTGGATTTTTCACAACTACTCTTTTGAGTTAATAGCACTTTGCTTGATATGGAACTTTGTTACATCGTATATGAATGTTGATACAGGACAGACTTCAACACATTACTGAAAAATTAATATTTAAGATTACAAATTTCTTACCCTTATACTATCAATTTTTCGAATAATTTTTCTTCCATCAGAAGGTACTTGCTCTTGCATTTCTCTAGACAACTGACGTTCAGCTTCAGCAAGCCAAGGTAGGAATTGCTCTATTTTTTGGAGATAATCCTGATGCTTTTGCAAAGACTCACTGATTAATCTTCCTTTGAATGCTAACAATCTCAATAGTTTGCGATAACGGTCATTAATTTCATGTAATTTTTGTTCCAAGACCCAAGTTTGACTTGTAGCGGTCATAGCTGGATTCAAATTATCAGGTATGCTAGCAAGGTAATGTTCTAGCTCTTTCTGGAATGCCTGGAAAAAATAGTTGGAAAAACTTAAGAAAAGACATATGTACCAGAAATAAAAATAAAAATGACACACAATTTAATTTTGACTCAATCTAATTTTGCTTCCACTCATGAAGCCAAACCAAAAAGGGAAGGAGTACATTTGACGCTCTCTATTCGCCAATTAAAAAACTTAACACTCCACTCACAATATATACAAAAGGCATTATAACAACAACAATACCACATAATATAAATATATTAAATAACACAATTGGCACAACATATTTATTTGTAACTTCGCACTCTATAAATTATAATCCTGATAATGTTGGCCTGTACTTCTAAATTAAAAAAAAATCAGCTGTAACTATGAGGTCACATGACCCATTTTATTATCGTAATTTTGAAGATAGAATCCCAATTTGTAAAGGGCAGTAGTGTGTTCTTGAAATCTTCTAGTTTTGCTGTCTAATGTTTCTGATTGATTTGAATAATGTATTTATGTTAAACACCCAATCAGACCTGTGAGCTGGAGATCTTATGTAATGAATCCAGGTCAAAGCCTCTTAACATAATACTTTCAATTGACGAGGAAATAATGGGCAGTAGCAATCAATTGATTATAGGACAGACAATATATTTAATGCATGCAACACTTATCATATTGTTTCTGTCGCCATGAATGTTGCATTCACATTGCCATAGAGAACTGATCACATACCTTGGCTTCTGCCAAAAATGCCTCGCCATGGTGATTGACCCGTTGAAGGTCCTCATCACGACGTTTAACTTCTTCAACAAAAGACTGAAAAATAAATTAAAGATGTATTAAATAAGAGCACTTGCTAGAATAATATTGTATGCAACCAATACAATTCTGCTTTATAACATTCATAGAATTCACAACATCTTTTTGAAAGAGCCTAAGCTATCTTCACGATTCAGAGCAGCCCAATTTGGAGCTTTTGAAAACTTAGGAATAATAACTGTAAAATGTGTTATCCTTACACTAGACCGTATACACTCCCATCCATATGCAATATGGCCTATAGCTTATTCAAATTACACGGTAAATATTAATGCTGCTATATACACATAGTACACTGACTAATTGCAAATAGTTTGACTTAACTTTTGAAATAGTCTGATATTTTACAAATATTACCAGTACAAAAGATAATATAAATTGCTACAAATTATATTTCTTTAAAATTATATTACCAAAAAATGCATCATCATAGACATACGAGGTACTCAACATTAAAAAGTCTACAAATTTTGTGATTATAGGATAGAGAGAACTTTAATTTGAAAAAAAAATTGAGATAAAGCACTGGCCAACATTTCGTCTACATTTGATGAAATTTTGCATCCATGTTGTGAAAATGCTGCCTGGGGTGGCCAAATATAGCCAGCATTTTCACAACATCAAAGAGAACAATAGAATGTTTGCAAATTTTTTGATCATCTTTAAAGTGCAAGCCAACAAATAGAAATGATCTCTTAAAGCAACATTTAATTATGATTCAAAGATGGATAGAGTTAGCCTAATAAATATTTTTAACAAGAATGAGAGATTTGAATAAAACATAACATTTACCTGATACTGGCGTAATAGGTCTTTTACGCTTTCAAAATCTGGAGCATTAGTATAAAAACGTTGTGCTTGTTCTTCTGCCCGTTGTAACCATATCTGCATAACAACGAAAAACAATTGGTTATAACAGAATAAATCTTGCAACATTTTGGGTGATTAATATAGTGGTTGATGATGTTGAGAAATATGATTGAGTCGATTATGCAGATATGAGAATTCAAATTTAAAAAATAGTCTGAAATCTAGGATATCTAGATCATTTGTAATGGATTTCAATGGGAAAAATGCAATAACAAGAGTTCAAAACGGTGAAAATACTCTGAAATCCGCTCTAACAGTCTGAAGATTCTCATGTATGATTATGACAGTGAAAAATGCAAATGCTAGTAACGATAACAAGATTCAGGAAAACTTTGAGTTATGAACAATGGTTAAGTTTACAGGGTTTACAAGATCATGCTACTCAATTGGAAACATAATGATATATATTTATACAGCACTATTTGCCAAATTTCGATTAAAAAAAATGCAACACAGTATAGATGATGTTGATGTAAATTTAGATAAAAAATTCTATTAAAATAAAAATTATAGGCTCTGCTCTTCAACAAGTTTTGTCAGGTTACACTTTAAATAACACAAAATTCAAGAGTAAAACAAAATATTGCTGTGTCAATGGCATTATTCAGAATGACAATAGTTAATTTGCATTGTGTTTGCAACTTGTAATAAACAGATCAGTGATTTTGCTAACTAAAACAATCCAACTTTTGTTTAGCATAATCATATTAAACAACAATGTTCAACAGCTTAATCATGTTTGCAGAAAATAATAGATGAGACGCGGACGTAGGAGTATTGGACATGAGACACAGACATAACTACATGATTCTAACCAGGAGGGGGTTGCCAAATATTCACAAAAAAGGTGTGGCATTTGTATTTTTTGGAGCTTTATTAGTGACCTGTAATGCATTTAAAATTGCACAAATTTGTGATTTCTTAAATTGCCAGAAATATGAGTTGAAATTGTTATGGGAGGAGTGTCACTCACACCCCCAAGAACCCCCTTGATTTACAGCGGTGGTATGAGATTCGCGTCCCAGTCAAAAACAAAGATCTTACAAATATATAAAACAAATTTGTTTACTAAATAGTTGAGTTTGCTTGTATTGATAAAAACTGGTTTAAAAATGTTTCCAAGCATCAGCATCAGTGCAATTTTGAGATAATGATTAGCTTGCTCCAACATCAAAACTTTATTAATATGCATATGTAGAATTGATCAACAACAAAAGCCAGTGCTAACAATTCCAAAATAGTCTGATAATACTATGAATCTCAGATCTACTGAATCGCCACTGAAAAACTACTGAAAACATACTGGAATGGTATTGCGTACTAAAACAATTCTGAAATTCACCAGACACTTGAATCTAGATTATTCTCATTCTAATGAAAACCTACCGGAACACACCTTAAAATTTGAAAGCTACTGTGATCAAAAGTACATATTCAAATACAGATTAAAAGTACAGATTCAGCAGCATATTAAGTAAGTTTTCAGAATGTTTTCAGTAGGTTTTCAGATTTTCAAAATCCGTAGTGTAACCAACTAAACATTAAACATTTTTATTTTAAATATTGAAAAATTATGTTGTACAAGCAGGCCTTGTTAAAGTGCCCACAGCACAAAAGTTAATGTTATTAGCATATGTGATGAGCTGATGATGATTATGATAAACATAATTTAATAATAAATTCTCGCATTCAACTATCAGAGATATTATAGTTGCCATCTAGGGCATGTTTTACAGAATAACGAGACGTTTTTGGCCTAGCTTGGATTTGTAAAGAGGTTTCACCTCAATGCACTTGCTGATCTCAGTCAAACAAAAAATAATAAAATGCAGTGTTAGAAGAATTAACGAAATCCCAATTGTTTTTTTGATTTAATCTGCTGGTAATACAAAAATTACGCTGACAAAATATTCAGGTTTTTATATTTATAGGTATCAAAAACGTTAAGCTACTTGAGTTTGCAAATTCTCAGACTAATCCTTATCTATCTCTCATGATCAGTGAGACAGGTTTAAGCAAAGCAAAAAAATAATTGGATAAAATGAGAAATTCAAGATATACCCTGCAGTTGAAAATTTTAATTTAACATTGTTACATAATTATTTCAAATCTACCGACAATCTATAAAAACGTAAATATCTTTCGAACAGGGGTGTGCCGCTCATTGTTAATTATAAAGATGTATCACCATGGGAACTGATACTTGCAGACAAAAGGTGTCATCGAACTGTAGCGGAAAAAGATTACTTCACACAATGAATTTGTTCGTAAAATTGTTGTGTTGACCAAAATAAATGAAAAAGAACAATGCAAAATATCATTCTACGAGGTGAATTATCATGAAATTATATCGCGTGCAGGCAGACATTGTAAAGACACGCCTCTATACAAAAAAATCAAAATATTTTTCTCGTCGTAATTCAAATAATAAAAAACCTTTGATGTGAAAATGTTCCGTCCTAAAATTTGATCTTATTTCTTCGAAATTGTGACATGATTTTTTAAAGTTAGAAACCAGTTGTTTACAAAATGAAATTAATCACCAGCAAAAACAACTTATTGTTCTATTAAAAATAGTCCATGAATACCCTCCATAGAAAATTCGAAAAACCATGACAAACTAATTTTGTCAGTATTATTGTCCATGCCGTGTCAAATGTAATACCCAAAAAACGCGATCATACATATACATCGTACGACCAAAAAATAAGATATATAATATTAAAATATAACTTTACAGGGTATGGATTTCTGTAGGGGCGTTTGCAGTTTCCGTTATTAAAAGCTGAATTAACTGCAAATAACGAAGCACGTGGAGCACATAGGAAGTCAATGCAAGAAAGTTTGTTTGAAAGACTTGACAAAATTAATTTGCAAATTAAATATTCACAATAAATCATACCTGAAATGAAACAACTGGTCTCAAGGGAGGAACAACAACAGAAAAAGTCTCTCTCTCCATATTTAAACAACACAAATCGTGTGCTTACGAACTTCGTCGCAACTTCCTCGATGATGTAGTTATGGGGGCGAGAAAGTAATACCAAATTGTTGAAGTGGCAAATCTTCGAAGTGTTGTTCGCTCACTTGCACGCGGCTGAAAAGTGTCTGATACGGCTTGCCGCTAAACAGTTCCAAAGGGCGTTGTTAGGGTTGAAATGAATCAGACAGTTTTTGTTTTAAATCGTAATGGTTCAGTGAATTTATAGGTATGGAAACGAAGCATAGAAATAATAAAAATTTATCACAATACTTCGCAAGAAGATATCCAGACCACAACATTGCAGAATTCATTTACATTGTTATAATAAATCCCTTATTTTTATTTATATTTAACAAAAAATATATAACAATGAGCTAGAAGCACGTACGTGTAGCGAAGTGGCCCTTCAACAAGTATCAAATTTTGTTTATTTGATGAAAGTATAATATTTAGTGAATTAAAACAACAAATTTTCTGATCGTGGGACTGATCTAATCACATATAAAAAGTGTCTTATCTTTTGTCAATTTTGCACGGTGTCCCGGAATAAAACAATCAAATTGATAACCTACGGAAAACTATTACAAAAGATTATAACTGTTGCAAAATTTCAGACTTTAAAGGACTTTAAAATATTTTCTCTTGACAAATCGATTGCTGAAAACAATAAAATAGTTTACAAGAAATCATGGTTATGTAATAAATCAATCCAATTGTGTTAATTTCCCGTCCGACTTACACATCAGTTGTCAAGGAGACACTAAAAATGTCAACAGGTTAAACCTATGTGTGAGCCACACCCAGAAATTCATTTCGAGAAGACAAAGTTCAGTGGAGGGTGAATCCAGACAAATTAAATACTTGCACAACAGGGAGCGGAAATAGAGAGTAATCATTTCACTCGTGTTTCAATGCAACAAAGTGGAATAAATTGGTTTGCGCATAAGCTGCTTACGGTAACGCCAAGAGTATCACCCCAGATATCACCCTGCTGATTGGCGTATGTACCAATATTGCTAGCGAATCAGTACAACAAGTAGAAATCGTAGAACGAAACAAGTGCATAAGCAAAATCAGCTCACAGGTCTTACAAAACTGCATCGAGACTATTAAAGAGTACCTCAGTTGTTATTGCACTGAACTTGGGGAAAGTATCAAGATCAAATTGCGGCGATATTGGTATTCAATACAGTGCAATGAAATTATTGAATTTACAAACTGAAATACATTTTTGAGAACATGATATTAGACTTGAATTGAAACAGCTAGTAAAGTACCACCATGCCTTGAGTCGAAATCCATAAGTTCTATTAACCAAAATTGCTGATCATTGAAAGCGAGGGTTTGCTGTCCCGTGGTCATGGTTGTTATTACTGATGCAGCGAGTGATAACACTTTGAATCAATTATTTAGTACTATGAAGCCCCATGATTATGAGAACTGACATTCGCATTGCAATATACCAGAAATTGAGTGTTTATTATTGGGTACATCGATTAAATTATTAAATTCTATTGTGAACTCAATTCTCCTTAGACAATGAAAACGCTTTGAGCAATTAATTAATCAGAAATATTCAAGAAACGATTTTGATTCGGCGAGGACAGATACACTTTTTCATAAGAACATTATTTAAAGGAACACTCAAAGCTAAGCAAAATCAAGGAAACTTAGTTGAGTTTGACCGTGATAAAAAAGAGCAAACCAAGGCTAAGCAAAATTTTGCTGGTTCTTATAAAAAAAGAACCAACTCGCTTTTCTCGTAGTTTTGTGTGACGTCAGATAAATGGTCTTAAAATGAGTGGATTAAAATATAATCCTGTGTTCACGAATTGTTCCGAATCTTAAAGGATATCGCTCAAAGAAAGCCGATTAACGGTTTTCGATGGATACGCTATATGCAAGACACTGCATAATTACGCAGCAATTAAAATAAGTGAGTGAGCCCCCAAACAACATTCTTATCAACGAAGCATTCACCCTCCCTATACTTAATGCTTGGTAAAGAATTTAATAATGTGACAATCACTGACTTTGGACGACCCATCTGCTGGGTTTACCTCTCACAGATATTGTAGTTAGGATCGATGCCTGACAAATTTACAGTACAGACACTTGAGAAACTTTTTGTTCACTTGAGTAGCAATGACCTTTACATAAAGTGCGAAAAATGGTAAACCAAAATTTATTCAAATTAGAAAGTGTCAAAATTGATTCCAGGAAACAGTCTTACAAATCTCGATGTCAAATTTATGAGCGTTTTACGTGATCTTGTGATCATAACTGTTATGAACTTTGACATTGAAAAAAACTTCCACAACAGATAAAATTGGTACACAAACATCAAGTGTAAGCGTATACTTGAAGCGTAAGTCGCATGTCTTCACAATACTTGATGGGCGCAAAACTGGTCAAAAATTAAGGCAATAATGAGTCTCATCGTCGGTTTTCCAAAACAGGTGTGGTCGCTAAAACAGGTTACCATTGCCTTGCTGAAAACATTAAAAGGTGTGCATTGGCTTGTATCAATAAATATGGTCTGTGCTTGCATGTAAATCTGGGTAGAACCACCTCTATCACCTTTTTCCATTATTTACTCAGTAAGCTGGTTAACATTTTCACAGCTGGCCCAATGTAGACAGTAAAAAGAACAAGGAACTATGGTGACGTTTAAGACTGTGTGCAGTTTAATCCAACTTCACAGCCTCGTTCCATTATTGGTGTCCCAAGTTAAGCGCAGCGCTCCAGACTGATTCCATCTCTTCTTCCCGACGTTATAAGGATTCAAAATTCAATCAAGTTGGAATCGCATGTTGTACACCTGGCGGCATTTCCCGGGTTTTTTGGCCCTAAGTAGACGGTCCCCGAGAAGCATGGATCAGTCTCATTAGTTCCGGGTAGAGGATTCAAGGGGCAAATGACTGATAATGACGCATAATCAATTAATCCCTTTTACTAACCAAAAAAGGGTGGTATCCATCATCAAATTTAAGCAGCATTTCATGGATCAACACAAGACGTTTATTTCTTGTATCACATTCAGATTGAAGTTTAGACCAACGAAGTTCCAATGACGTCATACGGTTTTCAAGGTCGTTACGAAGTTGCGGAGATATCTGTGAGCGTTTCTCTTGTAAAAATCGACGACCATTGTGCAGCGTTATTTCGATTGGCTGACGGTGAACATCGACATCACGAGCAATGTTCTACGAAAATAAAATCAAAAGACAATGAATAATTATATTTATCAGATGAAAAGCTACCCAAATTCTGCAAACCAATCGATCACTTATTAATTATTGTCCTAAAAATGCTGTTTAAAAATATCTGTTTGAGCAGATCTTACAACCCAGCGGACAATAAATTGACTACTCAAATTTATTGACCAAGAATTGTCTCAATATAACCAGATCGTAAAATAATAGGATTCACCCTCAGAACGGTGACAATCGTAGTTCATTGAATGCCTAAAATAATGCTACTATAGTCATGGGAAACAACGTATGGGGATCGGGCAGCTTGCTACCAGATCTCAAAGGACGAACCTAACCTGCGCGCAAACAGACTTTTTCTCCTTATATAAGCTATACCAAGAAAACGTATGTCTGCACGCAGGCTGAGTACGACCAGTCCAAGTCTTACATCTGATTTTCAATTCGAAACTATCGAAAGCCATGAGTAATTAAGGGCATAAAATTGACCGGCAGTCTCGGTCTTCGAATATGCACTGATTCACTACACCAATTGTGGCTTGAGAAAATATGACATTCAGTTCTCAACTTTGAGCCCACATGGCGCGATGGTCAAGTTTATAACTTTAAGCAGTTGATGTGGGTCTTCTAGCGCATGGTCATGAGTTCAACAAATTAAATAGTAATGAGGTCAAAGGAGAAATCAATACAATAAAATGTCATGTCAATTTTCGATGTATATATCGGACCTCCGTTGAATTTATACCTAACTAATATTAAGTGACCAGTAAGGTCTATTAAGATTGCCATGCAAACCTTCTGTACATGGAATCATACGCTGGACGTTATCGAGCCCATACAATTGCATCATAACTCGTTTAGCATTTGCTTGTGCATGGAAGTCAGCTTGTCCATGGGTGTACACTGTACAGCTTCAAGATTTCTGTAATTTTTTCGCCAATAAAAGGGCCATGCGAAGGCCAAGCAAAGTAACTACATAACATTGAAATCCTAATTGATTAATTAATTATCGGGCAAATCGGAAAGAGACCGACATTAATATATAAATCGCGTCATTCCGTTGCGGGATAAACTTCCAAGTTTATTGCTACGTCTAAACATCGATCCAAATCGATCATATTAAAGAGAAGGAGTCATCCGAAAAAATGCACCAGAGAAAATTCAATACAATCAGCCATCATGATCAAGTGCATTGTTGAGATCATGCAAAGATGCCGTATACCGTTGTTATAACAACAGACAATTTACGACCTCGATTAATTTTTGAGACAAAGAGGAATAATTAGCAGTACCCTATTGAGTTTTAGAAAGATATGACAATTCAAAAACAAATATTAATAAACAATATCGGAAGCTAGACGACAAAAGCAACAATAAATCACAGCTGGTAAAGAAAACTTAAGCGAAAAATAAAAACAACCTTGGAAATCATTGGCAAAATAGATATTACTATGTGACACAATAAGCGTTAATAATATATTGCGCATCTCTCGAAAATGGGTATGTTCAATATTGCTTGTACCGCACGAGCGAAAAGCTTATCTGTGTTAAGCTACATATTGCTATTGTTTTAGGAATATTATCCGCAGAACAGCCAATGAACTATACAATAGGAAGTTCAAGTAGTGATTATGGCCACAATGCCATGCGTTCCAAAGCTTCGATTTAGGCTTATAGAAAGTTTGAAAAATTCCAGCATAGACTCACAAGAAAAAAAAAATGTATAATGCACGTGTAAAAAAGGTCCCAATAAGAAATAATTTATTACTTTAATTTCCAGTGTTATCGTATTATAGAAAAATATCCGCATATATAAAAATAGCAACAATCAGATCAAGCATAGCTTAATCACAGCATTCCATGTTGTGAACGTTTGAGATCAGTTTGAAACGAAACAAATTTCATACAACTCATAGGCTAAGCAATATACTACCAACCGTAGACATAAGCGTACATTTTTACATAGTATACAGTATAATACTCATATAAAAATCAAATAAAAGTGTATCGTGTACTAAGATATACACAAACCTGAATTAAATGAAAATCAGACGACGTTTGTTGTCGTGATCTTGATGATGTTGAAGAAATAGAAGTTGAATACGTTCTAAGCGAATGCGCCATTTTAAAATCCAAATCCCGTAAAACCAAATTAAGAAGATACTAACATAAGTCACATGTAAAATTGATTTATTGTGAGCTATGAATCGGATGCCAAAGCAGATAACTATTAAACCAACTAGAGATCTATCCTTCCTTCAAGGATGCACATCGATGCACATTGTAAAAAACTTTCTCTTGTTTTACACTCTCCACAACTTCAATAGCAATCCGTTTGTCTAACGTGCCGCAACAATCATCAACACAGGCTACTCATGAACCAATTTTTGTTATGATATTCTATAGAAATATTCATTGACATACAACATCGATTCATTTAACCGGTTTTTAACACTTTTGATAAACAAAGTGGGTGTGGCATGACAGGTTGTTCATTTTAACAGATTTTTAAATAACAATTGACTTACATTTATCACATTGCACGCAACATGCAAAATGGGTCACTGTTTCAACACACACCCAAAGATCGGATTAACAATTAATCCCTACAACATGTCACGTTCATCAATTTAGATTGTTAACCTATTCAAATGTTCTCAAGTTGTGAGTACGTCTTAAAAGGTATCTCAGTATTTCCACTTTCTCAGTGATCCATGTTGCGAGCTAAATATACCTGCCATTCACAGTGTTACCTATCAAGATCATCTAGATCGAAATAATGATAACATAGTTTATAGTGTCAAGCCCTATTAAACATAATAAGATTGGAATGTTTACTAGATTCTTTGGCATGTAGGAACATCATTTGCCGCAATGCAATTCGGCCTCATCGAATATAGTCTCTTGTAAATTGGGAGACATGCCTCGTTGTCAAATCATCACTTTATTTTCCGATGAATGGTTTCGTACTTCTTAAATGAATGTTGACATAGCTTCTTTCTGAGAAACTGAATCTCCAGCCATTTGTAGATGGGTGATGATAGAGGGATGTACTTGTACAATCTTCTTCACACAACGTTCTGGATTCCATTAAATTGATGGGAAAATTTGAAATCACCACAGGAAAAAGATGAACGATAAAACGTAACAAGCATTATCTCGCTTGATGGGAATTTCGAGGCTTTTTGAATACAGTATAAAACATCCTTCATAGTTGCAATAAAATTTGAATGGGTGACCAACTATTTTTCAAAAATGAAAATGAATAACGCATAATTACAAAAGGGTTAGTACAAATTGTACAGCCACTGATGATAAGTTAAGTAGGCAATAATTAGTCCTTCTTAGAACAAACTGGGCGAAATTTGGATGTACAGCCCAGAGGGTACAGCCTACAATTGCATTCTCGTAGAAAAGTTTCAGGCGCAGTACAACAAGCCTGCAATAAGAATCAGCAAATCTTGAAGGCTGACTTAGGAATCAAGGCGTGGGAATCAAAAATTTTATAATACAGATTATTAAACTGATAAAATTAAATTTACCAGATTTCGAAGCTTCTTCGATAAAAATAACAATTAGATACTGCTTGAAGATAACGTACGAAGAAGGCAGAAGACAAGTCATAGAATCGAAAGGAGGAAATCGAATCAGGTTTGAGCCCAGAGCAATAAGCAGAGTTTGCAGTTTAGACGCTGGTTTGCGTGTCACCAACCACCACTCCCTCAGAATTCTATATTACATGCCGAATAATAAAAAAAAATAGTTATTGGAAAATCACAGCACGGATATGATTTGAAATCTGACGGTTCTGTATAGCTTCTCTCTCGTGAAAACTTCCATATCGGAGTATTACCACATTTGCCGTGACTAAATGGCATCGCAAGTTGGCTTGGTTTTACCCTATACAGTAGCCAAAGGCCATAGATACGTAGCACATTCATAGTATGGGAGAATAATGTTTCATTCTAGCTATCAAATGAATTGTAATGGGACGAGGCTTGCTTTTAAGCGTTTGATGATATTCTACTGACATTTTAAGGCCATGAAAATTTCAGAAATTTACGTTTTCCTCCGTGTAGGCCAATTTTTATTTTAACTTCCACTTGCTGTGAAATTTTATCCGCCTTAGAAATATTTTAAAGAGCATCCCACTCCGTGCCCTCTAAAAAGGTCTCTCTCAAGGCATAAGGTCCACTGCGTGGGGGCTAGATTTAAAACATAGTTCACGGCTGTTCTGTCATTCGTAATTCTCACAAAGTATAGCAAGGAATTCAGTCTATTCTATAGTAGGATGAGATCCATCTCAAGCATAATGGTTTTCTGTTAATCGATCAAGTTTGATCGGGAGTTTGGCAAGACTAGCTGGAAGCAGATTGAAAGCACGAAAAAAGTTGATTAGTCTTACCTCGAAATCCGAACTCAGTGCATTCAATATTTCAACATCAATAGAGGATAATCGCTGTCTTCCTAATTCATCATGTTTTGAGGTGACCCAATCCAATTGTTCTTTAACAGATAGATCAATTTGTCGACATTCATCGGACGATCCATCGCCATGGTGACCACCGCGTGCTCCTAAAGTAATTGTTAATTGCTCTACACGTAATGGAATGTTGCGTAATATAAAACGATAAAATTCTGTAAGACGGTCAAGTTCTTTAGCAACCCATTCACGTCCACTGTAAGCATATTTGTAACGGTTATCACGTTCCAAACATTGCTCAACAGAGTAACGATAATTTTCGAGGGTAACTTCGTATGACTGAAATTAAAACACAATAAGGATGTCAATGGACGAGCCAGTACACTTGATAAATCATCAATGGATAATCGGATAACAATGGGATAACTGATAATACAGAAGTAAGAATAAACGAAAATAATGTTTCGCGTTGTGCAGATGTGAGAAGAAGTGATTTTAAGTGAAAAATGTATGAAACGTATGACATTCTATATATACTCACAAAGCATGCAGAGTTTTGGTAAAATGAAAACCTGTACAGAGCGGTCAAATGGTAACACGATGTTGTATTACATTCTCATGCATATTTTATTTTGGTATTATGAACGAAAAATAAGTTCAGATATACCTTGTCTATGACATGAATCAAAAGATAGTTTGAATTTGTATATTACCTGAGAATCGACGATGAATTCTTCACCCTGTTGAAATACTTCTTGGACAGGGTTTCTGTGTCGATTTAATTCAGCATAGCGATGCTATCGGAGAAGAGAATAAACGTATTGAAATCAAATTAATATGTTACAATGAGATTCGATTCGATCATTATCATCATTTATTCAAAAATCTGATGAGCAAAAAATGTATTTACGGGACTTATAGTAGCACCAAGATCATAACATCAAGGAGATTGAACCTATTTATTCATACCATATGGACCCAGTTTTATGCATTTGCAAAGGAACATTTTAACGTGTAGTTCTATACAAAACATGAAGTGAATAATAATTGCATATGCCAACTGAGATAACTCCATAAATGTCATTAATACAACAGGAACAGCTGAAAGTTCCACAATAGTATCAAGTACTTACAGAGTAAATATTAAGGCTGTGAATTAGGGAATCTGTGCCCCCTTCAACTGTTTTCTCTTCAATCACATCATGATACAAAGTTTCTATCCAGTCAGTTTCACGGGCAAGGTTTTCACGAAAAATATTAACCCTTGAGTGTGCTGGTAAAAGTAAATTTGATCGACGGTTAACTTCATGGTCTGCTGCAGTCCAACGGTTTAAAATTGAGTTGGTTTCCTTCAGTTCGACATCGTCTAATTGTAATGATGCTTCTTTCAATTCTAAGTAACGTTTTTGAGATTCGTTGAGTTGGTCACGTAGTTTCTGTAATAAACAAATTGTATTACAGTACTATTACTTTTATCAGAAATATGTGTATTTCACAACAAGAAACAAGCTGTTGTTATTATGGCACATGATGATGATGTCTTTACTTAGAGGATATCACCCCAAGTGTCACCCTAGCCATCGAATGAGACCATGAGTACTATTCGCTTATTTTTAGAATTTACTATTTTGATTCGTTCGCATGTTTTACTTCACTAGACCTAGCATAGACACTAGAATGAGAATAGGACTCATTCTCTAGTGTCTATGGACCTAAGCAATAGACTCAAATACAGTATCTGGCTGGTAAAAGGTTTAGCCTTCCTGAATGTCAAAACATTTTCAACATTTTCATCTGAATTTTTTGTTGCGGTTTGACTTATACAAACCAGAAAATTATCGATTTTCATTGGATTTTGCCCTATGCTTCTGGGACCTAGGATCCCACTTTTGTTAGACCCAGTGAGTCAGAGACTGCCCTACAGATGTGCCAAATCTCAATTCAAACTTGTCATACCTGTATGTGAATATGTTGAGTTTTGATTTCATCAGGGTCTGGCGACAGTCCGTAATGATCAACTAATTGAGTTTCCACAACTATCAACCAATCATCAAGTTCAGCAGCAAGGGTGACAATGACGCGTGCTTGACCAAGTCTATAAATAGAATCAAGATTATTGAAATTTAGTAATACAATTAAATAGCCACAAAGATGTCACTCTGAAATATTCATGCTAGCATGCCTCAATCACAATTCTGGGAGGTTCCCTCGTATAGATTGCAGTAAAATGCAGTAACGAGACTGAAGTAGGCCTTGATGAGGTTTCAGAATCAGACATTCAGAAATGGAATCCAGAATGTCATAAATTATGTTGAATTTAATTTGCATGCTGTATCACAAGGAATACATGTACTGTACAGCGCATTCACAAGTATGGCACGGTAGCTTTTAGTAGGAAGATACCGTCTCCTGAATTACACTTTTCTGTGATTATGTGATGCACATTTGCACAATATAATCTCCAAAATTAAAGGAAAAAAAATTGAAATCTCAAGAGGAAAGCATTCATCAAACCCTGTTCCAACCAGAGCAAAAATTATTCTTGATTGTAATATTGATACTGTTGATACATAACTTTATGTACTTGAAAACCCAATCATCTTAGATGCAATTGGTCATTATCTACATCTCAGACCACTACTGCTAACAATAATTAGTAAATTGTACAAGGGATTGATTCATGTATTCATTTACCTGTTTTCCCATTGTCTAAGTCGATCAGTGACAAGTTGCCACTTCTCAACCAACACAGAGACCTTATAACGTAATTGGGTATTAGTGATAGTCTCTTCTTCGCGTACAATTCTTTCATAGCGAGGCAATTGCTTGCTGACAAGTTGCGCATCTAACTTCTAAAAACGAAATAAGAAGAATAATATGAAGTTATCACTAGAGACAGGTGTTCTGTAGAATAATACACAGGAATCATTCAACATTTGTCTATTCATAATGGAGCTTATGATATCAAGATGGCTGCTGTGAAACTATAGTCAATCTAAACGAATCAGTTAGTAATAATGATTACTGGCCACTATGGTCAGGTGGCTATCAACTAGAGGGAAGAAGTGAACTATAACTGACTATCAAACTGGTTTTGTAATGTATGTATGTAGGCTGCAGTGAAATATAGAGAAAGTCTTATAAAACCTCATGAAAAAATCAGTTAAGTTTTATGGGCAAAACAAATCCAATATTTTCAATCTACCAAAAGCTTATGCATTACTTACAGATATTTCACCTAATTCATTAGCCACATTATCAGCATCAATTCCTACTTCGTCTTTTGATGATAGCATATTTTCAGTTGTCGTTAACCAATCTAATAATCCTTCAACTGCTTCAGGTAGATCCTCCTGTAATGCAAGTCATGAAGAAATTAAAGTGAGTAATCTAGAATTGATCTACCGTGGGATAAAAATTACGAGTCACTTTGTAATTCATAATTCAAAATTATTAAACAAATGTACCAATGATGCTTTCAGTTGTGAGCTGAAAAGTTTCCGTGGTTAGGCTACGCAGTATCATTTTAAATCATTAAATGTGTAGGTTTCTAGTCACGCGATTAATTCATATCTTCAAAAATCAGAGGTTTGGCCTTAAAAGTATGAAAGTTGGATTTAGCATCAATTTGGTAAACATTCAAATTTGATGATTTGAATGGTTTACCGGTAGTTGAAATTTATGGAACTTTACAACAGGAGTAAGAGCACAAATTATTATCATATATTAATACTCTATCAAATAAAATGCTGATTGACAAATGATCCAATTGTTAGATTGAGTTAGATGTGACAATGCAGAGAGCAGATACGAAGTAGATCATACTCCTTCAGGGTCTCTGAGAGTAGAATATGTTTTTGGATATTGTTTTGAAAACCTTTTACTATTGAAATAAATTATTAAACAGCTCAGTTAACATCATTCAGCTCCATGTACTCCCCCAAAGCAACCATTGTTTATCTTGGCCGGCCCTCATCTTGGCCTCCCGTTCAAATTGGACTTGAGAAACTGGGAGGGACATGGAATGAGGCTGTGCTTGTTCTTCTCTAATAATTAGTAGCCTTATTTTTACAAAGTTTTCAACCAATGATAGAACGACTGTAGATAAACCTATATATTTACATCATTCCTCACCTCCTCGTTTTCTAGGAACAGAGGTTGACTTTCTGTTACCGTGATAGTCTCAGGTATAATTTGATCCCACTGTTGAGTGATGAGTGATAGCTCTCTTTGGACATTTGGATCTTTTGTTACAGCGATCTCCTCATCGGTAGTTTTAAGTTCTCTCAAAATCGTATCAATATTTGAGTCAGGGGAGATCTTAAGTTCAGGCAAATCGACCTATAAAAAGGAAAATTAATAAATCAGCATCAAGATATCTACCACCGGGCTGATATTTAAAATTAGGATGATGTATGGCATGTTGTAAAATTAGGATATAGAAAAATGATTAGTTTATGTTGTAAAGAAGGACACTGTTTTATTTGACTTATCATGCATGATATTGAACACAGCAACACCCCAATATATTATGAGGGTTCAAATAATTTGAGTATGGTATGGCCTATAATATCATGTTTCATCAATATATCAGTAGTAACACACAGACTTGAATGACTCATAGGCACAGGGGATGTCAGCTAAATAAACATATATAATGTTTAATAGATTAATAAAAAATATGAGTCAAAAAAGAGACATACTGTTCTCGCTACTCCGAGTTTCACGCCATACTGCGATCATCAGGTAAGTATAGATTTTAGTATTTACTTTTATTATTTATAATAAAATCTATATTTGCCTGATGATTGCCGTATGGAGTGAAACTCGGAGTAGCGAGAACAGTATGTCTCTTTTTTGACTCATTTTATATATTAATCTATTTAAGCTCTGATATTTATCATTGAGCACTATACCTACGCAAATGAGGACAACTTTACATTATTTTTCTACAGTGTTTAACAAATATTTATTGGCATTAGTGTAGTGGCTAGGGTGTTGGGCCTCAGCCCGCAGGGTCTTGGGTTCAATCCCTGGCCGGAGCACTATAGGTTGGAGTCGGGAAGGGCATCCGGCTATTAAACGCACACACAATTCAAAATACTATCAAATTAACCAATCACCCAGCGAAAAAAAGTTACAAGCTTACCCAGTTTGTGGATAAATGATAAGTCCAAAAAATATACATATTATATATATAACAAAATGTATTGGTAGTAATGCCCTTGATAGAGATAAAGGAAACACCCACTTACTGCTGACTTTAAATTAGACACATTCAAAGGGACCGAACAGTTATGTTGTTACTAGCCTTTATACAATATTACAAATGTGACCTTTAAAACAGCTAGATAGTAGAAACAAACAAAAAATCTGGAAATGAGCTAAGCGGTAATGCTAGGAAAATGCAAAAGGAAAAGTCAATTTTGAATATCAAGTTCAAATTATTAAATAATGAAGACAATAGAATTTCAATGTTCACTTTTAAAATTATAAATAGTGATCAATTCCTCAATTTTCCGCTTTTCTTTGATTAAATTTCTTTCAAAACGTTTGTGGGCAAGGTTTGCTTTTTTGGACTATGGAGAGATAGTTAACTCAAAGATTGCAGACTACATTTGACTTACTTTGTCTTTGGCTTCACTTTTAAGAACTTTAACAGTTGTAAATATCTCCTCTGGTGTTAATGCTTGTTTTACTTGCCAGTGTCTGTTTTTCCATAATGTTAACAAATGCTTGTATTGGATTTGAATCCTTCAAAAATAAATCAAAACAGCAAAGTTTAAAGCATTCAGGCATGAGAGTCACTTGAGCTCAGTCAAAAGAGAGGGAAATCCTTTGAAAAATGCCAAAACAAAACCAATGTTTTTAGGTGAATTTCATTTTTTCAGAGCTGTTAGAAAACCGGGAAATCAGCTTTTACGGGGAACTCTCTCATGCCTGATTACTGAACTAGTTTAATAGATTTAATGAACTTCAGAATTAGGTTGCAGAACAGCTAAGTCATACATACCTATATTATGCAAGAATTATTTACTAGTAAGTGTGAATCTTATTTCACTGGAATTTGCATAGCCATTTAACTATTTTACATATGTGCACGCCTTTTATAATTTGATGCCGTTCTTTGCTATAGGCCTATGATCGATCCAGTTAAAAAGTTTTGAATGAACAGCGACCTTTGTACTGTTTTGCTGTTATCATGGAAGAAACGAGGCTAGGAAAATGCAACAAAGCCTTCTACTTAATTTCATGAAATTGAGTTTGAAATGTAGCCTAAGGTTCCAAACTTTCTTCAAAAAAATTTCTGGTTATTTTACTCTTCTTAAGTTATTAATACAAGACCATGCAGATCATTATCCAAAGCCATTGCAACAATTACAACAACGCATTCCTAACATGAATCATTTCATTCAAGTTGTATGGGCAGTAACTAAAAGCTAACGATAGTTCTAATTAAGTATTTACCTTGTTGCCACTTCAGATGCCTCTTTGTCAGGTGCAGGGATAACAAAACACACCGAAGGGAGGTCAACTTCTGCACGTGTTGGAGACAAGACCTGTATAAAGAAAAATTAATTTAAGAATAGTTCCCTGCAAATGACCTACCATGTGTCTACAAAGGAATATCCACTTCATAATCAAGGAAATGCATAGCACGGTAAGCCTTAGTTCATAGTCAACATCAATTCCATCAGGGTCTTTTCTAGTGTTTTATCGATTACATCGCTCTTACTAAACGCATGCGTATAGCAATGATTGATGAACTTTGAAATTGTTGAGAAACACAATTAAATTAAATTAAAATAAATGATTATTTGAAGAGGATTCTAACTACAACATTTGATTTATAGGGCTGGTGACGGATGAGATTATAAATCATTACATAAACATAACCGGGTTGTAACATGTGATCAATCCTAATGAGTTCCTAACAGACGAGGCGGTAAATGGTTGAATTGCAGAACCAACGAACTAGCCCATAAAGTCAGTAAGGATCAATGTTGACTATAAATGAATACTGACCAAATATAGCTGTAAAGGATTCCTCATCTGAAGTTTGCATGGGAATTTCGTTATTTTTAGCTTTTATAGTTTCATTCGTGAAATTGTGTTTATGACCGACCAAAATTCTACTGAAGATGTATACTGTGTATGCCAGAAATGCTATCTTTTGCAACAGAAAATATCACACTGAAAACCGATATATCACATTTTAGGAAGAAGCTACTGGAAATATTTTATTTTACTGACATGCACATTCTTGAAACTCAGGTTAATGCTTGAGAAATGCTTGGTTAGTTGCAAGCATCTGCTCAGTATGGACTAGGATTGTACAAAAAGTTGAATTCTTGTCTCCCTTACTGCTAGTGATCGATGCAGAATCAATCCATTACAGAACTATAGAAGCGTAACTATATAGGGGCATGTGGGTAAGTGGGTCTGACCTGGGTCTGACCCCATCTATGTGCATTGTGCAACATGGATCCTAGATATAAGGTCTGGTTAGTCTGTGAAGAGTGTGTAACAGTGTAAGGTTATATGTGTAACCATTAAAAATAATGTGAAATACTTCCATGTACACGTACAGAGAGAATCATTTGTCAGTCACGTGGTGACAAAATAACCTTAAAAACATTATTAATATATCAAACAAAACATTGTTTGTTCTGAAACAATCTAAACACGACTAGACAGTCACAAAACTGCCTATGTAAACAATGGGGTTCACATAACATTTAACAAAAATGATAAAACTCTATTCTGATTCAACATACATCATTGAATTTGATTCATAGATATTGAAGCAGCTTTATAAAAGACGTAAATAATATCACAGCGGAAAAATCAAGAAAGAAACTATGATTAATGTTTTAATCCATGTGCTGTTGTTGAATAGTAGGTCATAAAACTAAATAAAATTTTAAAAACGCATCGTATTTCTTGAATTTAAAACTAAAATCGGTTGCCGCAAATAGAGAAAGTTCAACACGAAAGTATGTGGATTATCAAGAGTCAAATCAATAATACGATGAGATAAAGTACATGATGTAAATAACTGCGCAGAGATGTACCAGAAAAGTAGTGTTTCGTATGTGTTGTTATATATGTTAACATGAGATTTATTATTGAAAAAATTAACGGACGCGTGTTTGGAACAGGTGCTTGTTACGACCAAATCAACATAAACCATTTCGAAGTAATAATTATTAATATCAAGACATACCTCAGAATAGAATCATAAAAGTACATAAACCACGTGTTAATTAAATGATCAAATGTAACCACGTGCCAATCGAAGGTTCGATCGTGAAAGCGCCGACAATCGCGAATAGACCGTACACACAGAAAGGAACAAACTCATTCGGTTCCATTGAACCACAGTCTGGTTCATTTGCATAAGAACAGAATCACCCATGCGTATGTGACACAACAACAGACACACCCCTTCCAGAGAGAGTCTACAGACATTGCTATGGTTACCATGAGCAAGTTAGAACATGCGATATTTGTTGTCATTGTTGTAAATATATTCTTATAAGTAAATCCTCAAAATTTAACCGCAAACCGCGTGGACGTGATCGTAGATTTGACTCAATGAGGATCATCTTACCTTCCAGTGTTGTGAATTTGAGTTATCCTTCAAAGTCCATTCTTCACCTTTGTTGACTGGATGCTGCAAAAAAGTAAACGAATTGAGTGATTGAGTCGGTGGAGTGATTGATTCAAACACACTCAAACAATAAATAAATTACCTATTTACACATCTTACAGAAAGTAAACATCACGATAGTCGATAGTTGAGCAGTCAACCATAATAATTGAAGGAAAGAAATAAGCTCTGTTTTAATGGTTAAACCATGGTGAACTTACTTGAGATTGTGTATAGTTGCAAACAGATGAAATTGGTGTAAGGTCTTTGATTTTTGATCGTCTTTGCTTCAAAGGAACAACACGTTTGCTAAGTAAATGCAACACGTTGGTTGTATCATGAAAATCAATCAGTTCTTTTCTTATCTCCTGCAAATAAGAATCGATCATAAATTCAGTTCTGGTTTGCTACAGAAAACATAACAGTTACATTTTTGTGAGAAAAGTTAATACTGCGTTGAATGCAACAAAATCAGGTGCAAAATACCAGCCCATACTACAACTTTTAAATGAGAGCATTTGTACTTTTGTATAAGCTTTTCAAGTCAGCTCATTCCCACTCAAGATAACACGCCGATACAAGCAGCTTGAAATTTCATTCCTTATTTAAAATATAAAATTCACAAGTTGGAAGTTGACATCTTGAAGTACGTACTAATTACTTTATATCTGAAATTATTGTGAAAAACGAAGCAAAGGATGTGAATTTAATAATACTGTATCGTTGAAATTGCAAACATATATAAGATCAGTATAAACTCTATCGAAATGTGTGCGATTTACGAAGTGGTGCAACAATGTGTAAGACATTAAACTCAGATTTGCTGAAATTTCAAAACATTATCAACACCCAGCGTTTGATGAGTCTTTGAATATGAAATTGATTAACAAACAAAGTCAAATACGAAATCAATTCCAAGTGAGACAAGCAATTCCTTTTGTTTGAAATGCATTACAAGGTAAACAAATAAATGCAAAATTGAAATTGAAATTTTGCATAACGGAAATGATTTCACAGCGATTAAACAATGTTTGTCAAATAACACTGATCTAAAAGATACATTTTTAAACCGTAGTTTTTGTCTTCTGAGCAGGTATTTAAAAATATGTTAATTAAAAACTTAGAGGATTTTCAAAGAGACCTGTCTGAAAGCAAATAGATCTTCCATGATGGTAAGGAATCTTTCTTGCGTCTCTTCATTTGATCTTGCTTTTAAGCCTTTGAAGATAACACAAAATTTTTCATTGATGCCCTTTTCTAGACATTCACTAAATGCAAGTTCCCAAACTGTGCGAGGCGAATAAACGATAACATTTCGCGGTAAAATTTCTGTTTTCGACAGTCGAACAACGGGTTTGTAATCAACCCAATTATTCCCTCCTCCACTTGGTATATATCCTTGTTTATTTTTATTCCAATATTTTAATGATAAATAGCGAAAAACAGTGTCTTCTTTTGACAACGTGCGTTTTTGATCGGCTTCATCGATTCCTTCGTCTTCAGCCACGTGCGTTTCATCATCAACATTCGAAGAAGTTTCAGATTGTGTCGACGAACTTCTACCACGATTTCGACACCTTAAAATCCATAACATTGGAATACATATCCCAAAGAATCCAGCAAGAACAGCGATTCCAGCTCGCTGATCATCATCCGCCGAAAATAATTCTATCCAGTTAGTCATCGATATGAAGAACCCATTTGCTAAAGAAGCCATGATGTTAACAAACCAAAATTCCAACTCTGTGTTGTCTTTTTTCTATTAGACGATGATGTCCACGTTTAAAACATCTCACGAAACGTAGATTATTGTTAAGGTAACCATATAAAAACTTATCTAAATATTTAACAGTTGTCGTTTTACGAACAAGGCTATGCTTGACTTAAAAATCACGAAATAAGCACGGCACGTCAACAATTTTTTATGACCCGATGTGAACAATCATTGTATTGTAATCTTTATTGTTTTGGGAAATTGGGCGTTTTCCCGCGAAAATTCGAGTCGCGTGGTGGCCACTGTTTATCGGACAATGGAGACGAGAAACCTCAACAGACTGCATGTAGTTACAATCTTATCTACAGAGGCAAATTACTTCTCTGGAGATTTGAATCAACTGTTGACCTCAACTAACCGTCAAATTGAGCAACTCAGGAAGAGATTATTACTAATAACGTCAAATATAAAATTAAATAAAAATTTGATGAAACGTGCACATAAATTCATGATAGGCCCTCGAGTACTACTTTAGGATATTTTGACCACATGCTGTAATAAGTATATGGATTATCTGGCAAAAACGTGGGTGACCCAAGTAAGTTTGCTTCGTATTTAAGTCGCTGTTAGATCAGATTGCCATTCGATGACAAATTGCGACATATATGCCATTGCATTGTGAACTATATAAGTGTATATTATGCTCAGTATTGGTAGAGTGTGGACCACATGCAGTACAGTATAGAGTTAGTTATGTAGCGTGTATGTATTATATCCTAGTCTTTGTAAATGTAATTCATGTAAATATGTATATGTTGCCTGTCAATATGTACATCACTCTCTTCATCTTCAACCATCAACGAGTAAGGTTGGTCCTGTCATAGAGGCTCTGTCATTATTGTTACACACGTATCAAAGCTATCCTCTACCTGACAGTGGCCAACCTCCAACATTATTAAAAATAAACATTATATAGAAACTCATTGTATGTTACAGTTATCTCATCTAATAATAATCTAAACATTAAATTCTTAAATGAACATTTATACAAATTTACAAATGGAAGTATACATGCAGGCCGATGCATTACAGTTTCGTTCAAATGTCACCTTATGTTAACACATAGCAAACTATGCATATAGTAACATCCCAGGTTATATCACTAGCGGATAATAATTTGTTCATAGTGGAACAAGGCCACTGGGTCAGCTTCAAGAAAAGATTTCCACAAAGGCATTCCAGAATTCATCCAGGCCATTTAATACCATAGTACACCGAACAAAGCCATCCAGAATTCAAAATTAGTCGACTCCCTCGGCTTACAAAGCTATACTGTACTTATAAACATGATATAAACATATAGCCTATCAGTTAAACTATTATATAAATTTCATTATTAAAAGTTTTTTAGGTTTTCTTAAAATTTTCTATTATATAATCTCTATATAGTACGTTTGCTGCTCGGTTACATGGATATAACTGTGTTTTTTGTTTTATTTTAACAGTGGAGTACGAGTCTAAATAAATATGATTGATTGATTATCAACCTTGATAGTCTTATATCAAATCAAGAACAAATTAAGTCAGGCACGGAGAAATTGGGTCAGTTCATATAAAAATATTGTATACATGAGAGAATTTTCGATAAAAAAATTAATGGTAGAACTAGATATCTATCTAAGTACAGAAAAATAATATGTAAGAAAGCTCATCGCTATAATCGCAGCTAATGTTGATTATAGATACGTCGGGTGATTTTTTATAATTTAACAGTACCAAGCCAAGTACTGCAGCTTCAGCATTGAATTTCTTGGCTGGTCTGATTATACGTCGTATGATCAGTTGCGCGTCATATTTAATGCAAATACTTGAGCAGTATTCAAAGACAGAACAAATTTGGATGGTTGGAAAAAGATCGTTCAATTAAACAATTAATGATTACGAGTGCAATGAAATCGTACTTTTATGATCCGGAGGGCGATAAGTTATTATAACTTACTTAATAAAGGCTGCAAGTACATGCGATGCAGAATATATTAAAGTCATTAAAATTCTCCGTTATTGTTCTATAAAAAAGCTATTAGTAACTATAACGAACACACGACAATCTCATATAATAATTCATTTCAGCTCATAATAACAAGAAAAGTGTAGCCGAATACCCCGTAACAATTTTTCGCGGCCTGGCACAAGTGGTAAGAATGAAAAAAAGAGGCGCGACACAAAACAGTAGCCTGCATCCAGACTAAAACGTTTCAACATTGATTGACTCCATCGACCTTTTACATAGCTATTATAAACGTTTTAGTCTGTACGCAGGCTACAAAACAGAGGACAAAAGAGGAATGATGATGAAGCAAATTGAATTTGTTTCTGCCTGGGTCTATCTGCCCTATCCCGTTTCACAAATCACCAAAGTCATCAATCAGAGGCCCTCCTGTACTCCTGTAAATTTGGTTCAAACAGCATTGTGCGGGTCAGTGTTACTTACCAAGAGCTGTCGATAGATTATAAGAGCAACGCCTGGTAATTCAGGATTTTTGTCATCAAGGATGGATTCCAACAGTTGTACACAATCCACAAGGTAATTGTTTGCTTCTTCAGATGTCATATAAAACTGCATTAAAATAAACAACATCGGGTAAAGGTGAGAGGAATCCCTAACGTAGAATGTAAAGTTTTAGATGCTTTCAAAGCCGATGTGAAAGGGATGCAGTACGCCAGTATCGACCAGACAAGCGTTATCCATCCTCAATGGCCTCAAGAGATACAGAAGATATGCGTTGATGTTTAAATTCGAATCGGATTAATGAAATCAGATTTTGGAGATATAATCCGATATCAATCAGTACAGTTAAAAATGTATTTACGTAAAGTCAGTAAAATGTAAATGAAAGGGATCAGTCTATATAAACATGAAACTTGACAATAACTATTGATCAGCATAGTGATTATGCTATCAGTTGGACAGTCAGTGATATCATACCGTACCTTATTATACAGCTGCGCATGCGCCAAATGGATTTTCAAAGCGATTGTCAATTCGATAATCCAATACCATAATTCAGTCAAAGCTTTGCAATAGGCCTGTGAAAATTGAATGCCACATTAATTTTAACTCATTTCATTAATAGAATGTGTCACTAATATCAAAGTAGGCTGAAATTGACAACACCTCGTACCTTAATTGCATCTTGGGCAGGATGTCCATCGTTCAATAAAGCATTTCCTTTGCTTTGAAGGCGATTATAAGCTTCTTCGTGCATCATCATGTCGACCTGTAATTCCTAATTATAGAACATGAGGTCGGTTAAATATAAGCGAAATCACGTTTGGTTAACAAGAAAAATGTAAGGAGTGATTGGATTTTTGAAGTTTTGAAATAGAGAATCTGTAGCGATAGAAATGTAAAAAGATCACATCTTATTTCCTGTACAAAGTGGTCAATAGTTTAGGTTCAATAATTGGCTGTCAAGTACAGGTTTTATCAAGCATCTAACAACCTGAAAAGCTTTAAATGGAGTTATTATGTAGATGAACTTACGATTTCATAGCGTTCGACTTCATGAAGGTTACTATGAACAATGCTCCAGTCACGTGACACTTCATCTTCTTCAACTCGATTCATCCAAATCATTTCTTCGGTAGCATCTCTCATAAAAGTAACGAGAACTGAAACAGCTTCAACACGTTTCTCTGCTTGGGTCTGTGGGCATAGGAGAAAAGGCAAAACATTTTGCAAAATGAATGTCTAATTTTTGACTATTTTCAATTATATTACACGTTCTGCTGTATGGCATTGAGCACTTTCACATTCAGCAAAGACAAATAATAAATATATTTATATATTTATTCATTTATTTATTATATATTTTTAGAATGTTCTGATTCGACTTCTGGGTGTTTCTTATTAAAGATTATCAGATTGATACTATAAAACGTGGGATGTTCCCTCGATACCCATTCCTTCCTCTATAGGTGCAGTTGATCTTAACATGAAGGCTCCAAACCCATATCTTCAGCCTCTATCACCATGTAACAGCAAATGTTTTCTTTGAGTTATAACATATCAACTTACCACAATTTCAGCAAAATAATCTCGAAGACCAGAAATCTGAGATTGGATATCAGAAGGTGTGTTTGTATTCTAGATTGGAAAAGAACATATGATAATAGTATGATTTGAAAGAACATGTGCAAGATATTTCAAACATAGCTAATTCGATATTTAGATATCATAAATATAAGATACATCATTTAGCCTCTTTTGCGTGACCAACGTAAGGGCAATGGTCGCTCAAAACAGGTTCTGCAGGTGAGAAATGATTTATGTTAGGTGATGTGATAAGAGTGGTGTTAGCGTTTCAGACCTTGATGGAGCAGTACAATAACTTTCCGCTGTAAAAATCATCCGCCATAAAACAGGTACAGTCTTACAAAACTGATTAAATTAAGTAAGAACTCTACTGGAAATACCACAATTCAAAAAAGAATTGAAAAGAAATTCTCTTCTCACCTCCATCTCGCAAATCCTCTCAATGTTTGGTTTATAAGCAATTATTTCTTGCAAAAGTGCTTCACTTTGAGTCAATAGTTTCTCATTTGTACCCAAATCAAGACCATATTGGATAACATTCAATTGACCCTGAAATGCAAGCATGAAAATAAGAATTATTGAACAATCACCATCTGTAATCATCACTCAATTCATTCTAACTAACTGGTTTATTTTGTAACATGCTTCTTTGATAGAATCTTGCTCGTTTATGAAACTTCTGGTCAATTATATGAATCCAATTCATTTATTCATTCATTTATGTATAGTAGTTCATACATACAAACACTCAGCCTTATCAATTGCCTGGGTAGAGCCAGTGTCCGACAACAAAAGGTTTAACCTCCAGGAATCTTAAACAATATTGTATATTTCTTCTGAATATTTTGTTAAAATTATCACTCTTTTGAATTTGCACTAGCCTTCCGGGTCTAGGATCCCAGAATCCAAACTTTTGTCCAACCCCCAGTGAGAGCAAGTAAATGCGTTGATACTAGTACTCAGGACTGTAACTACATGATTCTGACAGGGGTATTTGCTAAATTTGCCTGAAAAAGGGATGTGACATTTGCATATGTGGGAGCTTCAGTACTGTAATATCTTCAGAATTATACAATTTCATCAATTTTGGATTATTTATAATTTTCATACGGTTGTTATACAGGTAATCGTGGGTCTCTATATCATTATTGGTCATTTCGTTGCAGAGGCTACTAGACTTGAAACTTTACATATCTCTTTTTTACTTGTGTTATGAAACTTTACATGACATCGCTTTACAAATATATCTATTGAATCTAAGGTATCCAATCTACTATTTCACCAAGATATTATAATTAGAACTAGTTAAAATTAACTTGACTACACTCTACACCCATAATTGCTATGTATATTGAATTTGTAGTGCTGGGAGCAACATCACTCTTTAACATTATAGCAACATTAAATCATACCCTCTTGAAGTCAATCCATGAAAGAACAACTTGTGCTTCTGATCTAGCAATAGTATTAGGATCATATGATTTTGGCATTGGTTTAGGTTTAGTCTCTTCGTCACTTGATGAATTCATGGCTGTTTTAGTACAAGCCCACAGACTAGGAAGTTTGGGTTTGGAGCGGCCACTTTTATTTTTCTTAGCTTTCTTAGATGGTGATTTTCCTTCTGAAAACTCACTACTACTTTCAAGAGTACTACGTCTCGATGATGCTGTTGATGTGACAAAGCTTTGATGTGCAGGGCTTTCAACTTCTGGGCTTGATAAAAATAAATCATCTCTTCCTGTAGATACTTCAACTTGCATTTGTTGATCAATATTTTCCTCAATAACAGGTCTAGGCTCAGGTGTGGGTACTGGTGTTAATGAAAAAGCTTCTGAGCTCATTGGTGAAGCTTGCATGGCCCTTTGTTGTAATGCAATGAGACCAGGCTCATCAGCAAAAGAGACTGGAGATGGGGATGGTGTCAAATTTGTTGAACTGCCAGTGGTTACTTGATTCATATCACCTTGGACTCTTTGTCTAATTTGATGGAATCGTGTTACAATGAATGTAACCCTACAAAATAAGCAAATAAGATAAAATATAATAGGCTGTATTGACTTCTGTTATTTAAAAGGCAGCATTAATTGCTGATTTGAAAACTCTATTCTGAATTGCATTTATCTATGCATTTATACATCAATTGCAAATTAAAATATCCCATTGTGGACCTGTAGGAGTACAATCAACCATAAATTTAGTTAAATTTGAGAAAACCCTATTTTAAAATTATCAACCTAGACCTGAATAAAAATCTGTTGATTGCAATTCTAAATAATTGTATAGATATTAAATTAATAAAAAATATATATTCTGTATACCTTTCTGTGACCTCAGGAGAAAATTGGAATTTTTGTTCGGTTAAAACAGTTGAGTACTTCGTCATATTGTTTAAATGAGGTTCAAAAACCTTGAATTACAAAAATAAAGCATCACATTAGAAAAAAGTTGTATCAATTGCAACGTCACAATGAAATGACCTCGTAAACTGCATATGACAGAAAAAAATAAGATAAAGCATGATACAACATACAAAAGTATGCTCACAGAGGTCAAACATGTTCTCTTTATCAATTAATTATGCAGCTGATGCAAAGGTTAGCATTTTGGGTTGATTTCACAACAAGCAGTGGATCAGGTATTTTTGAAGAGTTTGACACCAAATCACCATATCAAAGCAGAACAAATTTAGGTTCGAAAACGCAATTGATCTTAGAATTCAAACTTGAAATTAGTGATTTAAAATCACATATGAGAATTTCAAAATTGATCAGGAATTTTCAAAAACATTAAGTTATGAGTAAGATGGTAAAATGTTTATAAAATTTATGCAAGTTTTGATACAAAGCAATTGACTCACAGTTACCTATGAGCTATTGATATTTGGTGCACTCAAGTCATTTCAGGAGAAAACTCGAAAGTGGAAATAACTCGCCGCTGCAGCTGGTGATTTTCTGACGCCTTCTCGTTTGCCAAATATCAATAGCTCAGAGGAAATTGTGCACCAATTGCTTAATAGGAAATTCCCCTCAAGCCCCTACCTTCAGAGTGCTCAACAGTTGTCCAAATCTTCGTCTGGATTCATTTTTAGGCAATTTATCAATACCAGCTTCATCCTGGAGAAAAAAAGATACAACTCACAATGACAAATACAAAATGCTTTGTAAGAATCTGAACTCCTCACAAGGAAGATCTGTGAAAAGTGAAATTAGAAAATATTTTAAAATTTGGAGTGATCTTCATATTTAAAAGTTTTGAGAAACACACTGTAAAAATTGACAATATTTCAAATTTTATGATGAAAATCTGCAAATATTTCATTTGAATTTTGGATCAATATTTCATATTTCAATTAACCCTGAAGGGGCCTCTTTATTACCTTGATTGTCCTTTCTTCAATGTCGTCTAATGCGGAGTTCACTAGAATACACTATGAATACAGCAAACAAAAGAAACTGTCAATCTCTAACTTTGCACAATGAGATTGAAGAATAAATGTAGAAAATTAATTATCTATGAAAAACAAACCTCCTTTTCAATTTTTTCAGAAAGAGTTTGCAAATGCTCTTGCCTGAAAAAAATGACAATAATGTATATTTATTCAAATCCTCAAAAACAGTGTCTGTGTGGAGTTATTTTGACAATATTGAAACAGTACTTCAATGAAAGACTATATAGTTCAGATTTTTAATTCTATATACAATATTACACGAGAATTTTGAAAATCTGAAAACCTACTGAAAATCTACTGGATAGGCTACTGAAATGGGACCTTTACTGAAAAACTATTAATATTTTATATTTCAGTAGTTTTTCATTAGATCCAGAAGAATCTAGATTTGAATGTGTGGTGAATTTCAGTAGGTTTTCAGTAGCGATTCAGTATATCCAAGATTCATAGTGTTAAATAGGTATGATTGCTGCATAGTGTACTATCGACACAAGTGGTGAATGATGAATAATACCAAAAAGTCATGATTTATACCCCTTTACAAACTGCAGTACAGCACCACAGTGAAACCTGTATATAACAGCTACCAAAAAGATTTGGATAGGTTGGCAATTAATGACAGGTCGTCTTTGTATATAGGGTTGATTCAGTGCAATGATACAATTTGTACACTGTATTTGTAAAGGTATACAAAATGTATTATTCTACTGAATCAACCCTATATCTCTAATATTATTAAAAATGGCCATTATATAGACAGATGGCTGCTATAAAAGTTTGTTTTTTAAGAAGATACAATTTTTTGATGTCAAAGCGTTTAGAAAGTAGCAACCATTAAAGGGGTTTGATACAATCTCAAATCGAGTTCAGAAATCATAATAAATCTTTAAGTCGCACAAAACGAAAAACTATACGTAGATCTATGTGTAGGCTATAGCTTAAATACAACAGTAGCTGTTTAATAGCTTCTACCAACCAGAGTTTTGGAATGTAAATCAAAGATTGAATACATACTAGCAATTCTGAATTGCTCATATATACACAATGAGTATTCAAAGGTAGAAAATGTTGTCAAAATCTTACCTGGATAGTTCAGCTTTGAGGGCATGAGTGCGCTCATCAACAGCAATAGAAAATTGATGCCACAACTATTGAAGCAAATAATATTTAAGTTCAATTTATCAAAGTAAAGGAAGAAGCAGTGCAATTGTGCAACACTATAATTTAAAGAATCTGTTTCTTCCAATCTGATAATTAATTAGCAGCGGTGTAGTGCTTAGGGAATAAGACCTTGATCCACTGGGTCATTGGGTGTTTTCAGGGCAGGAAATCAGTCAGAAAATAAAAAAGGATTATCTTATTACAGTATGGGATTCCATCTGATGATAACATCACACGCGTACCCACTTCACTGTAAATAAAAACTACAAAACTAATAACAACAATTTTGGACGCGAATTCACAGATAAACTCGGCATATCATTTTAAATAGCAAAATATCGCTATTATGTAAACTATATTCAACAAAATTAATTAATAACCCTCAACATTTAATAAGAGTCATTACCAAAATTAAATCATTTCCAAACTTACACTATCCATATCCTTTGGGTGAAGTCCATCTGGGACAATGAAGAACTTCACTTTTGGATTATACATAGCCTGTTGAAAACAAAATATCAAATTAGTTGCTTAGGTAATAACACCTGTGAAAATAGTTTGTGAACGTTAAATGGCCAGAATGTTCATAAAAAGGCTCACGAAAAACAGGGCATTTGACATCTATGAACTTTTATGAATTGTTTATAAGGTGTTTATGAAGAGTTCAGGAGATTCATGAATGGTTCATCAGCTTCATAAACAGTTCATAAACTGAGAATTGTTTTATTGCATGAGTATGTACTAATCACACAATAGATGCTAACTTAAAAATCAGTAGAGGTAATATTTTAATTAATAAATTTAATTCAAATCAATAGTTAACCCTTGTGCTGAGTGTACACTCAGTAAGAAGCAGAATGTTTATGCTGGCTGAGATCATTGTAGACACACAGTCAGTAAACGAAGACTATTTATCATTAGCATATGTTTAAGCATTTTCAGCCTTTCTAGTCATTAGCTTACCTGCACATCACGCAAAAACCGACGTAAGGAACGGCATTCTTCTTCTCTAACAGGAATGACATCAGAACGTAGAAATAAATGCTGTTGCATAAGAACCTGAAATTAAAATTTAGATTGCTCAATTGTAATTGTAATTGCGAAATCATGTCATGACAGACACACATTATTCAGTCTCTAGCAATAAAAACAACTGGAGATGTGAGTCTATCAACAACAAACTGACAGAATGGGATGTTTATTGATGGACATTTCAAATGACAAAAGAGCAAGAACTTTTTTATCACGAACTAAGATGAAGCATATCCATTTAAAGGACAAGTGTTATGTCTATTATAGGTACATACTCAAATTCAAATTGCTTTGATTATATTCAAAATAAAATTTGCTGATCCTTTTGTGTAGCTATTCAATTTACTGTCATACACAATTGAGCAATTAATCATCTATTTTTCCTAATTTAATTAATAATAACATTTAAAACAGAAAAAGATTAAATATATACATACCCTGACACCATCAATTTCATTAGGAAATTCACGATTTGAGACTTGTTGAATTCCCATTGTTATCCAAGCAGTGAGTTTGCGCATACGGACAGTATATTCTTCTGCCATTGCTTCGCGTTCCTGACAATTGAACAACAAATTTGTAGATTATTATGTTACATCTGTGCAATTCGATTGAGCAAGAGATATGCCATTGATTCACGTCACTAAGTGCTCACTATATTTAACAAATGCCCACTGAGACTGAGAATTGTTCATAGTCAGTCAAACAGTCAGTGAGGTTTTCTGAACAGATTATTAATGATGGTAAACAATGAGCAAATACAATCAAGTTGATTTAGATTTTTAATTCAATTCTTGATATATATTTGCAACTGGAAAATTTAAAATTGCATTATGAATCTTGGAAATACTGAATCACTACTGAAAACATACCAAAAATGGGATTGGCTACTGCAGTCATATTGAAATTCACCAGGACACTTAAATCTAGATTATTCTCATTCTAATGAAAACCTACTGAAACACACCTTAAAATTTGAAAGCTACTGATGATCAAAAGTGCCCAATTCAGTAGCCTATTAAGTAAGTTTTCAGTATGTTTTCAGTAGGTTTAAGATTTACAAATTAAATCTCACCTCTTCTGCTTGAACAATTATTTCTGGTGGCACAGATGGTAAACACTTGTACAAAGATGAAATGTAGGTCAACACTGATCTTTCATCTTTGATATCTATTTTTAAATAAATAAAATGCGCAGGATACAATAAAGGTTAATTTCAAAACATATTCAACTATTTGCTGCAGTTTAGGTGAAGGTTGATAGGGGTTGAAGAGAGTGCATTGCTCTGTTTTAGGCTTACCTTCTACATCAAGCAATCTGTTTACGCCAAGTTCTTCTTCGGCAGTTTTGAAAACAGACGTCAACCGTATTTCAACAGGTTGACCAAGCACCCATTTATAATCAATAATGTCAGGTCTAAATAAAAGGTTAAAAGAAATGTGTGCAATGTCTATTATTCACAGAATGATAATAAAACTCTATTTTCCTAGCAGGTAATATTAAACATAAAATATAAACTGGCAAAAATATAAAGAAAGAAATGAAGAAACTGGGAATGATATGATAGAGTGAGAAGATTGTTTTTCCATCTATGAACTTTATTCTTAAATTATAAATTCTCGATATTTTTAATTGGATAACTGCGTCAAAGCTTCTACATGGGTTTACAAAGTCTGATATTGTAACCAGAATTTGCTAAAGACCCCCTCCTTTGTAACTTTAGAGAAGAGAAAATGCAACAAATGTTGATATTCATATATTTGTTGTTTCACATTAGATTGACTTTGAGATTAGACCGAGAATATAATAGCTAGTAGGCTAAACAAAATACAAATTCACTGAAAATTTTATTATCATTATTATTATGTCGATATGAATTTATGATAGTAGGACAATTAGTGGATAGGCCTGCTGTCAGTATTTTCTTAAAGTGTACATAACACGAAAAAGTTTTAACACAGATAAACACTCTGAAGCTAAATGATGAAGAGTGGGGACAATGATTTCTTAGTTTGAATGAGTATAAGCGGAGATATGTAATGTTGAATCTATCCTATTTACGATCATTCACTCTTTTCCAAACTCGTAGCGACAGTCGGAATGACAAGAAGGCTTACTATAGGAAAATGGTGAAGTCAGAATTATATAAAATCGTATCTCCTTTTGCGCGAAATTAAAAGTTTCTAACGTCAAAGTCAGCTATGTCCACACCTCTATGATACCTTTTCTGCTTGAAGTAAATATAATTTATTAAGAAATACATGAAATACAAGGATTTTTAGTTGTTGGATTTACTTTTTTCAGTCGAAATTGTGTCAATCATCCTCCGAGGCTTGCGGTTTCGACTGTGCATCCGCTGTTTTATGTACACATCACCTCGATTTGTGACAGGTGTTTGAGCCTTTTTCTACAAAAAACGCTATTCAACTACTAAATGTCCTTGTATCTCATGTATTTCTCGGTTAAATGCATTCGTTTCAAGCAGAAAAAGTATTGGAAAGGTGTATGCATAGCTGACTTGGACAATAGAAACTTTTCATTTTGCGTGAATGGAGATACAACTTTTCAGAGTTTTCAATCGTATAAACCTTTTTCCTATAGTAAGAGTCATTCTTACTATCGTTCTGAGTTTGGAAAAAGTGACTGATCAAAAATAGGGTAGATTCAACATTAAATATCTCTGCTTAAACATGTTCAAACTAAGAAATCATTGTCACCATTCTTCATCATTTAGCTTCAGCTACTCCAATCTGTGATAAAATATTTTCGAGTCATGTGCACTTTAACCAAAATCGGACTTCCATTTTGTTAGAAGTTTGAAAAAATTTGAGTAAATTGCATTAATATACATGTTACATAACCTAAATAGTTTCAATTTTTATTTATAACCTAACTATAACGGCAGGATAAAGAGTCATTAAGAAAACCATCAAAACGGTGATAGAGTCGAGAATTAAATAAACTTAGTATTAATATATAGTAAGGATAATTACAGAGTTTCAGTCAATATTATAATGAATGACATATATTTAGTCTTACCTATGACGATGAACAATGGCATTAAAGGCCAAACCATCTTGAAATGAACTTTTAAAATTGGCCATTCCAATGCCAGGATATCTACAATGTAACAAACAAACAGTAAGCTATATAAGATCTTAAGTCACTTTGCATTCTCACTGGTTATGGATAAAATAATATTATTGATGTGAAATTTAAAATAAAGGGTATTGTAAGGTAACAAAGTAATAAAGTAATTGAGATGGTAACGCCCTCTATTTCTAGAGTAGCGGCTCTTTTCGCTCAGAGCAATGATGCTAAATGCTCTTTATAGATGTCAGGGGCGACATTGCAGATCACTTTCAACAGATTTCATGGCAGATAGGTCTCGATTGTCAATGCCCAACGATGTGCCGCAGCTACTCGCAGCGCAATTCCCTCTAGACCATTCCATCCATCACTCTTAGATGGCTCATTTGAGTCAAAAAGAGACATACGAGATGAGACATAGATATATAATTACATAAAGTAACTGTATGGGCAAAACATCAATTTAAGTGCTCAATGCTAAAAGCAGAGCAATATAAATAGTAGATCAAAGACCACAAGTTTACTTGTGATCTTTGATCTACTATCTATATAATTATATATACATTTTATATTGCTGAGTGACAAGTGTTTAGAGTATCAAGTCATACGTGAAAAAATAGCAGATAATTTTTTACGGAAAAAAAAATGTTCAACTTTTATTGGAGAGAAGTTGTTCCAAAGTAAATAACCTTGTGATCCGTTTTGATTAAACATACATTGAGATTTATTTTCTGTGGCCATTGTATAGCTACTGGAAATTATCAACATCTGGCATGTGTAAGCAAAAAATGAAATCCAGTACTCACCCTTCACAGACATTTTTACACCAAACCATCAAGGCTTCTTTGGGAGATAGTTTCTCTTCCTCCATCATGACTTTCACAGATGATATCTGCAATAATTTAATATTACTTATAAACTCTATCTACTCAGAACGTGACCCCTATAGACAAATGAATGTAATATACAGGTAACTAAATATCAGATTTAAATTAAGTTACCTGAAAGTGAAGGATGATAAGCCATACCAAGCCAAGGATAAGTTTTGCATCGCCATCAACAATGTCACTGCTGCGAATGTTAACTACCTTGACCTGAATCAATCAATTATCGAAACAATTTCAACCCTATATTCAATCATGACGTGAAATTTTATAAAAAATATTTAGGCTAGTAGACATTTTTAGCTAAAGATTAAAAGGTCAATAGGTAAATCGAGCAGTATGAAAGAATTTTGTTAATTCCAAGCTCTTCAAATTCTGCCCCATCAAGATTTAATGCTCAGATTGTCAAACTTCAAATCAATTTGGGCCATGACTTTTGTCCTTTTTTGAACTGTTACTTGATGACTTTTTCTCAAATGTCATTGTATCTTTTCAATCAACGCTATCGGATATCATATAGCAAAATAGCATATACCTAAGTAATAATTTGGTGACGTTTATTTAAACAATTCTTGAACGATCTCAGACTTGATGAGCATTGGCTTTACTTAATTGAGCATGTCGATGATCACATAGTCTTTAATCAATAAATGCTCAGGTATGTTACAAATTACAATAGACATCGGAAAAACGCCAGACAACAGATAATTGTTTTCATTCTTGATAGCAATAAAATGCATCTTGAGTGTTTGTGATCTTAACAGCAATTTCTCTTTACTTATAATGGCATTGAGCACAACAGTTGGCTATAGATAACACAATTAGGTTTCATTATTATAAATATCAGGTTATGTACCTTATGGCTTTCCAAGAAGTTCAATGCAGTTTGCACATTTTGCAGTTTATGAAAACGGAGGTTTCCTTTTTCTCTTGGCTGAAAAAATAAAACAATAGCAGATGAAGTTTGAAAGTTATCAGAATATGAATATGAACATATCAATACTGTTTGTAAGTCGGCCTTAATCATATATGTCGTATTTCAAAAACTAGGAGTATATTGGCCTGAAAACAGATGAATTCCAGTACATGCATTTATTACATCAAAATTCAATAATTTGGAAATCGATAAATGAAAATGAAGTTGAAACAATAATATAAATAATATAGCTAGAATAGCTTAAACTAACTTGTCAAAACGTTGTATTGTAATTTTAAAAAAATTTTAATCTTACCAGCTTCTCATCGGACAATATTTCCAACAAAGATAATAGATTTCTTCCATCCGAAAAATCAGTGAACAAATCTCGTACAACTATTCGAAGCTGAAATAAATCAAATGGAAGAGAGTTTTAAACCTGAAGAATTTTAAGCCTAAAATTAGAAATGAGTATATATCATCTTGAAATTTGAACACACCTTTGTCAAATGAGAATTGACCCATTTTGTAAAAACCTTTTTCTGGATTGCATCTCGTTCATCTGAGAAACAAATTGAAAAAATCAAATTTTAAATCCTATAAACACAACAATTGCATAATTATTCGAAATTACACATCAAGGCATGACGAATATAGAATGACGAATAAAAAAATAAATAAATAAGAATGACATTTATGTTGTATTACCTTTTAAAGACCAAATTTCGGCAAATAATTTAAAAAGGCAATTATCAAACTCAGTACAAATATCAGGCATTATCAGACCAGTTTTTAGCAGGACAAAATTTATTGATGATTTGAGGATACGCGAACAAAAGCAACCGATGTTGTCCCGTCAATGCGTTGTGTATTGTTTTCAATGTGACTTGTGTGATGCTAGTTATGTTGGCTATACATGCCAACACCTTCATCAACGTATTGACGGACACACCGGTTCAGCTGTTGGGGCACACCTTCGTCACTCTCATGGTTTAACTGTCCAGAACAGTCGTCACACTTTCCGCGTTTTGAATAAATGCAAAAACAAAACTGATTGTCTTATTTATGAAATGCTTGCAATCAGGCAGATCAAGCCAACACTCAACACGCAATCGGATTCTATAAAATCCCGGTTGTTTGTTTAATTTCCGTGTAATTTTATTTGATAATTTCCTTTGTAAACTTACAAGTAAACTTCAGTAAACCCGAGTTGAATAATATAAAAACAATCTAGGCATGCGCATTGAAATCGAACGATCAGAGAACAAAAGATGTCTACTGCTACAACTTGAATGTTTGAAACAATCCAAAATTCTAGACCTGTGCCACATGCCCCTGTACTTCACTTGACCTGCGTCTGCTGCGTATAGGGGACATGTAAAAAATAAGGTCAAAAAGTGATGCGCTCATTTCAGAAAAATTAAATGACCAATCACAGCCAAGCATCTGTGACGTATCTTGGATCTATGCAGTGATTGGTCTAATTACTTAATTTATGAAATTATTTTGTGACGTGAGACAACTTACAACTCCTTCAAGAACAAAGTATTATTCAAACGTATTTTCAAAGCTCCAAGCAGAGCTACATGTTGCTCGTTTTGTGGGTGTTTCGTAGTAGTTTAAACCAAAGGTTTTGAGCTCAATCCTATTTTCATTTAATATATCAACATGATTCTATTGGGTATTTAATTCGTTTTATCTGGAGATGTGCCTGCTTTATAAAGTGTTTAAACTGCCAAATATTGTTAAGCCGTTTAATACGCTGGCTCGAATGCAACTTGGATGTGTTTTCTCGTAGTTCAGTCCAAGGTTTAAGGTTTTTAAACTTGATTTTATGTTTATAACATATATCAACATGCTTTTATTGCGTGTTACGATTGTTTTATCTGGAGATGTGCCTTCTGAATGCATAATCGATTGATGTCGAACTGTAGGCCTAACACGTGCAACTTGGAAGAAAACACTGAATGCCCTAGCAAATAATAATTTGCTCATATTGAAACACTCATCGCAGCAATTGTGAAGATCGACATACAAATTTAAACTTTGGTAACTTGTATGAGTTGAAAACAGCTGGTATACTGGCATTAAACGGTAGATTATCAGCATGCAAATATTGCAATTTTCCGTGAATGTGGCTGACACACTTTTCATTCTAGCGGCATAACATTGGACTTCATTACGGATATTTTTATCATTAGTTGATAGAATGGATTACAGATAATACTTTTCTATGATATGAATGATTTGAATACATCTACTTTACTCTATTGTTAAATGCTAGTAATGTGAATGTCAGAAATATTTCCTTTGTGTGGTAACAACATTAATATATTAATTTGGCTCAATGTTGTTTTTTCTTTAATACTCTGTAGAAGTTGTTCTTCATTCCGTTTCTCAATTCATATCTGCAATATTAATTCACTTCGATCAAAATGTCTAGGATTTGCAAAGCCACAAAATTAAGTTTTGTTTTAAAATTTGAAATTGCTTTTAACTGTGTGATGTCGATAAATGTCCTTCCGTCTTGACACCTGTTAACAGCAGGCGCTTGTGGAGCGCATGCGTATTAGGGTCAGAATTTTCTCTGCGCATCACTTTTTGACCTTATTTTTTACAAGGCCCAGATGAGCGCAGGTACGTAGCGGAATAGTGGGCCTTGTGGAGCTAGGCTACCAAAATTCAAGCTACCATTTTGGATTTTAACTTTCCTACCCGAGTTAATTACTTGCCTATTGTGTTTACAAGACAAAAAATTGACCCGGCCACTAGGGTATCTTACTCTGCCAGGGCGAGTTACTCGGGTAAGCAGGTTAAGTTACTTGCTATCCTTGTAAACAGAATGCACATAAACAATATAACCGGGGAACTCGTCTATCCAAGTAACTCATCTACCCGGGAAACCGCCCTCCTTGATTGTAAACAGGGCCTTAATTAGTTACAACATTTTTAGAAACATGTTTATCATAGGGACACTTCGACTATTACATCACTAATATCAGAAATAGGCTAATCTAGAATTATTTACCATGATATTCTGAACTATAATATAGAGTCAAAAAAATATTTTCAAATGTGCCCCGGAAACAGTTCCAGACAATTTTCATTTCTATCTGAGTTTTAACGAAAATATTAAATTTTAATATTTGGTTCTTTTAACTGTGTGCATCATTTTAATTGACCTATGGTAATGGTGAATTGAAATCTATCTGAAGGTTAACACTGCAAACACACAACTGCTCCCGATTGCAGTATCATGGCAAATTGAGATGGTGTATAGGCCTATCAACCATATATCTGAGTTTTCAAGTAATATGAGCTCCAGGAGTGTTCCAGGAGCCAAAAGAGTCAATAAACTCTGACATTCACAAGGCACGTACCTAGGCGTATAACCTGAGTGTTCAATTACAATAATTGACAACTCCATCTTTATCTTTTACAATCACACCCCCAACTCAAAAACAAAAGAGGAGGTCATGAGTATCCATGGCAACATCCTCAGTTCCAACAAGAAATAAAATCCTCTTACTGGTCAATAAAGCAATTTTGTGTCTGCAAGGAAAACTTTAGTATCAAAGTTTTTAGATTGTTTGTAAGGAGAAATTCCACGAGTAAAAAGAAATTGAGATAGTGTAAATTTTGTAGCCAAGAGATTCACAAAATCCACAAAAATGGGTCCACAAAATTACTAGAGCAGTTAATGAACAGGGCCTACCCTATTTGTGCCATTTAACCCCCAAGAAGAAAACGCTTTCTGTCTAGCCGTGGATTAGCGGATTTAAATGAATTTATTAACCTTTGTATATGGGAATTATTTCGTCATTCAAACCATATATTCAATCATAACTTAACTAATATGATGTATGAGTTTGCTACAGATTGTATTTACAACTTGAGTACAGCATTGTTTTTAGAAAACCGAAATGATTACTAAATGATTTCAATTCAATTTCCGGGAATTTTGAATAATTTATTGTTATCTGTAGTAAAAAGTTGACAACCATAAAATTGCAACAATTCAGGTAAAAGATATCAACATCAAACAAGTTTTCGACAACAATGAATAAAAGCTGAAAATAAAAACGCTCTTAGACTGAGGTGTGGTCCTTCGTCATAGATTGAAATTAATAAAGACCGTATTCTTCAAGTTTCCAAACATTCATGACAAAGAAAACAAAGAAAAACAATCCAGTCAACTTTTTTCCTTGTTTGATACTCGCTATGCAATGCAACTAAAAAACTGTTCATAACATTCGAATTTCAAATTGAAACACGTGGTTCCAAGTTTACGAAGTCACCGGCAGGGCTGCAAGTAAAGGCATCAAACCCAGCCCAATTATTTTGATAAAACAAAACGGAATACTGTATTTAGATGTGTTTTGCTTGCTCTCTTTCCAGAATTATTGTACGATGTCAATTGAAATAGAACGAGTTTTCCAGATTTGTTTTCCGCCCAGAAATTGTAAACAAAAGTGAATGTTTTGAACCGCGAAATCGAAAAGCAAAACTCGCTGTTTCCCAGAAATTTGAAAGGTAAATCATACAGAAATGGACAAGACTATAATGTGTGGAACAAGTAAGCAAACTCACGTTAAACTCAGTATGTTTATAATCGTTGTAATCGAGATTTATGGCAGAAGAGCAACATGGTTGCTTTAATTTCAAAAGTGCAATGAGTCGACGATGCTGCAAAATCGAAACTTACCAAATCTATTAATCGGGTGCAAAGCTTCAAAATCACTCGCTTTCTCTCCACCACAAACACCAAAACATTGATACATTTCTCCTTTTGATGTATAAATATTAATATTTTCATTAATAAACACAAATTTCAATGATCTTCATGTTGAAGAAACAAAAACAAGGATACATATGTCCAACTTTCAATAATCGCAGACAATGTCAATAAAAAGCTCAAAACATGAACATCGACACTCAAACGTTATCCAATAGGTGTGATGCGATCATCTTTTTCGCTATTTTCAAAAATTAAACTAGACATATTTAAAAAGTGTGCTCGGCATTGTCATAGTTCAGAATTGAAAAGTTTGCTAGATGTGATAAAAGGATTGATTTTTCAACAAGTTTGCAAATCCTTCAAAAGCCACAAGCTAAACGCCGGTAATTAAATAACTATACAAGATAAATGTCTCTATATAGTTAGCTGTCCCGTTTACTTTATATAACAGATTATAATTATCATAAATTGTGGTTTGTTTATTTTGCATATGTTATAATTTTAAACTTTAGTGGGTAATTCGCGACATGAGTTTATCGTAAATAGTTTATTTTTAATGTATATTTCAACATTGAAAACAGCTAAATGTTTTCCATTCGGAAACAGGTGTTTCGAGGCTAGAACATATTGATATACTGCATGATATCATAGATAATGAGCAACAAAATAAAATTTCTCATATACCTGCAATTTTATTGACAGCTCGGTCTGCAACAGACATTCTCCCTGGGCTCTTAGATCGAGATTTTCTCGAACGTGATGTATTTGAAGCCATTTTTAATAATTTCGAACCATTTCCTCAAATATTAAAATAACAAGTTCGTCAACTTTGAGATATCTACACAATAATGTAAAATCTCCAATAAAATCTCCGTATTTCTTTCAACGTTCAGTACAGTAGCTTGCTAAGCAGCATATCCATGACCACTTTTTTCTACAGCATGTTCTGATAAAACTTGTGAGAGATTAATAAATGTGTTGTCTCCAAGTCAAGAAACCTTGAAATGTCTGGGTTGACTAGCCACATGTTTCTGAAACAATGGTCACGCCCTTCCCCGTGATGATATCAATTTTCCGTTTTAATTTCTCTCTCTGCTCACGAGACAGTTATGTAAATTGTTACATGACTTACTTCGAAATTCGCTAGCCAAATACAATTAGATAATATTGATAAATATTTTGTTGTTAATTTGATTATTTATGCTGAATTATTTTCATTCTATATTTCTGTGTCCCTTTTACAGGTAAATTTGATTGGCAAACATTCCAGACAATGTTCAGACATGATAATATGTAATTACGATTGCAGTAAATAGTATGAGTTTTCTCAAAGGGTCCCGGTACCCAGTCTGTGGGCAGATAGAACTTATAGAAGCGGTGAAGTTAGAAAATAGTGAAAGCTACAATGAATGATGCGATGTGCATATATAAATCATAACATACCCGATTAAAAAATTTTTGCAAGGAATACCTTCTCTGTGTGTTTATATGTTTAATTTAATATTATTTTAATTTAATTTTAATACATTTAACGTTTTCTTTTCAAAATAATCATGCATAAAGCATGCATTTGTAGGCTTTATTTGAGTGTAAGCTTTTGTACTTCCCATTATTTTCCTGTCAATTTTTGCCCTTTAATTTTGACCAAGGCATATTCCACTCTGTACTATTATATTCCACATCTTTTTTAAATCAATTGCAGATGAAATTTATATTTCCATACATTTTAGCTTATTATTTGAACTTTCATTACCCAAAGGACAGCTACCACAAATTTGGAAATCTGCAATAGTTGCGCCTATTTACAAGAAAGGTCCATCTAATCTCAAAGAAAATTACAGACCTATTTCTCTAACTTGCATAGTAGCTTGTAAGATGATAGAAAAAAGATTACAGCTCAAACGATTCTCTCTCATTTGCAAACTTACAAGTTGATACCTATGAACAGCTTGGGTTTCTCCCTCGTGGATCTACGTGTACACAAATGGTTGCATTTGAAATTACCTTATCATCCATTCTCAAAGTGGATGGAATATCAATAAAAAAGCAACGTATTGATACTATCATATATTGACTTTCAAAAAGCATTTAACACGGTTTCACATCAGAAGTTATATTAAACTCGAGGCACACGGTCTTCAACACGAACTTTTACAATGGATTTCTGGATTTCAATTTGGTAGCAAAGTGTTTCAGTTCGTAGTTCAATATCTAATTCAATACCTGTACCAAGTGGACATCCTCAGGGTTCAGTGCTTGACCCGTTATTATTTTCATTAATGATATTACATCATGCCACCACACCTTGAACCTGGCTGTGATGTGAAACTCTTCCCAGATGATGCAAAACTTTCAAGCTCAAGTGATGATGAATACATCAATGATATACTCAGTATTACTACGAAAAATCTATTCAATTAGTTTTATACTTCAAGTAAAAGCTACGAATTATCATTTGGGAATAAAAAGCATCCCACCGAAGTAGTATTTTATTGATCGCAACAAGTTAAGCAGCGTCTCCAAAGTTAAAGATCTGGGAATTTTTTAACAGGAAATTTAAAATTTATTGCACACTGTGAATAAAACAAAATCTCTGCCTAGTATTCAAAATTTTAAACGGTTTAGTTAATATGCCAGCAACATATAAGTTCATTATTAGATCAACAAAATACGGCCTCCGTAGACACTCGAAGATGCTTCAATGCAAGCTATAGTGCCACAGATAGACATTTTGTCAAGAATTCTTTTACAATAATAATTATTCCCTGGTGGAATTCATTACCTGATTCCCTAATCAGAATAAATAAGTAATATATACAACTTTCAAATAGAGCTAGATAAGCAAGATAATTCATCTATAGTTATTGCAAATACTGTTAAACTAAATCGATAAGTGGCCTTGTGCGATTAATTGCATTCCTACAAAAACGATTTTGTCGTTCTTTCTAGGAAGCAAGGAGAATCGGATTGATTAGCGTCTATTATGTTGATTTTTCAAGAGTATCCGCCTTTCTCACGGAAAACTAACGTCAAATGTCAGCCGATGTAGCAGTCTCTGGGGATACATTAGTGCTCTGTAAAGGCTGTACACCTACGGGGCGCAATGTGATAACATAATATCGTGTATGGAAGGATTAAGAAACATGTAAAATCCGGGGTAAAATCAAACTTTTTGTTGATCAATCCAAAACTGGAAATATAACCATTGTATGAATCCGATAGGGATGAATTAAGACAATGGCATGAGCAGTAAAGATCTTTGTTTCTTTATAAGAGTATCATTACCTCCGACGAATACCCTTGACTGGGACACTCTTAATATTGAAGCCAGTATATTAATAATATATCAAATTGTCACCTGGAAACCTTGCAGAGGTTCATGGTGCATCTCAACTGACTTCACTTCCGTCAGTGGTTATTGGCCATTATTGCAGCAGTGGAGTGACTGTAGCATCTTTATATATTGCATTCATAACAGTTTCATTGATACAAGAATACCATCAAGAGTCTCATATGAGGGTGATACAGTACCACTTGCATTTCCTTCTTTGCGTTTCAACTGTTCATCATGTGAACCCTTTCAAGTTTTGCTGCTAGCATCGAACATAATTGTTGTCATCCCAAGATTGGGCCAAAGGCAATAACTGTAGGGCTGTAGCCAGCTCTTTATAGTATCATGTGATCTCCTTCAAACATTATTTGAATCTGGAATGTTGTCCCTTTTATTAACAGCGACAATCATTCATTTGAAACCAAGGGTGAAAGCTTCAATTGAGGCATGCTCTTATAGTTTGTCCATTCTTTGAGATATACAGTATAGCGGCTTCATGTTAATTAATACTGGTACCAGGACTGCTAGAATCAGGACAGAGAACACAGTTTGGGATGTACCGCTATGCAAGAGATCACGTTTTTGATAAAATCTCTAGTATCCAGGGGGCACCGAAGCCATCGATGACCCTATTGCACACTTATGAGTCTCAAAATTCCACGCTGAAGTTTTAATGGAGAAACAGTAATGTGTTTACGTAGCTCAGCTATGAGCTTCACCAAACCCCATCTCGCCAGGCATAATATTATTTAAAGGAGCGCTTTACGCGTTCCCCTAGCTTCATTCTTTCACGGACCTCATTTCCGCGCAGTTCTCCAATTTCAATTTTTGTTCACACCTGGTTGCATTGTTCTTCAATGGGCTGACCAACCAACACCTGGCTGTAACTCACGTGATACCAAAATACCAAGGTGCGCTGTGATTGGGCACACCATAGTTTTGGTTTATGGCACAGTTTCTAACCATCAGTTTTATTAGGCCTTCACTGAAGCACCGCGCAAAAATGAGGGCTGATGGAGTTTGCCTTTAAACAATGGGGCCGGACTGTACTTGAACCCGCTAATGCCAACTCTATCAGGAACTTAAAACTTATGTGTACCGACGATAGCTTACTACTTGGACTATTAAGACAACAGCAAGTAATATGAACAACTTGACTCACCAAATACACCAGAAGTATGTCTTTGATTATATTCTTTATTGGTTTACTTATAACATCGAAGGGCAGCGCCGCTTCGGGAGATGCGTATACAATGTATAATCTTTAATCTTGAATTAATACATATGTTCTTATTAAGCCTCTAGCTTATCTCATCTTATTTGTAAATTGCAACGGTATTTATAGGAAATACAGAGGCTAAATTAAGCTATTCAACTATTATTATCGGGTTATAATTGCGGGGTATAACTTTAGCATTATTCAATAGCTTCTTACACTTTCATTCTTATAAGTTTCTTACACAACTATGGTTATAAAATCTAAGCATATTAAATGTTTACTTTAAATAATAAGGTTAAATGTTCCAACGCAAATAGTATTGTTATGATTATGGTTTTGATTATAGGTAAATAAACTTCCGTAATCCAAATTGGTTCCGTTGTAAATCTGTTCCTTATGACAAATCAATTCCGTATTAAAATCGTCAACAAGGGCCGTGATGGAATGAGGCTAGGTACGCTTGCCGATACCGACACATTTTTTAAGATCTATTATGATATGATATGATATGATATGATATGATATGATATATTTTGTCGGTAAAGATCAATACTAACTGGCAGATAGAGGAAGGTGTTAGCCTTCACTTACATATAGCCGTAAAATTTATATTACTAAGTTTAAAACACATAGTTATAAGTATTGAATTTAAAGGCAATGGAAAATTAACATTTACAATGCTTTGATAAATCAATTGCATCTAATCTTGATTTGAAGGTTGCCAACGTTGATGCAATTACGAAATGACTCGTGAACAGAAATTGTTCTTGATAATACTGTTAACATTAGGATGACCTGCCTGCTTTTCAGTTTTAGACTATGCCCACGCATGCTATATTTGTTAACATCGAAGGTAAATAGTTCACTTATATCTACAAGGTTATTTAATACTTTGTAAACTAAATATAGATCAAATTTGATCCTTATTAATTCAAGAGTTTCTAATTGTAATTTAATTAAACGGTTATGGTAGTCTATATATGGTATTTTCCCAATCTTGCAAATACGTCGAGTATATTTACGTTGAACTCTTTCGATTTTTTTAAAATTTGACTAGATAGGGTGACCATACGAGAGCATCCGATTCTAACATCGGTCGGACATAGGAAGGTATGTGAAAACGTTGATTATTTGTATGAGAATAGGTTCAGAGGCCTGTGACTTGTGACTAAGTTGTTCTTCTCAAATAATATATTCAAGCGTTTGAAATGCGAAATAGTACTAGATTTTGGTTAGAAATCAGTACAAAGAATAATGATTAATTCTGCATGTGTGACCGGACAAAGAAGAGACAAGATGTCAAATTCAAACTATATAATTTAAAGGCGATATGCCTATGGCCACAACATGCGAATAATGATATAAAAACACTAAATCAGCGGTGTTTATAGGCATTAAATATAACATTTATAAGTTGCTGATTGGCTTACTAAAAACAATAGAGTACAATATATTTCGTACCCAGTCCGTTTTCTACAGTATGCCAGCATTAATATCTTGATATTAGATGATACAAAGCACTTAAATATCAAATAAGATTTTGAAAATGCTTTTGAAACTAAATTTGTACAATGTAAAGAGGTTTCACGTCTGATGTTAGAACAATTCCAAAATCTCGAAGTCTGACAATGAGAAAAGTAGACGAGGAATATTGGTATTTCCAAATGAAAATGAACGGCATTTATCAAACGCAAGTCGGAGTTGCCAATCTTTTGACCAGGAACAGAAACTGTCAAGAGTGTTAGCCAATGATTCATTAGATTCAGATTCACGGGCAGAGTAAAATTTCGCGTCATCAGCAAATAGCTTAATATGACAATCACGATGAAGGCAATCAATAATATCGTTAATAAATAAAATGAACAATAAAGGACCGAAGACAGAGCCCTGAGGAATACCACTTATGACAGGTAAGGTCTCTGAGATACCAGTACCCATCGACACCTGCTGAGAGCGTCCATGCAATCAGAAAGGAAGATAGCCAAGATAAAAGTTCAAAACTGATCCCAAATGTTTTAAGTTTGGCAAGCAACTATTCATGTGACACAGTGTCAAACGCCTTACTGAAATCTATGTATACTGCATCAACTTTACGGTTTGCGTTGATAGCATGCCACCAATCATCTAAAGCAGAAATCATCTGTGTGCAGGTAGATCTCCCGTTCATAAAACCAAATTGGCTATCAGTAATCAGGTTATGAATTCGGAAATAAATAAGTAAATCGCGATGAATGACGGATTCCATAACTTTACAGGCAATGCAGGTCATCGATATTGATCTGTAATTCCTTTTGGAGGCTGCATTTCCTTTCTTAAAAATAGGTATAACGAAAGCTTTTTTCCATATACGTGGTAGTTTTCCACAACGCATTGACAAATCAAATAAAAGAGAGAATGGAATGGAAGTCCTATTTCTTCGGCTATTGACTTCAAAAAGAATGCTGGATAGCCATCTGGTGAACGTGACGTTTTAGATGGAAAGCGCTTGAGAGAAGCAACAACTTTAGCATAGGAAAATTCAATAAATGAGATATCAACTTCAGATGATACCTTTCATTCGGTATGTGATACAATGCTATTATCTGTTGTAAAAATACTTGCAAAATGGTTATTAAAGAGGTTAGACTTCTCTTGGTCATTTATTGTTAATGTATCATTTTCATTAAAGGCAGGAACAAAATGTTTGGTATGTAATTTGCCATGGACAAATGAATAAAAGCGATTGAGTGAAACATTGTTAACTAATCACTTCTCGCACTCTTTATTACGTTTAAGAATTGCTTCCTCGTATTGCTTAGATGATTCTTTACATTTTGATTTATACAGAGGTGACGTTTTCGAACGTTTGTAAATTCTTTTCTTTTCTTGAACTAATTTGCGAACTACTTTCGGGTATTGTGCCTTGTTACTCGTTGTCCGAGATTTAGGAACAAAATCGGATATAGTATTATGAAGTACTTCACAAATCAATGAACACAACATTTCAAAGTTTTCCTCGCTCTAATAGTATAGCGATAGCCAGTTAATGGAATATGAATGATTTTTAATATGATCATAATCAGCTCTTCTGAACTCGTAGTGAACTGTAGGTTTTGTTTTAGAAGAATTGAATGACGCATGCAGTCTAAATTTTATTGAGTCATGGTCGCAGCTACCTGTAAAAGGCTCCATTGCTTCAATATCCAAGATTAAAGAAGGGATACCTACAAGTAACAAGTCCAACATATTGCTTCCTCGTGTTGGTTGTGTTGTGTAATACGTTGTTCCCAGTCATTTCGTACAATACAACCCAGGAAGGTTTCACATGGTTTGGTATGAGGATCCATACAAGTAGGGATTTTTCAATTCATTCTACGGTAATTGAAATTGGTTATAATACATGGAAATTGAGTTGAAGCATTGCAAAAGTCAAGAAACGAGCATAATAGATTCGTTTGATAAACATCGGTCGCTGAAACAGGTGGATTATTTCAAGTATTGATTGATATACCAAAATCTACAAAGTTATTTAGTATTAAGTTAAATAATATTAAAATATCCGAACATAATCTGTCGATATTCTAATTAATCAATATTAAAATATCGTGTATGGTCTTTCGTTATGGAAAGCTGACCTTTTAGAAAACCCAATAAGTCATAGTCGACATAACGATCAAAGTAAAAGTGTCAACCAGTCTAACTCAGAGTCTGTAAAATCCACAGGTCACCATGGCGACATGGGTCATCATCGAGACACAACCAAGAAATGCCACTTTTGAGGGAGAGATCGGTTAATTCGTCAGATAAGAAGAAACAAATCAATTCATAACGCAGGGAATGAAATACGGTTTATTCTCGTATATTAGAATTGAGAATTTCCCTATTATTACAGCTGCAAATGTTATATATCTTATAATTATGTTTATGTGAAGAGACCATAGACGATGTTACTAAATGACTCTTGAGTGTACGGTCTCGAGTTCAATCTTCTCGTAAAACTTCTTCATCATCGATCGTATTGGAGCTTGAATATACCCAGAGGGTTGCTCTGTTCTCAATTCTAAGTTGGCATTCCTGACTAGGTTCCTGTACGGTAACCCAAAGTCATCATCGAGTAACATGAAGATTCAATGTACCATGAATGTACTCAGCCTATGGCAGTATATTGAGGTTGCTGTTGTGACTGCCTCGACTTTTAATCAATAGATCAGCAATATTGTTGTCCCTTAAGAAGACAAATGAGGGTTCAACATGGAATAATTCAATGTGAAACTATTCCAGGTGTAGTTGCCTAAACATTCAGATCCAAGAATGCGACGTTTGTTTGCGAGGCAGATGATGGTGATTCGAGGCGGGGTGTATGTGATTGAGTTGATCAATAAAGACATTAAGAGATGTTTCACCCCATGGCCAAACCATAAAATGTCATCCAGATATCGATACTAGACAAGCTTTTTTGAGGGTTGAGTGCGTTGGACCCAACACAACGAATGTGCAACTCAATATCGAAAATTTTGATTAAGCTAGAATGAAATGGAGACATTCGCAGCATCCAAGCAGTCATTGTACCACACCTGGCCAGTGGCCACCACAATGTCAGGATTATTCAACACCCTACCTAAAATCCATAAGAGGAACATACCTGGACGACCTATCGTATCCAGCTGTAGCTGACATACAGAAAAGCTTATCTTTCTAGTTGCTCCCTAAAAAATCCGCTACACTCATTTTTAAATCGAATTCATGAGACAAATATACAATAAAAATATTTCGTATTTTTATCATTTCCTTTGTGAATATATGGTTTCGCAAAGAGCCGCTATATGTGGGATACAGCTGCACAAGCAAGAAATCATACATCTTTGGGAATTTGGGCTGCAATACAATACAGTACCTTACAAGACCCTATTGGCCCTGCCTATCATTTATGGCTGTTGCTACATTCTTAAAAGCAATTCTGGCTCTTCCTTCCAATTGTTGCTGACCCGGTGTATTCGGGCATTCCGTGTTAGTGCACAGTTGCATCAGGGTGTGCACTTATCGAGTTAGTACATCGATTGACTACTGCATATTTAAGCCATGGTAGGCGTCCAATGATTTCAAGCGAGATGAAATTGTACATAATCCTGATACTTTTGATTGTAATAAAGCAGTTTCTGTGTTGTTTCCAATTGGTGTACACAGCAACTTGGAAGATCCGATGAATAGTTTTCCTTGAAATCTTCTTATGTACCAAAAATTGTTGCTTCCGAATGTAAGATTACTTTACATTTAGTTGTAGTGTAGTAGTGTGTTTATCAGTGACATTTTAAACGGTGTACATATATACATAATAATAAATGTATAACACTTACATAAAATGCTCAATTCGTATAAGTAAACCGATGCTTGGTGTCAGACATGATTAATATTATGAAATAGATTATATTGATATATGCATAAATGAAAATGAGAATAGTGGAATATAAAAGATTGCTTTTTTATTTTTAAATTGAAAAAAGTTTGCAATTCGCTATGAATTTGCGTTTCGAAAGCTGTAAGTTTCAAGTCCAACAATCCTAATGAAAATGGAACAACCCAACAAAAAACGTACCGCGGGCTATGAGAACGATGGGCTGCTAAGTAATTATCGTTCTCATATATAAGGCTGCTATTTCATTTTCATTTTCATTTTCGAATGTTGCTAGCAGCCCATCGTTCTCATAGCGTGCGGCATAATATGCACGCCGCTCAAGAGCAGCGGTATACTTCATTAACCACATAGACGTAGTCACGCAAGACGGCCTTGCGCGTGGATGTGTGGTCAATCGGTCATATAGCCGAGGCATACTAAATAGTTATTATAGTTTATCAGTATGTTTTTAAATAATATAAATTGTGACATAATGCCTATACTACGTCTTCTATATGCACATTGCCTTGACACTATTTTACATCGGGAGCACTGCTGTAGATATTATTCTTTAAAGTATTGAATGACAACATGTCTTATCCAAGCCCAGCCTAAGTCCTTAATATTCTGTATCAATACCGGACCGGGGCAATCCAACAGTAGGTGTAAAACCGTGCACAGATTATAAAATTCAGAATAAAAAACACTGATAAAAATCCACTGTTTTTTCCTACCGCATGCAGCGAGATAAAGAATGTTAGATAATAATGGCGTTTTCAACGTAAAGCTTAAAAATTTCAGGCTGGCCGTATTTAGAGAAATCGTTTCAGGATCAACTCTGCTTGAATTAAAAAAAAGAGTATATTCCATATCCCGCCTTCCGCTAGCCTGCGCGCAGAGCCAAATCTTTTTTTTATGATTAGTATAGTAATACCCTACTTCTTATCTAAAAGAGATTTGGGTCTGCGCGCATGCTAGAGCTCCGCATGACATATTTGTTTCTAGTGTCTTGACATGCTGTCACCAGGCTTTTGACATGTATAGGCTCAACATGCACAATTGCCCCGATATATAAACGCAATAATGAAGAATGAATATAATTTTTTTTTTTTTTACAGAATATGACATTGACCTGTCTCTGCATTCGATTGTCAGCTGCAAAGAGAATCAACAAACCATCCGTTTTAAATTGTTAATGTCGCATAAAGGCCAAAGTGTTGTACAATAGGATACCTGCATGTCTTTCAGACTGTCTTCAGATAGGTAGTTTAATAATTTACATCAGTATAGTTAGTTTAATCAGCGTTTCATGTATATCGTTCCATTCACCTATTTTATAAGCCAATCGCGAAAGATTACCAAAATACTGGTACTGGAAATACCAACTATATAGTATACGACATTCGGTTCTAATTCGCAGACGGACAGCTGTGCATAGATAAAAAGTGCATAGACGTGTGTTCTGCTTGTCCATGAAGATAATATTTGACGGTATAGACAAGGCATTGAGGATATATATGACACGTAGATTAACTAAAAAATGGATATAATAAAACAGCAACAAGAAAAAGTATGTTTGCGTCGCACGTTTGATGATGGCTATTAAAATTTATGTTGGAGGTCGAGGGTATTTTGAAGATTTGCAGCAAACATGAAAATCCGTTGCTTTGGTCTTAAGTTATTTTTCATTTGCATTACATCATTGCTATCTATTTCATTAATACGGAGGATTTATAATGGACATAATACTGTTAGACGTTTCTTTCAATTAAATAGACCCCCTATAAAAAGCGGAAGGGTCAATTCTGAATTAATCGATGTCAATGAGGTCGAGAAATTGGTCAAACGAAAAAGATTCGTTTATCTAACACAAACACAAAAATGTCTACCAAAACATTGGCTACATCCATTTCTACTTGGTAATGGTTTTGATCTAGATGTATTCGTGTTATCATTTAAATCACCATGTGTTGATTCGAAATACAATAAAGAACATATTCATCATTATTTTGATGCATCAACTACAACAACAACAACGTGGACAACAGGACGGAATATGATTTATAACATAGTTTTAAACTATGGTATTAATTACGAATATTTCTTATTTTTTGATGACGATGTATTATTAATTAGAGATGTTTTGGGTGATAAAGGACATGTTCCTTCAATTGGGATCATAAAAGAGAAATTTCAAGAAACGATGTCCAAAAATAATGTATCTGTTTTGCGACAATATGAAGAGTTTTTGCTCTCGTATCGGCCTTTTGTTAGCTCACCTAACTACTGTATTTCTATACCCGATTGTGCTAGAATACACCAGGCCAAGTATTTCACTGCTCGTTGTAGTAAAAATTCAAGAAATGCTGCAGTATTACCATGGTTAATGTACACTAGACATTTCGATGCAGCTTTTAATGCATACCGTAATGACGCCACCAAAGAACTACTACCTTATGATGAATCTGGAGTTCGAAAGAAAAAGCAGGACAAATGGTCAATAGGACAGAGTCAAGCAAGCATGATTTTGAACATAGCATCACACGGAAGAAAGATGGTGACATATTTCAAAATGTCTGTATTTAATCCAGCACATAATCAACCAGTCAATGGATCTGAGACCGCACCACCCATTTTAACCAGTTACAGTCTTCTAAATAAAGAGCAAAAGAAGAATTTTACCAAGGAAGAAAAGGAGTTCATTTCCAAGAATGATCGAGTAGGATTTTGGTTTAATTCTGACATAATATGCCTTGAAGTAGAAAAAGACATTTGAATCAAATATGTTCAAAGATAATCTTGCATTTTAGAAAATCACTTAGTATCACTTTATGAGAATATGAAGATTGAAGATAATAACAATGTACAATAAATATCATCTTTACACTTCTTTCGCTCTCCTCAACACCGAAACCAACATAGAATGATTATTAATGTTCTTCAAGTCCTTCTATCCATCCAATGTACAAAACTGCAACTTCGTTAAATTACATATCCTTGATTCTTTCGGAATCGACGCAAGAAATGTTGTCTTTAAAATTCTATAAACTCCGGTTAGCCGTGACCACGTGTTCTGGTCAAAAGAGGACTGTATACTGTATAATGTTGACTAATGCCGTTGGTCTATTAGTCAATTAGCAAAATACTACCTTTAATACAATCAAGTTCAAGTACAAGTTCAAGTGATTTCATTAGGGCTTGGTTGATAGAGCTGATGAACTCACAACGCCTTCTAACAACACACCAACCTGTAATTTACAAACAAACTATTTAAATACAAAACTAATTATCGTCTATATTACATGAAAGTGAGGCTAATTAATACAAAAATGAGATTATGCAACAGAACAGAGGAACGAGGATAGTGCTCTGTTGTAAATATCGCACTCCTATATCTCTGATACTGTATGCAAAGTCGACTTGGTTGGCTTTCTGTCAGAGATCGGATAAACTCACATCAAATAATGTTCACTCATAAAATTAAATTCGACCTAGCTCCTCCTCTGCTTCCCCATATATTTCAACGACTAAATACCCCCATGAGACAAGATCTCAAACTCATGTGGTCAAGCCATCGCCATTCATTTTAAAATGCTAGTGCGCATAATGGGAATGATCTCTCGTCAACAATGAAGGATGTTTCAAAAAGGACCAGTTCCAAGTGCTCCTTGAGAAGCATTTACTTGAAATTTAATTATTAACGCACCTTGACGGTTATTATATTGTTTGTAATTTCCTCTTTTTATATGTATATCTTATTTATATCTTAGATATCTGTGAAAAAAGCGTATTAATACTGATATCAGTTTATGCACACTTATCAGTTATTTCTGAATAAATGATGATGATGATGATGATAGTAAAATATCGTTATAGACAGGTATTCTCGTCCGAACAAAGAAAGAGCAATTGACAATCCCGGTTGACAAGTCATTGCTCTATAGCGAAAAGAGCCACTCATGTAGAAATAATGGAGCGGTACGGATGCATTCGGTAGGGCCATGGTAGGGCGAACCGTCTCAATTACTTTTACTATCAGTTGTAACAGTGTTCACATTGGAATAATCTACACAATTTAGTACTTTATCTGAATAGTATCTGTCACGAGCTCTGCGTGTAGAGTGAGAAATCAAATTACTGGCTTTACGTAATAAGGAGAACAGTTCTCAGCTGGCATCAATATCCAACAATATTTATATTGTAACATCAAGGTGCCCATATTATTGTATAATTATTGTATTTCATCATAGTTTTTTAGTTTTGTAGTTTGAATTGTATTGTATAAATGCTACTCGCTATATATTGATCAAAAATTAAGCAAATTTCAAATGTATATATTAACAAGATAGATTATTAGAAAACATTATCAGAAATAATTGTTACGAAACACCTAAATAGCTTGATAAGTATAATAACATTAGCCCTATTTTTTATAGCAGTTCCAGTTCATATAATATGTTCGCATAATGTGAAAAGTCATTCTCACCATTCTGTCACTGTATATCAGTTGTTACAGTCAACTCACTCAATATCCCCTTTTTTAATGTCCACATCGTCACTCCTACATAAAACTGACTTCTATTATCCATTCTCCATACATACTCTAATAAGCTACTTCGCTTGAAATCCCACTATCTCAGTTTTGTTAATCTTTAACATCTTTCCATGTAAAAAATATTTATAAAGTGAATAGCACTGTAATTGAATGATGTCTGGTGAACAAGACTATTTTAGAACCTATCAGGTCACTTTCCAGGCAGTAAAGTTTGATTGATTGATTGATTGATTGCATCTGCATGTTAATATCGTAAAGAAAACACAGCACTGACATTCTAATTTATATTTCACCTGTAATGGACGACCATTGCCATGAATCAAAAATTCATACGTTAACACAAGCACAAGGACACGTGGAATAAACGAAAACATTTTGAAATAAGTAAGATTTTCCAAATAAAAGAATCCGTTTCTGAATAACATATTTACAATATTGTCAATAATTTAGAAGTGTTTATAAAACTATGATAAAACTTGAATGGGTTTAAAGTGTTTGTTGAATTCCATAATCAGAATGATCAAGTCCTGATATCTTTTAGCTTTTTCTTTCTGCTGTTTTTTCCTCGTTTTCCCCTGAAATGACACATAAGTTAAGCCATTGATAATCAGCATTCGATTGGGAAAGCGAGTAAAAGCAACACGGTCAAAATTGACACACTGTGGGTAAATAGCATTATAACAATAACCCTATACTGCCAAGCCAACTATCGGGCTCATCCATCCTACCCAATACAGACCTGGGAAACGATATATTTTATAGACAAGTTGAGATCAATGGCAAAATTAATGGCTATTTTCTAATAATTAAAATTAATCGTTAGCCAACCACTCTACGCATTTTTGAATCAGTTGATTTTTGAAGGCACGACTTTCAGATTGGCTTGTATTGGCTATTTTACGCCAAAGGTCTTCACATTGCGTCTGCGTGGGGTTGAGGTCCGTTATGGAATGAGGCTAGTTATTTGGTACGTGAATGATCATGGGTTCCAATTTCAATATTTATGTCCTATACGTCATCACATACCTGTCAGTATGTAATATTTCAACAAGACTTCCATCACTTTCTTCAGGACCAGAAATTACTTTTAAATCACCATCTTTCCCAATGATAACACTCTGCAAAAAAAAATCAGAAATGCTTTTTTTTTCATATGATAGATAGATTATATATTTCAAACACTTCAATTTGGCAAATTACAAATTATTGTGTTACATGTGCAAATTAATCTGGTTAACACTATTTGTAGATTGAACAAAATGACTTGTTTGGCGGCACCGCTTAAGCGCAAGTGCTTGTTTGTTTAGGGGCCGTGATTTGGAATACAAATATTTTAAGTTAAATCACACCTATATACATCATTGAGAAGTATGGTTTAATACATGTGTAAGATTGTACTTAACATCGAGGTAAAAAATATAATGTAAACATTTAAGAGATGAAATAATAGAGAAATAGAGAAATGAAGGCATTTACATGATAGTTAATTTCAGGATAGAAAATAAAGAAGTAGAAAAAGAAAAGAAAGAAAAAAAAAAATCAGAAAGAAAATCAAGGAAGAGAACAAATGTAACAGTTTTATCCGTTTTGATGGTGAGACATATAGCCTTTATCCGAAAATGCCAAATCTGAGCAAGAATATTTCAACCAATAGCAGCCAAGACTAGTGGAACTTTTGGAGAAAAGAGCAAGCATTGTATTAATGAAGTTGGAAAACTTATAGCAGATGAAACACGTTCGAGGGAATTCCTGTGGCAGATACTATCTTTGGCAATCCAAAAGGAAAATGCTATCAGCGTATTAGGAACCTTTCACGAGACCAATGAGTATATTATTTTTAACAAATGATTTTATCCCGTCATGTATTTTAGCTTTTAGGAAATTTCCTTGTTACAATTTTAAGAAACATATAAAATATGTATATACTGTAACTTAATTACCAAACCATCTTAAATATTAATCTTAATCTTAATCTTAACCATATGATAAATGAAATTCACTTGTTGTTTCGTTTTGAGGATGTAATCACTTACATGATGTTCGTTCTTCAATGAATCGTTTTCATTCTGAGATTGCGAGTTTTCTACAAGTTAAAGAAATAGAGAGGTTCTTTCGTTCATCATTTTTATTGAATAAAATACGCCAAGCTAGAATCACCAGGTTGTGCATCACTGCCTGAGTCTTATGAATCAAGGCTTACCAACTGCTGCATGTATATATAGTCTGTTGAAATTGATATGCATTCATATTCATGCTATAGCATGCTTGTAATCCTGGCATGGAGTTTCTGTCCTGCAACAGCGTTGTGGCAAATCTTGCTCTTGGCTAATACTTGCTCACTTGAAGAGGTTATGCTATAGCACAATGATATGGTGAACATTTCTGATGGTATTTTCCCACACGTTAAATTTCTGTTAAACTCTGTCACATCTAAAGCAATTGGCGCACAGTTTTCTATAACTTATTGATATTTGGCGCACTCGAGTCAATTCAGGAGAAAACTCGAAGGCGAAATTTACGAGCCGCATGTGCCTTCTCGTTTTCTCCCTATGTGCCTCTCGTGCACCAAATATCAATATATTTGTATTATAACTAGCACAAATTTTACAAGGATCTACATGACATTCTTGCTCATAAAATGTTTTTGAAAGATCCTGATCAAATTGGAAATTCTCATTTGTGATATCAAGCTCGAATTGTAAGATCGATTATGTTGTCGAACCAAGTTTTGCTATGTTAATTTGGCGTCAAACTCTAAACCAATCAGATTGATCGAATCATTTTCGTTATAATGCAAATACAATTATACAATCTATAAAGCAGTCTGGTCAGGTACACATCAGAACCCGGTTGGCTCATTCATTCACTTACCTAATGATGTTACATAATTCATTGGAAAATATCCTTCAGAGCCATCATTAAGACAACCAAAAGACCAATGTTCATTTTCAGATCGTAAAATTGTTATAATTTCATTTGCACGGAAATTCAATTCATCATCACGTTGAGCTTTGTATTCGTACAATGAAATTACCTATAACATAATAATACAAAGAAGTATTTAAAGAAAGAGTCATTTCCATTCCGATAAATTATCAAACTTGCAAGGTAGAATATATGATGATATTTGAGAAAATGTTTACAACAGACTTTGATTTAGTAACGAGTTTCAGGCCTTCGCGCAAAAAGTATCTGTGATATAATTTGTAATTTGAAATACTACAGTATATTTAACAATTAGACAACGAGCCCCAGTGTCTAGTTGTCTACTGGCTACTCAAGACGGTAAACAACAAGGGCGAGTTGTCTAATTTTTTTAGTGGAAACCAACTAGTTGTACAAGCAAAACATATCAAAAGCAATAAATCCAAACTATGTATCTGCTTCTTGCATAATTAATGCAAAATACAACCGTCAATCAAAGGTATCCGTGACGACTGCAGGGTCGTGATTTGGAGGATGAATTTTAATTTGACTTGTTTCAGATTTAATTTTAAAAACAAAGCAGTTCGATATTAATACTGGCTACACAAATACAACTCCACAAAATAGAAAACTTAAGCAAGATAAAATATAAAAGTTGAAAGTTTGTTGTTTATAAACTTTAGCTGACTAGCGAACTAATCTGCAATAAAGTAGTGACGAAAGAATTGCGAGAAGATTGTTAAATAAGATTAAAATTGTGTATGCATATGCATAGCCTACCACTAAACAACTTTATCTCATATATTTTTGCTTGTTCTGTTTTCTCGGGCACGGAATCAAATTTTCTTGAGCAACACGTTAAATCAAATCGAGTTTTCTTGAGCAACCAATCAGAATGCAGATCATCGAATAGTACCCTAGTCGGTTTCGACTAATATCATATATTCAGAGAGCGATGCATTAGCGATATTTTGAATGTGTCACAAATTTAAACTATATCAACATTCAGAAATTTGAATTTCAAGAAGAGATTTCATATTTCACAACAAACACCAAAACTTTCATTAGCGTTAGCATTTGTTGTGAAATCATGGTGAAATGCGAACATTTTAAGTGTGAACAAAAGATTCAAATTAAAACTTCATTTACAACGATTGCAGCGTGATATTCTTTCAGTCTGAAAATATACACACTATTAAATGTAGCTTTATCCTGTCACAAAAATGCTTCGTTGTAGACAGTAGACTACATATTATGTCTTTGGTTCCATTCATAAAAGCAAACAAATAAATCACTTCCATACACCCTACATTTTGCAAATAACTATGAGGATTCCCTACCTCAGGAAATACCCCCGCACTTTCAGAATATTTTGAGAAAACAATAAAGCTCCTCTGGGGAAAATGAGTTTTTCGCTTCGTTCTATTAACTTAAGTAGTTATGCGTGAAGACATAAACATCTCACAGACACACACCAGGGCTGTTTGTAATAGGAATGACTGCTTGAAAAGCACATGGTGAAACCTGTATATAACAGTCAGCAATCGGATAAACTATTGGTCTCTATAGACAGGTGACTTATAGGTTGAGGGTTAAACAGAAAAGACCGTTATGAGAGGTATGGGACGTGTAGGGAAATTCAAGCATCAGATTAATGAAATGATATCTTCATGAGGTAAACAGCTGTTATTACATGTTTCTTATACGTTATATTATCTATTCAGCATATATCACCTGGTTGTCATGCTTTAACTGAGAACAATTCTTTGATTTTCTCGGATGCTGATATTTCTTATCCTAATTAAGATTAAAATTGTCATTTATTGAATTTCATTATGATATCAATAAAAAAATCATTTTTATGCAATAAAAAAAAAATCATTACACCAGGCAGAATATTTGTTTTTATTTTCGAATGGATGAGAAGCAACATTGTATTCCTTTCAATTTATCTAGCTCTTTACGCGACAATAGCATTCTGTAGCTAATAAAAGAATGACACTGTACAAAAGAAAGGATGTTGGCAAATGGTGTACTATAATGTTGGGTCTATGTGAGTTTGAAAATAACTTTACCATAAAAATACAACCCAGAAATGTTTGCGAAACAACCGCAATCATTGACTGTATAAACCATTCTAGCCAAGCAACATTTACTTAGATGATGGTTCAACTAAGTGGATTGTATTAATCTTGGCCTAAACTGAAGTGACAATTATACAGGTGGCCATTATATCATGTAATTACACAAGAGAATGGCCAGAGATCTATAATACTGTATTGCGCCCAGTGTCATATATTTGATATCAGCTTTGAAAGTGATATAATTTTGATTAGTCTGGAATGTGCATTTAATATCACTTACTATATGGTTATAGCCATAGAGGTAGAAGTACTTATAAGTATAAATGTTAGACCTATATGGTTATAGCTAGGTGGCTTTTTGTATAACAATGAAATTGTCATGGCAGGCAGATATAATAAAAATAAAATGATTAATTTGACTATTTATCTACAGCCTTCAAGGTACAAAAGTACGCAGAAAACTTACGTCATTTGATTTTGTTTCTTTTGAAATTGACGTAAACGATGACGAAGGAGATCGAAAACCTAATGAAAAAATAAATAAAGCTGCTACAATTGAGAAAATAACTGACTTTGAGAGCAATTGCACTATGAATTCAGAACTTGTAAACAACTCATCCTGTTGTAACATATATGTAACAAAATAAATCATCACATGATCTCAAAACGTTGTTAATTCTATTAAAAGACCTCACACACTTTTCATGGACAATTGACAGGGCTGCTATGACACGTGCTTTGTCTCTACCAGAGACTCATCATCAGAGACTTTAGCTTATCAGAAGTCTACTTGAAGTTCCCTAAGAAACAATGGTGGACAGCCCGAATTATGATATATTGTTAGCAAAAACGATCTATCACGAAAAGCAACCATTCTAAGAAGACAATAACGATAATAGTAAGTTACTTGGTGATTTTGATCTTGCTAATAACAGATAACGTTCTTGTTGTTGTTGTTGCTGAAGAGCTGATAGTCTGGCTGATCCACCAAGGCGTTGTGATGCGAATGGTGAAACAGGATTGTCAATCTAGGAAATACAACAACAATTCTACATTGCACAATTTTCATCTTCACCGGAAAAATGAAGCTCATTTTAATACCAGCAATATGAAAACAGTTAAATGGCTCGTTTTCATGAACTGCTTATGAAAAGTTAATGAAAAGTAGGCAATTTAATGTTCTTGAACTGTTTATAAGGGGTTTACGAACAGGTCATGAACTCAGTAAGCATTTTCACAGTGAACTTTACCATATTGTGTAATTATAATGGACAAACATACCGATTCAAATACACTTTCTTCTCTTGTGTAATTTGGTGTAAAATCTGAACCCCATGTTGATAGAAAATTAGTTGAGTCAACAGGATTTGGTTTCAATTCTGAAGCAGGAGATGTAAATGTTACATGAGGTTGAGTAGGTGATAGCACAGACGTTGTTTGGCGATCACTTAAAAATTCCTAAAACAAAAATAAGATTTTAAGCCAATGATAGTAACATAATATATATTACTAAACTATTACTGGAGTCTTACACTGTCTGATGGTCACACACAATCAAAAATAGGAAAAGATTTGCCTGCGGGTAGGATATTGGCTACCAATGATTCAATAATAAATTTTGCAACATTTCCAAGAAAATTTCCCAAATTTACTTCTTTATAGCAAAGATTTAACCACAAAATAAAAGATAAATTCAAAACAAGGTTGCAGATAAGTGGAAATGGCACTAACAAATTCTAGACGACAAATTCGGTCATTAGAGATTAATGATTAAGTGATTCCCCTTCTCACCGTGACTGATGATAATGTTTCTCTAATTCTATTCATCCTATGGTTATCAGTTGTAGTGGTAATATCATTTTTGATTTTCTCTGACGTCATCGTGTTATTAAACGACTGAACAGGTGCAAATTGAGTTGTCCTTTCTTTCTTCTCTATTGATGTTGATGATTTAGAAACTGAAATAAACAAATAAAATGAAACAGAGAATTAAACCATTGATAAACATTGTGTTGATATTTGTAAGTAAGGATTTGTATTTTGTTGAGCCTTCAATGTGAATTATTATCTATATAGCAATCAAGTATACACCAATCAAGTTTATGAAGAAAAACAATAAACTTTAGAACTTAAATTAAATTTCGAACATCAAAGTCATAAAAAATTTAAGAATGAGATATCGTTCCTCTCTCACAATTAAAACTTTTCTTCAAGTAGCACATTGTAACAGGAATGTAGGACTGTTAGCCAAATTTCAAGTCGCCCAGTTGAAGCACAGTTTTGAAAAAAAAGTAATGTGATTTACAGAAATTCCAGAAGATCTACAAACAAAGAGTTAAAAATCATGAAAAAATCAAGTTCTTGTGCAAAAAAGTTTTGCAACTTCATGAACTACATGAATTTTTTCATGAACATTTCATGAACAGTTTATGAACCAGATGAATTTTTTCACTTAAACTTTTAGTGAATTTTTCATGAACTTTCATGAAACGTTCATGAAGACTTTTGTTTCATAAACATTAAAAAGGTCATTTGAAGCTCATTGATTTAAATCACATGATGTGTCCAAAGGAAACATCTTTAGTATAATTAATATGATGTAGGCATTTTCAAAATCAGAAAGGAGGCAGTCATTTAATCCATTACCTTTAGTACCATCAAAAGCATAAATGTGAACAGGATGACCATTGCCATATGAACATGAAACCAAATAATTATCATATGGATGAAAATCTACACAGCTAACAGGATCGGTAAATCTAAATTCACTGTAGGTATATAACAGATCGCCTGCAAAGAAAAGTATACACTTATCAGTGAATAAAGTGAAAACAAAAGAAGGCTAAGAGAATTGTGCTTCAAGAACCAAAACATTTATCATATATTAATATAGCATGTGGTAAAGAGCTTCAAAAGTTGTAACTTAGATTGCATTAATCATTATAATGGACTGGGTAAATTTACTAAATTACCAAAAAAGCAACTAGATACCACTAAAAGCTACTTTAGCAAACATAACAGGTTACCACTACAGTTACTCATAACCTAGTTACTGTGAAGGTTGCACCAAATTTGACCCTATCTTGAAAATTTTATGAAAACATGTAAAGTAAAGTTCCCAATGAATTAGGAATAAAGCCACAACTGTTCATGAATATTAAATTAAATAAAGCCACAACTGTTCATGAATATTAAATTACCCAATTTTCATGAACTGTTCATGAATTGTCAGTAAGACTTTTTGTACATGAATTGTACCAAGACTTCTTAAGTACATGAATTGTTTCATTAATGCTAAATAGTCTATTTTTTTCAAATATTTTTTTTGCAGGGCCTCTATTTATACATGTAAGGTTGGTAAATCCTTGACATGTAGATACATTCTAAGTTGGTGCAATTTAGATAAATGAAATGTTGTTACATGAATTGTTTCATTAATGCTAAATAGTCTATTTTTTTCAAATATTTTTTTTGCAGGGCCTCTATTTATACATGTAAGGTTGGTAAATCCTTGACATGCAGATACATTCTAAGTTGGTGCAATTTAGATAAATGAAATGTTGTTACATGAATTGTTTCATTAATGCTAAATAGTCTATTTTTTTCAAATATTTTTTTTGCAGGGCCTCTATTTATCTATGTAAGGTTGGTAAATCCTTGACATGTAGATACATTCTAAGTTGGTGCAATTTAGATAAATGAAACACTTTGCGCTTCAACAATGTGTCTTCTACAGCATACAAAACATTGAATACATCTCACCAGTTTCAGTATTCCAAACTAAAGCAAGTCCGTCTTCAGATCCAGCAACAACAAAATTACCACACGGCGACATTGTACAACGAAGATGATGTTGAAAATTAACAGCACCGATATACATCATCATTGTACCAAGACTTCTTAAATCAACCATACGTAAATAACTATCTTTCGATTGCACTAAAAGTTTTCTTTCTTCAAAGTGTAGTTTAATACAACTTATTTCAATCCCAATAAGATCTTTAATTGCTATACGACGTAATGCTTTCCAATTACTTACATCTTTTAGTGATGATTTACGTGACCTTTTTGTGTCGGTAATTAATACGGACCATTCTATAATCACACCAGTGCTGTCTGCAGAATACAATGTATCACCTATATATACAAAAATTATGACAGAAATAATATATGTATTATTAGATAGTTTGGAATAAAAGATGTAAGTGATCATCAAAGGTGTAAATATATTAGCAGCAAATATGAATGTCTGATTTTTGCGTTTATTTATTATCAAACAGCTCTGTATTTATGGCATCAAGCACTATTAAAACAGCATAGACAGCATAAGTACTTTTATATTATACTATATGCCCTTAATTTGCAGTAGAGCACTATTGTCTACATTGAATTAATTCAAGATGGAGAAATCTACACCCGCTTACTCTATGAAAAATATATCAAGACCTCCTATGAGAACTTGTAGCTTATAAAGCAGTTAATAGGAAAACTTGACAATATAATTATCTGCTTGCATAGAATAAAAGATACCACATTTAAATTTCATAGATTATATTGCCTGATGATAGCCAAAGGCGTGAAACTATTAGTAGCAAATATGAATGTCTGATTTTTGTGTTTTTTAATTATTAATAAGTGATCATCTATATAAGGATACTAAGAAATTGGCGCACAGTTTCCTATGAGCTATATTGATATTTAGAAACCTTTTTAAGGCTTTCGTTTTTCAACAAATAATCAATAAGCATGATAAAATACAATATAATACTTCAGAATAGTGCATACAATAGAACAAACAACTAATTCATTAGAGATAATGAATGTTTTACATAATTGCTATTATACTGAACCGTGAGCGGGCAATTTAAACATGATAAAAGACCATCAATAGGCAGGCCATTCAACAATAATGAAATTTACTATGAATAAAGTGTTTATGAATTGACCATGAACTTTTTTCGCAGGGTGGGGATAAAATTATTTGTAAATAAATGAAAGTTGATTATTTCCCTGTGATTTTCATGAACAGTTCATGCACAGTTCATGAAAAAATCATGAACAATCCATGTACAGTTCATGAACAGTCACAAACAGTTCATGAACCGGTTCATGAACGTGAAATTGCTCAAAAGTTCATGAACACTTTATGAACAGTTTCATGCTGTTCATGAACAGTTAATGAAAGTTTGGGCAATTTCATATTCATGAACTCATGAATCTTTTTCACAGAGGCCGTTAAAGGTAGATAAGTCAGTAATTGTGTATTTTTGTATCCATATCCTTACCCGAGACAGTGAAACAAAGACAATTGACAAAACCTTGATGTCCATGTAGTTCATTAACTACTTCACCATGCAAACCTTCGTTTGCTTTATTCCATACTCTAACAACCCCATCAAAACAACCAGTTGCAACAAACCGTGGTCTAACAGGATGGAATCGTGCACAATAAACATATTTTGGATGTGGAAAGACTTTAATTGGATGGTTAGTTGTACGCCGTGTATCCCAAGATCTATTAAACATGAACGATATATTAGTGAATTAATTCATAAGAAAATCTATAACAGATATGATCTATAATATTGACCATGACGTAGTCATTATTTAGATTTTAATTACATTGTACATATATCATTAAATGTTGTAAAGCGCACAGAATAGCAATTAATATGCGCTATAAAAATGCTATTATTATTATTATTATTATTATTATTATTATTATTATTATTATTATTATTATACGGCATTTCAATTAAATATTTTTAGGCTATTGGTACCGTTATCATGCCAGACATGAGAATTCAAATTTTGAAAATAATCTGAAATCTAGGAATCTTTGATAAATTTACAAGGATAATGGGAAAATGTAATATTTTCCGTGAAATGCGTAATCAACATTTCAATGCATGCATGTATTTCCTACCTGACACTACTATCTGATGATGCCGATAATAACTCGTTACCATTACGCGACCAATATAGATCATATATTACACCAGCGTGACCAATAAATTCTGCAATTAGTTTACCATTTGGGATCTACAATTAAATTTCAATTCATAAGGTAATCAATTTTAATGACTTGGAGAATACATGATAAGTGCCCCCTTGTGAAAAGGTTTCTGAGAGCAATGGATTATTAATGAATTTCATGAGCTATTCATGTCAGAGCCATCTATTTACAAGAGTTGGGACACTCTTTCATTTGCAACTCTCGGCTCTCATTGAACAGTTGCCAGTCCTGTGATTGTATGGACGCCATTTTCGTTTATCAAAATCAGGCTAACAACATTTGAATAAAGTGCGCACAGAAATAATATGCAGCATGAATTGGAAAATCTTTTTGGTAAAAATCAAAACTTTGTTTTCAATGGAATAAAAATGGTAATTTCCGAGCCTCAAATGTTGCGTGTCCTAATTCTTGTAAATAGATTGCTCTGATTCATGTACCTTGTGTACTTTTCTTGAATACCTACTTTTTATGAACCTTTTCATGAACAATTCATGACTTCTTTTTCATGGAACATTCATGAATTGTTTTCACAGGGGATGTTAGGACAGTTTTCTAAATTAACGTTTATTTAGGCGCCCAATATTGCTATGGTACACTATTTTTCAATATACAGATATATGATGATGTTAACATCGATTTCCTGACATTGGTTTTGAATAATAAGAAATTGATTGGTAAAACGATCTCAGTTTGAATTGATTCAATCTCAACATCAAAAATCAAATCTACATGACACATTATCTACATTCAATCCTTTTATCTACCATCTTGTAAATTTAATATTTAGGAGACATTAAAGGACATCAATTAAAAATTTAGGTAGACATTCTCTAGTTAGACCATCTTTTCCAAAAGTGCTTCAACCATTTTGTGCAAATATAAGAAGCGTTTTGACATGAAACTTGACATTTTTAGGTCTTTGAATAGTTGATTTTTTCATCATCATAAGAACAAGGTCAGAGAGTCCTTCAGATTCTTCCAAGATACTATTTGGAAAATCAACAGTGTTTACTCTTGAAATATTTTAGAAACTTATTTTTATAAAAATGTTTACTCATGCAATAGTTGATGTTTTTGTTCAAGAGAAAAGGGGTGTTAACGTAACATTACTCTTCAGAATCTGATTTTCACAATAGACAATCTAATACATTTGAATTGTGTTCAAACAATATTGTTTTATTTACTGATTAGCCTCTGCAGGGCTCAACTCATAAACGTAAACAGCACAATGTATGTAAACAGCACAATGGAATATTGAGGATGCAGATGATTGGTCATACCTCGTACAAGAAGATTGGATAAGAGTTGAACGTTGCACAGCCACAGGCAACATACCTAGGAACAATAGCAATTTAAAGATATCAGTATGAACAGCTTCAAAGCAAACCCAATATCATCCTTTTGAATTTTGATGTGTTATTTCAATTCATTTAACGATGAGAAATTATAATACACTTTGGTATAATAATATAATATAATATGAGGTGAACACATGTATGTGCGAGTGCTCGATGTTTGCTAAGACAGAGCATAATATAGAATAGACACATAGATGAGGCAAAAGCCTTTGCCGTTACTCGGAGTTTCACGCGTTTACTTTGCGTTCAAAGTAAACATGTGAAACTCCAAGTAACGGAAAAGGATTTTTCCCCATCTTTGTGTCTATTCTAATACACTTTCGTATGAATATCATAGTTAAATAGCTACATTCCAATAATCCAGTTACCTTCCATCTTGTGAAAATTTGACAAAAGTACAACCTTTTTGCCCAGATGGTAGAATCAAGGATAGATTATTTGGTATTCTACAAGGTTGATCTGGTAACCGCTTCCAAATTTGATCACTACCTCCTTTTTTTCTAAAGATTAACATAAACATCAACAGTAGAAGTAAAAGGTAAAATGTAAACACAATCACATATCCATAAAACTATGCAGGCTGTTCATTGGCTGTTCAATGTTGAGAATAGTTTGCAATAGCAAATGTTGTTAGGGTGCAGGAAGGTGGTATCTTGATGATATATAGATATATAGATCAACTCTAGAATCTTCTCATTCCATTGAAAAACTACTGAAATGCACCTTAAAATTTGAACTGAGAGCCTAATTATAATTCAGTAGCCTATTAAGTAAGTTTTCAGTATGTTTACAAAATCCTTAGTGCATTGATGTGCTGTACAGTAAATATTTATAAAATCATCAAATGTGATACTGATCGCTGATTGGTTATTGTTGAATGTTGATTTGTGTCAGGCTGCGTGAAATCGTAAAATTACGGCTTTCGGCTAAAAGCCCCAAAATGAAACAATTTAGCAACAAAAACAAAAATGGCGTTCATATGAAGAAGAGCTTTAATTGATAGAGCGCTTAAAAATCGCCTTCAAATTAAAATTAACAATACAAAACACAACTGTTTTGAAACAAAATCATAAACTAAACATTAATCTATAAAATTCCCTTGTTCAATGTTTCTGTTCGTAGTTCATACAGCAGTTTTGTTTTGTTGATAAACGCCAAAGATACGATACAATAAATGTCAGTATTTCACTGCTTTAAAAGTATAAACGCATAGGAACCAGTACACTGAATAGCTGAATAATACTTTGAATCTTCTACATTAATAAAGTATTCAGACTTGGTTAACCAATGCTTTTTGTGCTTATTTTCAATCAATTTTATTTCATTTTTATAACTTGTCGTAGCTTTCCTAAAAAGCACAGCAGCGTGTTTCTATTCAAAATCCGATATGATCATTATTTTGAGCTTTTCAATGTCAAAATAAACAGGTCATTTATTTTATAAAACAAATAGACAACCGTTATCCGTGTTAAGTACTCCGATGCGAACGCCTTGGGTGCTATGAGACACTCAAGAGGCCAAAATCACTCGCCTGTCGGCATGTGATTTTTTAAGCTTCATTCATGTCTCATTACATACCCAGCGTGTTCATATCAGAGTACATAAATCTCAGCATCGTTTTCTATTAGTTAAATATAAAGCTGATTTCTATTAATAAACTTAGATTGACTATCTCTATAGCATTTACTGTTGTCAATTTAGCCTTGATATAGAAGAATTGACATTGTGATTACAACAGAGTACTGTTGAGATTATCTATGAAAATAAAAGGGTTTTATTGAATATGTGTTGAGAAGAAGAAGACTTAAAGAGAGGCGGAGGCTTACCAAATGGGATCAATGCCCTTGAATTCCATGGGAATAGCAATCCAATTCCAAATTGATCGGAATCATTTGAATATGTGATTTACAGAAGCAATAATAATCTACCATAACAACAGGCTTTAAGCATGTTAGGGAAATAAAACAGAGTAATGGCAGATATTCAGCATATGCTTAAATATATCATATTTAAATATTTATAAAAGAAGTTTGTATGTCTTTTACTTACCGGTAGCAATTCAAGCATTAACGTATGTATTAATTTTATTGACTGCAATATGAAAAATACCCAATGTAATAAAACTTACTTTTGAGTTGTTGAAAGATTATCTAACTCTGAATCAAAATCAGAAAAGTTAGCAGTGCCCCTTTCCTAAACATGAAATAAAATTGAAATAAAATTGAATACTAGCAATAGTTGAGAACCCTTTTTGCTGGAGCCTCTTATTTATATCTGCACAACTATAAAGTTGAGACAAAGATGAGTCAAAGCCTTTCCGTAACTCCAAGTTTCACGTGTTTATTTCACGATAACCAGACGGTATCTGTATCGTCTGATGATCGTGAAATAAACACATAAACTTGGAGTTACGGAAAGGCTTTGACTCATCTTTGTCTCAATTTTATATTATGCTAAGTTTTAACAAACATTGAGCACTTTCACATATATGTGTTTTACCTTATATTACATTATTAAATCTGCACAATTAGATCAATCAAATGCTGGGCCTGGGTTAGATCCAGTAATGTTTGGATTGCCATTTTGTAAGATCAAACTCCAATCATCATATCATATGATTTATTATGATTACATAGAAACAGAGTATAAATTCCATAATGATTGTGATAATTACTTGGTTAGTTAAAAAATCTGTACAATTAATACTCCCCCTGCGAAAACAGTTTAGGAGTTCATAGACCGAGCCCCACAGAACTAAAATGGCAGGTTTCTCCGGGCAACTTGAAATTAACATAAAATGTTCATAAAAATACCAAAAATACTTTCCTGTTTCTTGTTTTAGTCAAAATTTATTGTGGAGCTCACCAGAGATGAATTTATAAATCATTTCACGGGCCAAAGCCCTCTTAATTCATACATTCTGTGATTTCTTCATGCTTCTATGGATTCGTAAAATCTTGGGAGAACAAAAAATCAAAGACCATGAAGTTCACATGCAGCATTTTCTCAAAATGATAAGAAGGCTTTGACCAAGAATCACGAAATATAAATTGGATTTTTGAAGGGTTTACAATAGAATTTAATGAAAACAAGAAATAGGTAATTGTTTAGCATATTTTTATGAACACCTTTATGTGACATTCAAGTTGACCGGAGAAAACTGCCGTTTTAGTTCTGTAGCGCTCTGTCTATCACATTCATGAAAATTTGGGACCATTTAACGTTCATGAATTGTTGTTCATGAACTATTGTTGAAGAACTGTTCATGAACTCCTGAACTGTTTTTTGCAGGGGTCACACCTCTTGAGTTGCAAACATAGATCGATTTGTAGCATCCATATTATCTGGATTGCGGACACCTTTAATGGTTGCATAAAGTGTCGAAGGATACGCGGTATGAACACCAGACTGCCACCAGCGAAAGATCTGAAACAATCAAAATGAAATAAATAATGAAAATTGTTGACATTTTGATAGATTTGTTCTTGTTCAATCACTAGATTAGACTAGTAATGTTCACACAATCATAGTATAAACCTAGATAACAGAGCAACCACATTCCATATGTGATGGCATGTGGTTCAAGCTCTCCAAATGTCAACTTGGCCAGGAAACCAGTAACATTTTGCAAAGGCATATGGAATAGTCCAGAAGGAATCACATTATAAAGAGTTGCAGAATACCACTACACCTTGACAATCAAGGCCTATGTGCCATGAAAGTTGTTGATATTGATCTACTTGGGCCATGCCCAAGATTAGTACTAACCATTGAGCAATTATAGTGTAAGTTGCAAAACGACTCACCCCTCTGCAAAACAAGAGTGGCAAGGGCCTTGGTAGGGTGACACTGTCTGAACTATGTTTTTGTAATAAGTCCCAACGGGTAAAGCTATTATATCATGGACAAGAGGCCAGGTCCGTACTATATTATAGACTTATGTTCAAGCATACCTGTAAAGATCCTGGTTTGCTACCACCGCGTTTGAATTTTGTAACAGGATGATAAAGTTGAATTCTAACTTTCTTCTCTGTGTTTAACGATCCACCGTTGCTAACAAGCTACAAATAAATGCACGAGGAAGACATGATAAAAATGATAACGTAATTAAAAAAGTGGTAAAATAGCATCAAATAAACGTAAAATAGTGAAATAGAGCCAATGACTTATTGTGGTACATACTCATTCATGATTTATGCGATCATCCCGAACGGATGAACTATAATACATCATGATGACTTAGATAGATCGTAGATGTTAATAACTACCTCTTAATACAGTGATAGTGCTATGATGATCATGTAAGCATAGAATGCTTGTTTATTTGGGAGACCTTATATTTGTAGTTATACAGTTTGAAAAGGATAAAATAATTAATTTGAGGATTTTAAAAATTAGAGAAAAAGGAATATTATGAACTTTTCCTTAATTTTCATAACATCCATGGACTGCTTATAAATTGTTTGTGACAGTTCATGAATTTTGTGAACAATCCATGAACTTAGTACATTTTTTGCAGGAGCAAGGTTATCCAGGAAACCATCTATAGGGTATGCCAAACAACCAACATAGAAATCAATAAAACAAATAACCTGGAATCACATCATGCCTGAATAGAATCGGATTTGGTTCTCGGCAGGGATGTTAAAGTTACTTTTGAAAAGTAGTTAGTTACAGTTACCGTTATTTGAACGAGAAAGTAACTAGTTACTTTCAGACCTTACTTTTCAGAAAAAGTAACGGTTACAAGTTACAAGTTACTTTTAATTCGAAAGTAACTAGTTACAGTTACTTTTTTCGTTACTTTTTCTAAATAAATCTAAAAATACCCAACAGAAGCAATGAGATATATATGAAATATTTAAATAATATTTATGTATTTGTTAATTAATCAAATCAAATGCTCCTTTCGACAATAATAAATACCAAAACAAACACCTGACGAATAATTCACAGCGATTCCTATAGCGTGTTTGAACATATGGTTTGAATAAACGGTCTAGTTATTCGATCCCCTAATTATCGTAACAAAGAAAATCTCAAGTTACGCGCCATTAGTTCTATTTCAGGTTTGGTTGCTATGACAATTAATTGATCGAACAGACAAGTCAGACATGAAACGCTTGTTGAATCACTGGAATGTTATAAACTCGGAAAAACAGGATTGGCAAATAGAATGTTTACATTTCCCGAATGTAACTTTACTGATATCCAAATTAATGACAAGACTTCCTGCAGTTGCAAAAACATTTGTTTGTGTTTTATTGTTCTTGGATGGTAACAATAAGAACAAAAGATTTTGATTAAGCAAACACAATGGGGATCGAGAAGCTGCTAACTTTCAGCACTCTATTGTGAAAAAAGTAATGGAAGAAAATCGAAAATGTAGTGAAAAAGTAATGAGTAATCGTTACTTTATTTTTAATCCTAAATGTAACTAGTTACAAGTAGAAGTTACTTTTACAGAAACTTTTGAAGTTACTAAAAAGTAACGATTACAAGTAACGTCGTTACTTTTGTAATCGTTACTAACATCCCTGGTTCTCGGTCTGCCTTATTATAAGATAAGATTATAAGCATTTCACAAATATGAAAATAGCGTTTGTACCTTCAAAAATCCCCACGCGATATGATGCCATCCTTTTTCAGAAGTTTCCTTATTGGTCTTTGATGTAACAGACATACTTAAGAAATCTAATATCTAAAATTGATAATCAACATCAAACAAATGTTTTCATGTTTGATGTTTTGGGTTATACAGATTTTCCTTATTGGTCTTTGATGTAACAGACATACTTAAGAAATCTAATATCTAAAATTGATAATCAACATCAAACAAATGTTTTCATGTTTGATGTTTTGGGTTATACAGATTTTCCTTATTGGTCTTTGATGTAACAGACATACTTAAGAAATCTAATATCTAAAATTGATAATCAACATCAAACAAATGTTTTCATGTTTGATGTTTTGGGTTATACAGATTTTCCTTATTGGTCTTTGATGTAACAGACATACTTAAGAAATCTAATATCTAAAATTGATAATCAACATCAAACAAATGTTTTCATGTTTGATGTTTTGGGTTATACAGATTTTCCTTATTGGTCTTTGATGTAACAGACATACTTAAGAAATTTAATATCTAAAATTGATAATCAACATCAAAGAAATGTTTTCATGTTGATGTTTTGGGTTATACAGATTTTCCTTATTGGTCTTTGATGTAACAGACATACTTAAGAAATCTAATATCTAAAATTGATAATCAACATCAAAGAAATGTTTTCATGTTGATGTTTTGGGTTATCCAGATTTTCCTTATTGGTCTTTGATGTAACAGACATACTTAAGAAATCTAATATCTAAAATTGATAATCAACATCAAACAAATGTTTTCATGTTTGATGTTTTGGGTTATACAGATTTTCCTTATTGGTCTTTGATGTAACAGACATACTTAAGAAATCTAATATCTAAAATTGATAATCAACATCAAACAAATGTTTTCATGTTTGATGTTTTGGGTTATACAGATTTTCCTTATTGGTCTTTGATGTAACAGACATACTTAAGAAATCTAATATCTAAAATTGATAATCAACATCAAAGAAATGTTTTCATGTTGATGTTTTGGGTTATCCAGATTTTCCTTATTGGTCTTTGATGTAACAGACATACTTAAGAAATCTAATATCTAAAATTGATAATCAACATCAAACAAATGTTTTCATGTTTGATGTTTTGGGTTATACAGATTTTCCTTATTGGTCTTTGATGTAACAGACATACTTAAGAAATCTAATATCTAAAATTGATAATCAACATCAAACAAATGTTTTCATGTTGATGTTTTGGGTTATACAGATTTTCCTTATTGGTCTTTGATGTAACAGACATACTTAAGAAATCTAATATCTAAAATTGATAATCAACATCAAAGAAATGTTTTCATGTTGATGTTTTGGGTTATACAGATTTTCCTTATTGGTCTTTGATGTAACAGACATACTTAAGAAATCTAATATCTAAAATTGATAATCAACATCAAAGAAATGTTTTCATGTTGATGTTTTGGGTTATCCAGATTTTCCTTATTGGTCTTTGATGTAACAGACATACTTAAGAAATCTAATATCTAAAATTGATAATCAACATCAAACAAATGTTTTCATGTTTGATGTTTTGGGTTATACAGATTTTCCTTATTGGTCTTTGATGTAACAGACATACTTAAGAAATCTAATATCTAAAATTGATAATCAACATCAAAGAAATGTTTTCATGTTGATGTTTTGGGTTATCCAGATTTTCCTTATTGGTCTTTGATGTAACAGACATACTTAAGAAATCTAATATCTAAAATTGATAATCAACATCAAACAAATGTTTTCATGTTTGATGTTTTGGGTTATACAGATATTCATGTCATGTCATTGACTATTATATAAATATGGTATGGGCATTTGTGTAATTATTAGCTTCATAATAAAACGCCATTAGCTCAATCCATAATGTTGCAAAACGTAATTATCACTGTACAATGTTTGAATGTATCTATGGATGATCAAACCAAAAACTAAGGAAATTTGAACGAAAACATTAAAAAGAATTGCAACAGATGGAGATTTACTTTACATTTCAGTAAATAGCAAACATTTTTTTTGTAAAATAGTTAAGTAATATTCTGAAATCTGATTGGTTAGAAATAAATGTTGAATAATCGCGTACAAAATTATTTTAGGTTATACCAACATTGCTACCATGTAGCTGCTTATTATATGTGGTGTCGTCACCATATGATATAATCATAATTAAATAAATTATAAAATGATTACCTTAAATCGACTACGTAGTAGTGTCGTCATAAACCAAATCACATGCATACAATAGTTTTACTTCAAGTATTGTCGATGATAATGAAATATATTTTCAGTCTTGATTTGAGCATTAGTAACGCATGATTCTTGTATGAATATGGTATGGGACTTTGATCAATTATTAGCTTTATAATAGCATCCTATTAGCTCTATCTAAAATAGCAACAGATACTTATAACCGTACAATGATTAATTGAATGTACCCCTGCGAAAAACAGGAAGGAGTTCATCAGCAGTTCATGAACGCTAAATGGCCCCAATTGTCATGAACAGTTCATGAACCTTCACGGACAGTTTATGAACAGTTCATGAAAATCTGTGGCCATTTAATGTTCATGAACAGTTCATGAACTGTTCATGAACTCCTGAACTGTTTTTCGCGGGGTAGCTATGGATGATCAAACCAAAAGCTAAGGAAGATTTATAACACAAGATTAAAAGCATTGCTATGGCTTCTTTACCTCAAACATGATCAACACCTCTGGGTCACCCGCTTCTCTTTGAAGAAAATATGAGTAGATTTCATTGTACATCAAAACTTCTTCCCATCTTGGAAGCAAGGATCTACAATGAACATAATATTAAATGTTATCATTGAAGCTTGAAATAAGTCTTCACATCCCCTGGGATAAAATTTGTCGAGTTCATGAACACCTTATGTAACAAATTTATTTTCCATAAACATTAAATGGTCCTATTTTCATGAACTGTTTTAACAGGGGATATAATATAATAATAATAATTAGGCCATGTAAATTTCAAAAACTGTTCATAAACTGTTTATAAGGTGCTCATGAAAAATTAATGAACTTAACACATGTTTCATAGAGGCTTCCCTAATATACTAGCATTGGATATCAAGAATTATGACTACAGTCCAACTTGCTTAATGTCCCCCTTATGGTACGGATGAAAAGTGGGACAATAAGCAATATAGGATTATGAGAGTTTGTCATGGCTTGCATTCCTGAAATCACACGCGTGTGACAAAACGCATGCCTCAGAAGCCTAAGGTGTGTGTGATCAGTTGTTACCATGGCAACACGATAACCGGTTGTCATGGTAATACAATTTTGTGTGGAGGTGTGCGTGTGCGATCGCACACCTTGGAATACAAGCCATGGAGTTTGTATGGAGAATAGAAAATAAAAGTCAGTTTTATGTGGGGATATTAAGCGAGTTTGACTGTATTACCTAAGTTCATTTATAGTATACAATTCATACTTGTTTTTTCTGAAATCATATGGTTGTGTCATCAATGGTAGGATATAATCAACAGAGTCATGAGCATCTTCATAAAATGATGTAACCTTTCTATCTCTGTAATAAAACACAAACAAAAAAGCAATATATATATACATGGGCCTACCTTGAAATGAACTAAGGTATTGAACGCTTATCTGAAGCATACATCTTTGAAATTACAACAACACCAGAAAATATTTTCTACAATTTGATATAAAATCCGTATATGTAAATGATTGAATCTTAAGAAGTAAGAAATCTTATTAATTGAGTATATTTTTGTGTGTTCAAATAGATTAAAATACACGTACCTGTAATACAAGTAGATTCAAATATATGATAGATTGTATATATATACCCTGTATATGCATTGCCCACTACTTCGGTACTTGAGCATTCTGGTATGACACAGATGTTTTTTTTCATGTGATGAACTTTTCCATCACATTGACTAACTCATCTTGACCTAGCTATATAGTGAAGTCAGTCCCTTGTTTACTGAGCAGTACTGATGAAACAAGTCCTTGTCTGCTAATAATTTTGATAAATAAATTGAGTTCCTAAAGAGACTGTTCATATAATTGTCCTCAGATCAAGTTACTTTAAAAATTGCTGGCAGTTGTCAAGCTTGCACAGCGTTGTCTCTTTACTTAGCATAGACTTGGAATTAACTGAATTCAATGTAATATATGTATTATGTTCAATGTATTCCTAAAAACAAGCTTATTAAGAGAAAACCATTCCAATAAAATGTAGTTCGCAAAATCCATGAATGCTAAAATGAAACAATGTTTTAACTTCTCAGGTTCTGAATAATAATGATGATGATGCAGAATGATAAAGTGATTTAATTTGTTTCCTCTGTCGAAACAACATGCATACGTCATAAACAGTTTATAAATAGTCCATGAAACTATAAAGACCTTTAGTAAAATGTTTACAATATCATGAATTTGTCATGGATAATTGACAAACTTTAAACAAACATTTCTAAAAACAAAATTTTTCTCAGTACAATTTTTGTATCCAGATTTCAGTAACATCATTCAAAACTACAATTTACAATCAGATAATCTTTTGACTTACTTTGAACTCTTTTTAATATAATGACCAGTGTTGATATCAATAAGATGAATTTGAACAAGCGGATGGGAAACACGGACATCTGGTTTCAATTGATCACATTTATGAATGTTGATACAAAATAAAAGATCTGAACAGAAATATGTGTAATTAGTAAAATATCAACAGAATAATATCAGAATCAAGCAAGAGTAATTAGTACATTAGCAGTTCATAAACCTCATTTCATTAACAGTATGTGATGTGAACCATTTATGGAAAGTTGATGAATCTTCACAGCAAAATAGCTTGTTTTTCATGACATTTTTTTGTTTTGTTTTTCGTTGAACTCTTTTAATTAGTCAAATTCCAAAGAACATCAAACAATTATGAGCTTTGAGTCTGATACTCAGCAATCTAGGTTGTTATAAAGATCTCTGATGGCTCCATTTGTATAGATAATGGCAATATGAGCTGAGTAATGAATTGCTTACCATCATCTTTTCGTTTCCTCTCAAGAGCTCTGATGATTTTCTCAACGGTATCATTCTTTGAATCTTCTAGGGCTTCTTCTTCGAGTCGCTAAAGTAATTATTAAAAATAAGCGTTAACAAAGTAAAGTGCATTGCTTTTAAATTCTTATTTTGCTAATAAAACATTTAAGTATTATTTATCCTTAGGAATCATCCCTTGCGACAGTTTACGAGTTCATGAACAGTTCATCAAAATTGAGGTCATTTAACGTTCATGAACAGTTCAAGAACTCCTGAACTGTTTTTCGCAGGGGATATTCTAGCACCACCAACGCAAACGTTCAAGTAGTCAAATCAAATCAGTCAAAAACACTTTTCAGGCAGGCTTTCTCAAATAAAATTCAGCCCTATGCAGCTTAAGTTTCGACATTTTCTATGAGGGTGCCATTACGGTAATCAAAATAGCAGCTGTAAAGTATTTTATCATGACATTTTATAAATAATTAAGATTCAATGAGATAATTCAAAGGCTGAAATCACGACAGCTTGCGAATTAATGTATTGAATAATCAGACATTTTGTCAGTCCACAAAAGCTTTGCAAAACTAATCCACATGTTTGCTTTCTATTTGTTAAGATGAAATTCACAAAATACCTTCTGAACATTATCAACCATTTCCTGAAGGACATCTTCTGGATGACTTCCACTTTTCTCAAATGCGTCATTATCATTTGCAGCGTCCTCGTCGCTTTGTCTATCAAGTAATGATGCTCCTATCAGTTCATCATCTGATCGACCCCTAATTTAAATCAAATTGAAGCAATCCCTTCATAACGTTATATCAAAACTCAACACAAACATAATGAGTAAATGATTTAAAACCAACTGAAATGTAATATTTCTCAGCAATGCAATAGAGCAATCGTCATCGTCATGTCAGAGCAAAGGTAAACAAATAAGTTTAGTACAGTATGCAGAATCACATTTAAAGCATAGTGTGTAGTTCTATAGCAACAGAAAGCATGCACTTCACTCACAGATTTTGCATTGCCCAAAGAAGAAAGGGTAACCTAATAGTAAGGGTGCAAAGGCCTAGATTATTATTAAAATTAAATTATTAAAATTGTCTGATTTATCAAACAACCTCTCGGGCGTGGCAGGTCATGTGTGCGATAAGTCAGATGTTCTAGTAGTTCACCATTTGCGAGGATCTGATGTTTGATATTGAAATTGATAATGAAAATGTGCAAGTAGAACATCGATCATTGCCATACTTGCATTATTAGAGAAATACCTTGGTCTTCGTTTCTTTCTAGACTTTGAGTTACGATGGACAACCTTCTCAGTTTCTTCTTCATTTTGGTCATTAGGGCTAGCATCATTGATCTTGCCAAGACCTCAAGAAATAATATATTAATATCATTGCAATATCATCCACGTTGATTAAATGAATTGGGTACCAGGATACTCACTTTTCAATTTATCTTTTCTTCTTTGTTTTCGCTGCACAGATACATCATCTACTGCTTTTTCAATTTTTGAAGAGTTAACCTGAAACAAAGCATTCTAATTAAATGAAGGAACACAGTGATGATGATGTTACATTCTAGTCCACTGGTTGCTATTCATTTAAAGCCATCTTATAAGAGCACTATGCAAATATGAGGAATTAGTTTCAGGGGATTTGTATCTACCAAAAGATATGTTATAGAAATATAGACATCTAGAAATAAAACATATACCGATAGTAATTTATGATTTGCATTTTGCAATGTGACGTTAACAAACCTTTTTGTCTTTTGGGGATTCTGTAAAACTTGTGTCACTAAAAATATAACAAATCAAAAACCTTTCATACGGCAACAAATATATTGTCCGAGTAAGAAAAACTCAATTGTACTGTTATCACACATCTGTGGCCTTTTCAATTAATCATACATGATTTTCAATATTTATTTTTCAATTTTTTTTTTCAATCACCCGTATAATTTATATTAGCCGAATAACAACTCCTTTAATATTTTAATATTTTATTTTTAATATATTTTTTATGTATAACTTTATTACTCTAACATAGTTATATTACTTTTTCTCTAATATCTAAACGCCTCAAATTAATTATCTTATCCGTTCAAACTGTATAACTGTAAATATAAGGTCTCCCAAATAAACAAGCATTCAATGCTTACTGGATGACCTGATTATTAGTTATTAGGATCAAATAAACATCTATTTATCTATCTATATGTAATATTGAGCAATTATTGAATTATTCAGAATGAGGTCTGTCGAAGTTGTAAGCTGAGACAGATAACTTTGAATTGTTCTGAATATTATGCAAAGCCAAAGTCAATAACTATTTTATTGTTATTTCAAAATTTCAAGCAGCAGGGAAAAATATCCAAGGAGAAGTTACATCCCCAGGATTTATACTTGTGACTGGGTGTGCGAAACAACGTGCAAGTTTCATCCCTGCAAGCTCCACAATTTAAAGAATATAGTTTATGTTCGCAAGGAATAGAACATTGAATTGTGGTATTTAAAAAACAACACCTCTTTCTGAAATTGATCTTTTTATTTAACTATAAGAAGTTGAACTATAACTATGTGATTATTACATACTATATTAACTAAAACTCTAACGCTTTGACTATCACACTATCAATTACATAAAAACTAATTATCACATTGGAAAAAGTATAAAAAACGACGTAACAATAAAGAGAGGTTAATCTTCAATCTATAATCTAAATCATTATCTACTGTAGCTTAGAACAGAATGGTGCAGGCATTTCAAGGTCAATTGATTGTGATTTGAAAGTTCAATTTACAATTCAGCATTTCTCCCTACGGGAAAGTTCACGAGTTCATGAACAGTTCATGCATAGTTCTTGAACTTTATACAGACATTTCCTTTTACATGCATACACAGTCACAAAAAACGTTCTTTCTTCATTTCTAGCTGGATTAATTAATTAATTTAAAAATATATTCTTGAATTGAATACTGGTGGAGGTGATTGCATCAAATCAGATGTTAATCATAAGAATTCTAACTTGACCAAAATATGTGCTGGAAGTCGATCGCGTGAAAATTCGAAAACAAGTCAATGAAACTACAACGCTAAATAGACCAATGTATTACAAACTTTGAACAAATGTTTTAGAGATCTAATAGAAGAGACTTCATTATACATCATTTACTTATTGTAAGTTGACCAAACTTTAATTGGCCTTCATTGGAATTAACGCGTAAAATTTCGAAATTTGACGAAAACAAAACACTAATATTATTGCCCTTGAGAGTTATTCATGTTTTATAATTAATATTTAGCCTATATCAATATAAACTGTCGTTTTTGATTTATTAAGTAACGAAGTGAATTATCTATAGCTGTTAGTAAACCTGGACCTTTTCGAAACTGGACGTTATGGTATTCGGTAGGACGTTCTCGGAAATGGACGATATCACCACTGGACGATACGACTGGTAACCACTTTCATACAAACAACACACATAGACAGTACAAACACTCGATAAGAAGATGGAGTGCACGAGAGAGAGAGACGCTAAATCTATGTTGAGATATTGTTGCCTACACAACAGGTGGCCTGTATTTAAAACATCCATTAAAGAATGTTTGACTGCATGTCAGGTCCATTTCATTTATTTTTTTAAACTTGTATTACTTTACCTTATCAGATTATCTTCTCCGCTTGGACTTAAAAATTGTTGAAATCTTGCCTGAGTTCTCTGTCTTGCTTTAGAGACTTTTTGAGGTTGGCCTATTTCATATTTTACAAGGCAAAGCAAAAACTCACATTATAATATTCATTCATAATATCATGACCTGAGATGTAATGAAAACAGTAAATAATTATAATAAAAGTCTTGGGCTTTAACATATATTTGATGCATGGGCCGATGGAAGGTCTTCTACAACTTAAATGTGGATTACTTTTACTACATTTACCTTGAATGATTTTGGCAGATGGTCTTACAATATATAAATGCATAAATATTCCAGGTTTTTAATGAATTAGGACACCAAGGACAACAAGTAGACTGCAGGTCAATTTTTCCATGGGTGGAAAATTGTCATTTAATCCTCAAATCTAGTTTTACCTAAAGTGCACATGACATTAAAAAGAACAGGACTATCCGTCGCCATTGCATGTTGAACTAATGTGAGAGAAAAGCAGACAACAGATAACGCATGCACAAAAGACGCACGGAACATTATCGCTAGTAATCAAGATTCCGGCAGCCGGAACATTATCCACTTCGTAAAAAGAACGGATTTGGGTAGCTTACTTGAGCTGACACTACAGTAGAACTTGCTTAATATCCCCTCTCTGGTAAGAATGAAAATTATGACATTAAGCAAGGTTGGATTATGAGAGTTTGTATGGAGAATGGGAAATAGAAATCAGTTTTATGTGGGGATATCAAGCAAGGTGGGATATTAAAAAGGGGACATGAACAGAGTTCGACTGTACTCAATTTAAGACTAATTTTGAAAATTACTAAAAATACTAATGCTAGTAGCATGCTAGTATTCATAGAAATTGAATTAAATTGAAATGTATCTAGGCCTACTGTGGCATTCTCCCGTTCGAAGTTACGTTAGATCGCTGTGCCTGAACTCTACTTGATAAAAATTGAACATTTGAAACTATGTAAGCTAAATTTATTGCATCAAAAATGTTTGCTTACCAATGTTTTTACTGCTCATCATCTGTGAAATTCTCTATTCGTCCTCTAAAATATCAAATACATTCTGTTAGGAAAAGGTGAAAACTGTCTTCTTATGTCAGGAGCCTGGAAGACAGATCATGTACGTACAGCTGAAGATGTGTCAGACAATTTACCAACAAGATTTCAGATTAACAAGAATTTTAATGTAGGCTTATTGAGGGCTACTTCAATAAAGGCAGTTGTTTCGTATAATTATGAAGTGAAAATTATAGATCAGTGGTTTCTATAACAAATGTTTTAAGGTAGGATTTGCATCGCTGCAGATTGGCAATTGAGGAGGTGTAGCGGTGTTAGACAGCAGTGTTACAAACTTTGCTCTTACCAAAAAGAGTCACTTCACTACAAAACAGAAGAGTAGCAATGAGTGCTTTCGGTTGGTTGTTCCATTTTTGATAGATTTGCCTAAGAGAGAAAGAACATTATTAATCCACATATATGCACATTTCAAATTCATTGAGTAGCAGACAAGATCAATGGCAGGCCTCCGTTACGGTCTTGGCGTGGCGTTCTGACTTTGAGGTTGCATGAATTTAGTGAAAATATCATACAAACGAAAGGCCAACATTTTTTCACACAAGGGTCAGGCAGGGAAGTGTTTCTTTCTTCTGATTATTATGAGGGCCGGTCTCTTTAGAAAAGTTGATCTCTACAAAACGGTCATTAAAACAGATACTGTATCTAGAATACCTAGAAAAACGATTGACCGGTCGTTCTCTAGAAAACGATCATATAGTGGCATTCTCCAAAAACCTCCAAAAATAGGTGTGCGTTCTATGAAAAACTTAAACAACGATTGTGTTCCTTGGAAAATGAAAACATATGGGCATTTTCTAGGAAAACATGATGCCAGTATGCCCCTATAAGTTTATGTTCATGCACTGTTTTTATTGTGGCAGTGTAGTAGTTTGTTTGTTGTCATATATATATATATATATATTTAGTATTAGATATTATCTAATAGCAGTAAAACAGTGCTCAATGTCAGTTGACAGAGCTGTAAATATAATAAAGAAGTCAAAGACTACACATTTTGATACTGTTACTTAAAGTTTCACGCTTTATGCGATCCTCAGACAGTTAAAACTAATCAAACTAATGATTAGTTTTAACTGTCTGAGGATCGCATAAAGCGTGAAACTTTAAGTAATAGTATCAAAATGTGTAGTCTTTGACTTCTTTATTATATATATATATTTATATATATATATATAGAAATTATGACTCAAAGATTACGAGTTCATCTCGAATTTGAGTTTACGAGTTTGAGTTACGAGTTTGAGTTTGAATTACGAGTTTGAGTCATAATTTCTATATTGCTCTGCTTTTAGCATTGAGCACTCTCATTGATGTTTTGCCTCACACATTTATAATTATATATACTGTATATATATATATATTGTAACTTCTGTTTATCACATTGTTCTTGTTGAGGCTGCATTATTGTTTTCAGTAGACATCATAACCAGAAAATTCAATGATTGTACAGGTTAAATTATGTGTATTCTTGTTATAATGAAGATAGTTACAATACTGACTACATATACAAATTACTTTACTTTTATATACATGATAGAGAGGCTACTATATATGAAATTGAGGCTACGCTACTACATTCTCATTATGTAAATAATCAGCTGAATAAGTAATCTCATATATTTTGATTCGCTTGAACAGTCATTCATTAGTCATGAATCATTCTTTACAAGCATTTCAAAGCAAAGAACATTATCAAGAATAACGTTGTTTTACACATTAAATATTTCAAACTAATTATTAATGTGGAATGTTGATTAACAATCAACTACTTGGGACTGTGGTATCTATCAAAACATATACATTTAACTAATATTTTGTGTAATGTTTTCGATAATTCAATTGATGTTTCTGTTTACTGTGACTCCATCTTCGTAGGGGGAACCTATGTAGTGGTTGTTTGTTGTCATGCAGATATATTGTACAGAGCTCTCAACCTTAAATATTTTTTGAGGGGGAGGACGGAGGTTTTGTCTTATCTACACCGAAGGGGTGGCTCTCTAGGGGGTCTGGGGCATATCCCCATATTTCTGTACAGTCTTTTTTATGCCACTCTGACAAAACATAAGGACAGATTGTCCAATTAAAAACTAACCTCTTGTTCAATTTCAAATGACAGGTAAGCAAAAAGGGTTAAACGCGAAATTTGAGCAGCCCTTCATTTTGTAATGGATTACAGTTCCAAAGTTATAACGAAGATATAAATATAATTATAAATGTCCATATATGATATAAAGATAAGTTGGCATTACTAGAAGAAGAGGGAGGAAATTTCTCAAAGTGGGAGAGTGGGAGAAGACCCTGAAATACGGGAGACTCCTCCCGAAGATGGGAGGGTTGAGAGCTCTGATTGTAACTTCCGTTTATCGTATAGCTCTCTAGGCCTACATGTAAATAATCAACTCTAATAAGTTATCTCTCTCTTTCCTTGTAACAGTTGTAGGGTCAACACCCTAATTATAAACTACACATAACAACTATGTAGTTTATCCAAGTCTGAAGCCTACAGTAGCTGATCCTACTTAAAGACACATAGATATGAATATGCCCCTCTGCTGATTGCTCCCAAATTCTCCCGATAATTCACGTTGTCTTTTTTATTGACAAAGGAAACTGCATAATAAAGATTTTTCAAAAATAAAATAAAAGCTGCTTAATAAAATCTTTGTTTGTAAATAAAATTGAGTAAATTAGTAGACCTAAGTAAATTGCATATTGAGTAAATTACCTGTAGCGTGCGTCTAATATTATAGACTAAACTCAAAAGAACTAACTGTCTGAACTCAGCTGAACTGAAAGTCTTCTTCCAGAATCACATCACTTTCATTTCTGATGTAGGCCATTTTAATTTAGCCTGATTTCCAAAATAATAGGTACTCACCTAGAATGCTTTAAACAATTATACTGGAACGAATGGTACGTATTACAAAGGAGTCAAAGGACTAGGAATCACATAATGATATTGCAGGTTTTCATTATTTTGGGAATTAGAAGCCGCCATTTTAAATGTGAGCATAACAAAGATTAGCGCTTTAAATGAGATAAAATTTATCACCTTTCATACTGCGACAAGTGAAATCATTCTGTTTTCCAGATATTTGACATGAATTTCAAAGGTTTATCCAAAATATTCCAAGTGGATTATACACGATAATATTTAAATAGACAAGATTTTGATTTTCATTATATACTAATGTATTACAATTTTCTCTATTGCCTTGTATGTCGTAGATCCATCAAAACTGGTGACTATTTGAGTAGTCAATTTGCCCCAGTCTACTTCTACAAATCATAGTTTTCATTTTTCAACGTGATTTTTCAACAGTCAAAGTTTTGAAATATTAATATTTATTTTTGCTATTTTATAGCTACATTTTGCTTCCCAAAAAGTCTATTGCTTTGATCATTTTAATATAATATTTAAGTGATTAACTTGGCCTTCTGCATGGAAGCTGTCAAGGGCTTGGAGAATACCGCTTTCAAGCTAGTAATGCACATCAAGAATGGATTGACTACTAACACCATTGATAAAGTGGCTTTGGCTTGTGGAGATCAAACTGACATAAAGAATATTTTTTACCGTTACAATGATGGAAAAGCTTATAAATTGCTACTTGATAAAATTGATTTTGATACTATTGAATTACAGTTAGACATAACTGCTACAATCATATTGGATACAATATGCTTTGCAACAAAAGAAGGATTAGCCTGGAGTAAGGTGTTGATCGTTGCTCATTTACTTTGTGATATTTTAATGGAGATCTCAAGTGAAGGTAATCTTCTAATTTCTGTTAATCATCAAATATATTACATGGAATTAAGTAAACTAACCAATGGGAGGATTGACGGGCACAGTATGTGATGTGTGTGCATGTGCCTAGCTAATGCCAACAGCCATTTGCCACCCTGGTCAGGCAGTATGTAAAGAAAGCCTTGTAATTGTGTTGGAAATATGTTCCTGCACAAAATCGGCACCCAGCACGATTATCAGACTTTAGAGCTTGCTGTCTACAGTCTGCGGCTTGAGATGTTATCCCCAGAACAAGAATTTAAACATTTCCGTCCAGTTACTGGACAGCATTTTCAAAAGGATAGCCGCCAGGCACTAAATTTGCGCATGCCTGTGCCAGAGTTTATTATCATTACACTAAACATCAATACGGCAATTCACACAATTTTGGTGGTTTCTTCGTTGGATTTGATGATTCATACCCTGAAGATCTGGAATCTTGCAGTTCTCAAGTAAAAATCTGTTTCGGAATGATAAATTACAGCGACAAAATTGTTGAGTTTGGAGTTATGTCTTGCAGGCTATCACAATTTTCTCATTTGTTTTTCCGTGTCTGTTTCAAAAATGTTTATTAATATTTCACGGTAAAATGTCCACACTCTGTGTTGGATTTACACACAAATCAAGTAATATTCCATCATTATTTGTTATTCTTCCAATCCAATGTTTATTTGGGGATCATTAATTTTGATCTGATCAAAACAACACAAAGGCTGAATGGTATCTAGAATGTTATGGCGGCAAATCATAATGAAATAATAATTATTCAAACGTTAGAACATTTCCCACCAAAACTAACTTTTCTCATGAAGTCAATGCTGTATTTATCACTCCACTCAGAATTTGTTTACAAATTATCTGGGATAAATTGAAAATTAACACCTCAACTCGACAAACTAAACTTTCAACAAGATCCTTCACAAAAGCGAGCCAATTACGTAGTTGGGAAAAATACAAGGAATATTGCGAAGCCTAACCGTGATCGACATTCAAGCAACAATAAAGTAAACAAGGGCTGTTCAATTTAGATCTGACTTGTCTTTAGGCTAGCAGGCCTATGGACTTGACTTGAAAAATATAATAATTTGCTGATGGTTTGAAGTTTGAATAAACCAGGGATCTTTGTTGAATCAATTTTGCACCTTTGTTGTCTTGAAAAAGAATTGCGCATGTGCAAATTGAGTGCCAAACGGCTATCATTTTGAAAAGGCTGTTCAGCTAGTGTACAGGTAGATGTGGCCTATAAATGAGAAAATGATCAAAACTCTAGTCTTCGGGGATCTAGGTGCAAATATCTTTGTTTATATGCTTGACAGCAACCACAGTCATGTAGCAACAGCTGTATACATATGAAAGCGAATTTCGGATTGTACTGTTCATCATTTTATATAGAAAAACAAATGAAGAAAATTGAGAGTATGCAGCCTTTTATTTCTTTCAAATAAATCATGTTGAAATTTCTTTTACAACTTCGATTAAATACTTTGGAAACACTCTTTAACTTCTTTGACTGAAAAGTGATGGCCTCTACTGGTCTTTGATGATTAGACTGCAGGCAAACACAACTTTTCAATTTTTGTTGTTGAAATTACGGCGTAACCTCAGCCATAAATTTGAGATTAAAGTCATTAAAGGATGGAAGAAAGTAGGCCTATTTAAATTGGTGATAAATTATCAGAACGAATCAACCAAGACAAACAAATCATCATAAGACATAAGATGAGCTTCATCTCTGTGAAATACATCCATCAAACAAAACTAGTCACACGAAAATGATTAGTGAGAATTTTGGTGCCAAATTTTTTAGATGGTGGTCAGTGGCCTGGTGACAACCTATAATGACAACTCGCCCTAGTCTCCAGAGCCTTCTATGTAAAAGAGTTGAGCCAATTTGTGAAGTCGCCGCTAACAGTGCTGATTGGATTAAGGGCCGCACATGACTTTTCCGCTGGAGTTTGGTCCAACACCTCGGATTTTCTAACAAAGTTTGTACTGAGAGAAAAAGCTCTTCCCTCTATTTCTGCGATATGTATCGATTTAGTATTCTGTTATACAATATTGAGCTGTCCTACGTGCTGCTAAATATGATGCTGAATATGGAATCGTTGCTAAATTTTTATTTTTATATCGGGAAGTAATTTATTTTAATTTTTGAATCGAAGCTATTTTTTTGTTGTTTTCTTTTAATCGCGGGAATTGACTTTTCCCGCTTAAACACATGGGTAGAATTGCGAAAAGAACTTCTTTTGAGGGTTGATCTATGCTTTGTTGAAGTTATGTTATTTATTACGGGATGTTATTGTGCCTTTGGATGCAGCAACAGGTTTCCGAAGTGTATAAAGTTTCCAGGATTCTGTCTTGAAAGAGAAATTCAGAGAAAAGCATTGCCTGGTTTCAGTAGCTGAAAACAGGACACAAAATACCTAACAATAATCTACTCTGCCAGGTAACAATACTTACCATGTCTTTGTTTTTTATTCTTCATAATAACTTTAATAAGCTCTGTTGGCATCAACTTTATCTTCATACAAAATATCAGTAAAGAGAGAAGCCCTGGCATGGAAGACTTTTGAGAAGGGTAATGTGATAACATTCCATTTTGTTAATAAATTTTGTTTTTATGAGAGGACAGACAATGCAAAATTATTCTTGAAAATGTTAGGGAAGAAAACAGCAATAAAATCCAAAAACAGAATTCATACTAATTTACCACAAGGAAAATGAGATAAGTAGTTGTAAAAATTAATACACAAGATCCTACATAATTTTAGCTGTACCATAAAAGATAAAGAATTTCCCTTCAATTATTTTCATAAAGTATAATTATTTTTAAATACAAGTGGAGGAGAACAACATAGTCAGCAAATAGACAATATCAAATTCTAACAATTTTCAAACATAGTACATTCTAATTGCTAATGATTAAAATGTAACAAGTTAACATAGTTCATACTTTCATAATCAATAGTTGTATAATCATAAGCTAGTTAAGATAACACCCTGGTAAATAAAAACCGTAAAACCACACAGTAACCTGAACGAAACACCACCGCAACATCTGGAGTTAGAGTTGACCTCTCCTCTGAAAATTGAAAATTTGCAACACTAGTAGATATTAAATTCATCAAGAGTAACTCACTTTATAATACCAAAATATCATAACAGGGATGGCCATCACCTATTGTTGATTCAATAACGTGGGCTTTGTCGTAGCATTGTGTGGAGAACGCAATATATCAAGCCTTAGTCGTCATGATGTAAAAAAACAGTTCTGAACGAAAAGAAACAGTTTTCTCTCTGAGCCTTAAGATAGGTATCAGCTTATACGAAGGCTATACGATCAATAGCAATGAGGGAAAATACGAAATGATACCTGCATATTGTGATATTAGAATAATAGTGTATATTCATTGTATAATATACATAGCCTTATAAGATTAAATACGTACTAAGCTGACTCGTTCTTTTTAACTGATTTTGGTATTCTAATCAATGATCATACCTCTTCGAGTCAACTTTCCATTATTTCTTTCGACCTTCTCTTTAACGATTTTGAACAGTTCAAAACTGGTCCAGTACCAGTTCTAATAAATTACAATGAAACCTTCTCCATTTATTTGAATCAAAATAAATCATTGGTTCAACCAACTCCTACGGTTCAGAATTCAATAATATCCGTAGTGAGCTGCTGCTATACTGTTAGAGGCGACTGAAGTAGCCTTTTTAGTAAGACATTTTCGCCTCGTGGGTAAAGCAGTCAACAACCTTCGTAAATACAGCAAGGCTTGAACACTTTCCAGCTAAATAAGAGAATCTTCTGCAGATATAATATATTTCCATTCCATTTTTTAGTAAATATCCTCATTATCGACAAAAGCATATGCTTAAAAGCGAGAGTTTCGCGAGTCAGACAATCCTAGTTTTGTGGCTTTGGTCGGTAGCCATTGCAAAATGCAAAATGCAGTTTTCGTGCGTTGCCTCGCTCTGAGTTGGACCATTTTTGCGGCCTCATAATGACTTGGCTCGACTCTTTTACATAGAAGGCTCTGCTAGTCTCTACATACGAATAACGATAAAATATTGATTATTGGTCAGCACAGACAGATAATGAGTTAATTTGATTATCGGTCCGTGCTGAAAAATAATCACTTTGTTTTTTAGTTCAGAAGTTTAAGCGTTTTCAACATAATCCAGCTGCATAACAAGAAAAAGCACACATAAGTAAATAAAAGTAAAGTAAAGTTCAACAAGTAACAGTTCAGTCCTAAATTATTTATTATTGGAACTAAATTATTGTTATTATTATGTATATATAATATATACATAACACCTGCAAAGCAGAGCCAAACATTACGGATAGGATTTACAGAGAGGCTCAATTGATCCCGGCGTCCTTGAAAATTGCAAACAGAACAGAATGATTAGCAAAACAGCAAGCATTTATAACGTTGAAGGACCACAAGGATAATTTTGCCAATCATCCTACATGCAGACTAGTTAATCCTACCAAAAGCGAGGTCGGCAAAATCAGTACCGGTAAGAATATTTTGAAGAAAATTAACAACAATATAAGGAAACAAACCAACTTTAACCAACCAACCAACCAAAATGAGATATATATATATATATATAAAATGAGAGTCAACAATGAAACATTCTAGATTTCCGCTACTTCAAGTTTCACATCAGAAGGTGATCATCAGGCGATTTATTTCAACTATCCTACAAAATTTCATCCCTATCCTATATGAGCTACTAAGTTTTACAGTTGATTGGTTATTGGTTTTGCTATTGTTTATTTAATTATGTTCTATCTATTGTATAAAATTCCGGTTTTGGTTGTTACGATGTCTTTAGATTAGTGAAATAAAATTTGTTCTCTTGGCGGCATTTGGAAATCAATTCCGATCTTTTGTTAAGTAGACTGTCTTGCCTGTAGGCTATAATGTGATATTTTGCGGTTAGGCATAGGTTACATATTTTTGAGGTGTTATTGTAGGCTGCACTGATTGCTAACATTGCCCAGTTGATGTTGTATGGTTTACTGTTTTCTTTTAGATTCTATATATGTTTTGAAAGTTCGCTGCTATTTTTGTATTTCTTGTGTTTTAAAGTGACTTTTTGTTCTGTGTATCTTTCCTTGAATATTCGTTCAGTGAGGCCGATGTAGATGTGGCCTTCTAGGTTGTCTGGTGTTGTTATGTTTGCTTTGTAGACAAGGTTTGTGGTAAGACACTTTTGGTAGGGGGGGATTCATTTTTTTTCCTACAGCTACAGGTTTTGTCAGTTTGCGTTTTGTTCTTTTCGCTGAGTATTTTTCTGTTGTGTTTCTTTATTATCGTAGCTACGTTTTCCGCAAAGCAGAGCCAAACATTACGGATAGGATTAACAGAGAGGCTCAATTGATCCCGGCGTCCCTGAAAATTGCAAACAGAACAGAATGCTTAGCAAAACAGCAAGCATTTATAACGTTGAAGGACCACAAGGATAATTTTGCCAATCATCCTACATGCAGACTAGTTATTCCTACCAAAAGCGAGATCGGCAAAATCAGTACCGGTAAGAATATTTTGAAGACAATTAACAACAATATAAGGAAACAAACCAACTTTAACCAACCAACCAAAATTATTATAATAAATACTGCAAATACTGTGTTGTTTTGTTTAGACAAGATGGAGAAAGCCAGCCTTGTGGAAGCTAACCTGAAATGATATGCTATAAAATAATAATATTCAAAATACAACTTTGATAAACCTGTGTTACCTGTTCAACTTGAAAATGTAATCAATCAAATCAAGTATCTATTAATATTGCTGCCTAACTTCTATTTTCTAGACGTGGGCTTGGAGAAAGCTTTAGAAAAGTACAGAGCGAAAGTTTCAGCATTACAAAAATGTCTTCCTACTTCTTTTCTAATGTCGCTGTTTACTTTTCACATGTCCATCATTTTCTGTCAGTATAAACTTGTTAAATTCTGTCTTTCAAACGAAAGAAAATTACAGCTATTCAAAGAATCAGTAATTGTGTATCCGGTCATCGAAACTCAAACTTTAAGCGAAGGATACACACAAGAAAAATGGAATCAGATACAGAAATGTCAAGATATTGAATCAAAATATAATCTAAAAATAGAGGTAGGCAGGAATCCTTAATTTCTAAATTCTAAATGTTTCTTCTTTCAACTATAGCCTAATTATTAATTTATTATATAAAAGTAGCCTACTTTCCCCCTGCTGTGTCAATAGTGCCCGATGCCATTAGTACAGAGCCATTTATGATGATAAATCAATGCAAAAAACCAGACATTCATATTTTGCTAATTAGCCTACTGCTAGTCTAATATAGTAATAAAATATGTATGTATGATTTATGGTTTTTTGCTTTGATTTATCATTATTTGATTATCTAAAAGTCCTAAAATGCCTCTATAATTTCTTTCAATTTTTTCAAAGCATTAGGCTACTGTGATTTGCATAGTTTATAGAAAGAAAGCTATTTCACTCAATTTTCTTTTCATTCAGTGATGATATCCCAAGTTTAGTAGGGAACGATGTGTGTTGATGTTGTTTAGAAATCAACATTAATTGTATGTGTAGGCTAAAGTTTTAATGGCATATGTTCTTTTATAATAATTCTCTTTATGCACCCTTTGTCTCCTAGGCAGAAAGAGTAGGGGAACGATGTTACATAATATAATATCTATTTATTACTGCAATAGGCTTGGACCTACTCTAATTTCCAGCTCACTTTACTGTTAGAAAATATGTGACTTTGTATTTTCAATTACACTCTACAACTTAGGTTGACATAGAAAGAGGGTAATTGCAGTAAACGAACCACTGCATTACTGGATTATATTTGGCATTCATGTGTCATGTATTGCCTACTCAAATTATTATATTGACTCAACACCCCGTTTATCTCTATGTTTAACAGGTTAGTACAGAAATATATATTTTCATGTCTTACACATTCTGGGCTGTAAAGTGTAGACGGCGTATTTTTCTACTAGACGCTAATATTCTGCAAAGGGAGTTTCCCCTATTTCTAAAAGTCAGTTTACATTGGCGATATAAGAGATGAAGCTACAATCATCACCACATAAATTTATCTACAAATCAATGCCTTTATATAAATTTAATGAACTGAATCTGGGAATAGATGGCTCTGATCGTAACTGACCGTATTCACGAAATCTGTGCCAACTAGCCTGCGTGCAGACTAAAACTTATCTTGGCTAAAGTTTATCTACGTTTACACTTTCGTCAAGATAGGGTTTAGTTTGCACGCAGGCTAATGCCAACCCACTCAGATATCTAATAGGCCTATTGGTGCATCTTTTTGAGTTTTTGATTGCTTTATCAATATCTATTTATCAGGATGAAAAAGTCAAGTTTGAATTACACATGGCTGAAAGTGATAAAAGGCAAAAGACCACTTTATCAGAAGTAAACAATTATATTGGGAGTAACATCATGGCTGAACCTAATGAGAAGCTCAATTCTCTTTTAGAACATTTAACAGCCGTGCAAGCAAGCATATTATCTCAAGAAATTGCCAGCGAAGCAGAAAAAAGTAAGATTTTATTAGAAAAGAATATTGAACTACTTTCAGTTAGCAACACTTCCTCAAAATAACTATCTAGTGTAGACCCAATGTGTCAATCAATAGATTTCAGTATATTGAGGTTTCAGCAGTGATGCCCAAGTTAATGAAATTGTTATTATAATTGTTTGTCATCCAACTTGCAAAAGGGATACAAATAAGCAATACTACAGTGTGGTTGGTTGACACTATCATAGAGCCGATTGAAAAAGGAACATTGATTTGAATTAATCATTTGTAACTCTTGCTGAATGCTATGAAGGAAATCTTTTGTTTACAAAGCAATTGTTCTGATTTGAAATATACGTTTGAAGTTTTATTTAAATCTTGACTTTGTCAAATTCATTTGAAATAACTGTACGTCAGTAAAAGTTTGCTTACAAGCAATGTGTTCATATGTATATACAATTACAGGTTTTATGTACAAATATTATATGTAAAGTTAAAACAATCTGGAATATATACATAACCTACCTATGGTCAATACTTGTTAGACTATGAATTTATTATAAATTACGAAATTATGCATTCTATGTGTACCCAATAGAAAAAAAATAATTGAAAATTATCAACTTTCTATCAAGTCAAAAATTTATATCAAATAATAATACTAATTATGATGCTGCAATCAAATCTATTTATAGCTCTATAATCGCACCAGTTAAAGTCAATGCGATCATGATGAAATCCAAGCATACTACACATGAAATATGAAAGCAACCAACCAAGCCAAAATTATTAGCATTATGCGGCTCAACTGTGAAATAAGGGCCACTATAAATCCCGGTCTTCTAGTATGCTACACAAGGCTATCTAATTATATATCTGGATTGTAGTTGACTGTATAACATTGGACATCATCCATCTCACAGCCGATTGAGTTGAACGAATTACATACTATAAACTATGCATGTCATTGCGACTACATAATCCATGTAGAACTGGTTGATAATAAGTTCTTAGTGCGAAGCTAATAATTGTATTCTTCATAGGTTCATTTCAAGTCGTATTTGCCATTGTGTATTTCTTTTTTCAGTGCTTATAGCATCTAAAAATCGATTGCATTCTTTGCATAGTGTAAACACTGGTCCAGCCGTTCGCATATTTTCTTTTAACTTGAATAACGATTGTCTTTTCATTTTGAACGGTGTGATATAATTCTTAGCTAAATCAGTAAAACTTAAACTATTATTCTTACTTAAAGTAGTCAGACTGCCATGTTTTAATGGTGAATTATTAGTTTCTGTAGACGACGAACTAACATCAATTAAATGTGATGGGATTTCAACATTTAATTTTATACATTTTCCACAATATTTTCTTGTACATATACCACAAATATAAGCAGGATTCCAAAATGTGAAATGCTGTTTGCGACAATTCAAACAGATTCGACCAAATTTCACATCATTTTCTTCTTGATTTGAATTTGATAAGCAATCCGTTTCAGCTCTAGTGATTTCTTGACGTGTCTTGCAAATTTCTTGTAAACTTGATCCAGATTTTGAATATAAAATATCCTCAACATTATCATCGAAAGATAACATTTCGTGTTCAGTTTGATTTTCTTCCGTTGAAATAAAAGTATTATGAGCTTGTTCAATGCTTATTTGATCTGGCGATGTAAAATTTTGTGGCATGACCTCAGCTGATTGTGCAATTTCGTCGAAATGTATTTGTTTTTCGCTCTCAACCGAGCCTAACACTTCCGCAACACCTTCATCTTCTTCGAATTGTACAGACATTTTTCGTTCTTTCCCACAGTTTTTTATCCTTTTCTTCTTTTTACCATGTTGACTTATCGTCGAAGTATCTAAATTCGTCTCCAAGCACGACTGCTCTTTTGCGTTTCTAAGGATTAAATTACACGAGTATATATTATCCGCTTGCTCATTTTCAGTACTTGGAATTCTATCTGTCAAACTTCGATCATGATGAAAGGATAAAACATTGGTTTGAATATATTCCCTTTGTAATCTCATCCCTTTTACAACAACAGGTTTTATTTTTGGAGATAATGTTGTTGTTTTGGTATTATTTTTATAGAGAAAAGATCTTATAATCTGCGGAGCATTTTGCGACGTAACAATCATTGCTGTGGTTGTCATGTTTTGTGGTAAAGTTTCATTTAAAATCTTTTGAAGAACTTCGCTGTAGTATATATACAACTGTAAGTAATTGTTGTTATTATCAATTTGAGAATATTCGGACTGGATTTGATCCCTATGAAACGTGATAAAGCGACGCCATGCAGCTGACCAACTCTTTTGCAAATCTTTGAGATCTTCATAATTTTGTTTATTTTTCTCGAGCTCAACCAACAAGTGTTTATCAAGAAAATGTCTTAATTCTGTCGCTTCAAATACAAAATCAGCACATATACTTTGCATGTATAACTGTGCATCAGTTTGGTCTTTCAATCTATCGATACAAAAGGCACTTAAATCTTTCAAAGTTAAAATTTTCTTAGGCTCATGTTTTTCACTATTCGAGAAATGCGAACTTGTCCAACTTTCTACCCATTTACTATCATATAAACTTTCGTTGTTTCTATCAGAAATATATTGTTCATTATATACAACTAAAGCACCCAATAATTCAGCTATATCCGGGCTGAAAATTATCTGTGAAATTTCAACGTTGGATAAATTGAAATCAATGCAACGACATATTATTGACCCAATCATTAATAACAATTCTCCTTCAGTCTGATAGCTGTTTTCCTCGCTAATCAAGCTTGTTTCTTTATCCAAAATGTCAATGTCACCATCTGAGGTTATAAAAACAGTATGCAAGTCCACAGTAAGGTAGCAGTTTCGTCTTGACCTCAATCTCTCGATTCTTTTTTCCTTGACACAACGTGCAATTTGATAACATATCGACCATAAAACTTCCTCGTCTTCCAAATTCGTATCAAAATATGATAAAATATCAAATATGAGCATGTTAATTAAGCAATGCTGCACGCATTAAACAACAAACATCAGAACGTGCACGATAATTTAGCAACAACATTTTGATATATTGAAACCTTGTTTTTCAACAGGTGATAACAATAAAGCTACCATTATAGCAATGTCTATTGTTACTATGGTAACGCAATTTACAACAACAGACATGTGCACATTATTTTGAATGAGAGATATCAAGACAAAGCGAATATCTGCTTTGCAAACGAGATATTCATTTATAGCTATTAGTATTAATTGACGTTTACGCCAATATAATATTATCGATGACCCAAATATTTATTAGAAGGATACCTATTTTGAAATATATTTTAAATACATTTCTGTTCAAGTGCTCAAATGAGCTAGCTAAATCAGGCTTATCAAATCAAACTCAAAAGTCAAAAATTGTCAAAATCACAGTTCATTTATTTCTTCTTGGCGCTAGGGAGAGATAGCCGGATCACATATATTAATATATTATCCCGACTACAGTATATAGGTATCAGTGTCATCTTGTTTAATATGTCGCCAATAATCGTGATAATTAAGCAGATCGTGATATTAACCGGAGTGAATAATTTGAGTTTGATGAAACCGGTTTTCAATATTAGGCGGATATTGAGCGGATCGTGATATCAACGGGGTTATCCGACTGCGAGCATCCGTACCGCTGGTTTCACTCGTGACATTGCAAATCAATTTTAACATTGTTTCATGGTAAATTGGTAATCAGGCCTAAATTATGCCGTGATTGTTAAGCATTTAATTATAATTAGGAGAAATAGAAACGGAAGCACCCTACCCCGACCCCGAAAGGTTCCTCTGGAGACGCGAAACTGCAAATGATTATTTACGTCATTTATATGCTTCATGGCATTATTTGGTTGCCAAGGTGTAGCGTAGCGATGCATGCACTTCAGCTTAGTAAGTTGCGATTATTATCTATATCACGATTCTATAAGCCAGCAAAAAGAAGATTTCTATTGATGTTAATCCAAGGCTAAGTAGACCTTGAGGTGACTTGGACATCAGATCAGATACGAAGCCTTGGGCGCTGAAAGCATAATGCTTATTTACATTGCTCCGTTAAGATAGGTTTTAGTCTGCACGCAGGCTACATGGTTTATGGCTTTACACGTAACCTGCCCATAACAGAGCACGACAAAATACACGAGTATCAGACCATCAACATAGAACTGCAAAAACAAGGATTATAACATCAAAGTTCTGTTCAACAGTATAGGAGACAATACAGAAACAATTAATCAAATTTTATAGTTTTGATTCAATAGGTGATAAAAATTTCATATATTTCAAGAGATATGTACATTTTCTATATACATTTTTTTACATACTGATTAATTGCTGAACATAATTATAAGTCTTAACAAAGCTGTGTATCATAGCTGCTGTATCGTGTGTTTCACATTGCTATTGGGCAATTATAGTTATCATCATATTGATCAATATTATTCATAATTTATATAAATACATATGTCACATGCGTCTTAATTTCATCTATGTCTATATATAAACGTCTCTCTATATCGTTGGTTATGTATAGACATTAGACAGTCTCTCTATATACACGTCTCCACGGTTTAAATAACATCATCAATGAATACAAAGTTATTAGTTATTGTTGTTTAGGGTCCAGCTACAAACAGGCCAGACATTGATTGTCCAGTCTAGCTTTTGTCCAATTGATGAATGCCCCGGATGGTTGTCAATTAACAATTAATGAGTAGAAGTATGTACAGCTGCCAATCATGCATGGAAGATTTGCGTTGCTTCGATTTAAATTGTGACATAACTTGTAATTTGTACAGCAGTCTAAACCGGTCTGAAATTGTTTACTATTCGAGACTTCAATTATAGATTTTAAACCGTAAAATTTGTTCACCTGGCTGTGGACACGAGCCTCGCCCTGACCATGTGCAGAATAAAGGGCATTCAAAGTATTGTTGATGGCCAATATGCATCTTAAATGAGCGTTCGATGACGTCATCATTGTAAACCTAAATGATTCAACAGCTTTTCAAACGTGTTAAGCGTCTCAGGTGGACAGATTGGATTAACCGAATCTAGGAAAGTAGCGTAATCAAAGAAAGTCTCCCATTCTAATTTATAAACAGTACCATTTGCAGAACGTAATGTATTTGCATTTGTACTGATATGCGACAGCGTTGGATGTTGATTAATTTGTTGTGCTGTAATCATGTTATTTCCCATGGTAGATGTAACCGCAGAGTAATCATGCTCTCTATTTGCGTTTGTAGGTGTAATCATAGTATAACCTTGGCTATTATATCTTGTTGTAGAATCATTGATATATTGATTTGTTCCTAATTGCTGTTGATTCCATTTTGCAGTTTGTGTAGGAACATAACATTGAGGCCAAACCATATTATTATCGAGTAAAATGAATTGTCTCCTTTAGTACAAATGTTCAGCCCGTTACCTCCAGTAGCTACCTCCAACTATGTGCCTTCTACTTTGTATGACTGTATTATAAATGTCTTCACACTTGAACAAACCTTTTCTGTAGTCCACGCTCCAGTAATAAAAATTACAAATTTTGAATTCCCAAATGCACAGTTTTGACGTCGTTAAATAACGAGACACAATGACTTTTACTTCCTCTGTCTTTATAACTATTTTACTTCTTCCACAATCTGATGATATGTGACCTTATATTTCATTTTATACATTGTCAAGGAAATCAGAACTAGGGCCATCTGTCTGCCTCGCTTGTTTCACAATGGATGGTCGACCTTCAAACACGTGAGCTATTGTTTATTCGGTGTTTGTCAAAAGAAACAAATGTCTGCCTTGACGAAACAACCACATTTTACTCCATTTTAACAACAAACAAATATAGAAACAGGTTTACAGATTGTATGGACAAAAATTTCCCACCGCTGTCAAAATGCCTCGAGCTACCCTCATGCCGCGATTAGGAGTTTCACTCACTTGCGGGGGGAAGGTCAAAAGCTGTTTATTAATTTCCATCATCCACTTTAGTTGGTTGATTGTTTTGTACCGCTAAAATATTTTATTTGTATCTCTTTTTTAGTACTTAATAAATGATCCTGGTTGACACTTTTGATGTCAATGAATAATAACATTTGTTAAGAATAAACATAATCAAATACAATTTGAGAGGCGGCTTTGGCGTGGTTCAAAACTATCCTATTTTCGGTGTCTGTTCCCTCCAAAATAATTCAACAATATATAGTCATATATGCGGATTATGACAACGCAGTAATAATTTAGATGTTGTTGGTTTGATTTAATTTAAATTTTTTATAAAATGTGAAGAGCATTTTACTGTTAAGAATTCGGTTTTTATATAGAATAAATATGTATAGCGAAAGCAGTAGAACTATATCAACTATCTGAAGCGATAGGCCGCGTGGTTAAAGCCATCTCGTGTATTTAATACTCCTCCTCTCACATGATGTGGTCATTCTATCATTATAAATTTACTACATATTGACTATTTTACGTTACTATAATAAATGATAATATGATATACATTAGGCAGATTAAGGAGTGTTTAACGGTAATTAATGATTTTTGTACAGCACATGTCTCCGTGGCGCAATTGGTTAGCGCGTTCGACTGTTAATCGAAAGGTTGGTGGTTCAAGCCCACCCGGGGACGCTGTATTTATTGTTAAAGTTTTTTTTTAGACCTAAGCAAGCTACTCTGGAGATGCGACTTGTTATGAGTTATTGCATGAGTTACAAAAGAAATACCAGCAGAAACAGGCAGAAGCGAATGGCTGTCATTGACTTACATTAAAATGTGTTACCTTTTTTTAGAGGCACCCCCTCATTTATCTCGGTATGTCAAATTTAAAGGGGCAAAATTGACCGGCGACCGCTGCGAGCTCAAGTTGAATTTAAGCTTAGCATAATTCAACCGTCTCGCTTTGAAACTATTGTTATACGCAGGCCTAATTTGTTATAAATTCATGTCAACAATGAAAATTGTGTTATAACAATAAGCGTGCACGTGATAAGTGCGTAGCGCCTGCCGGTCATTTTTGCTCCTTTAATGTTTATGGTGATGATCATATGGTCTGGACAGTTTCAATTTTTGGGAAATGCACTGTCTTATTTATACTCGCCCCCTGTCCTAGGTTGCTTCAGGCGTCCGTGTACTTGCTGCGAACAAATAAAGAGGATACCAATTTGATATTGAATGAACTTTGCAAAATATTTCTGTATGTACATTTTAGTGGACAACGTATCTCTATCCCAGTAATTTAGTATTAATATTATTTGAAATACAATTTAAATATTAATGAATCAATTCATATTTATATTCATAAATTAGCATAATTATTACAAGGTATTATAAGATATAATGTTATCCAGCAGCATTATATGTTACAAACACAAAATAATATGAATTACAAAAAATTCTTTATGCTTATAATAGTAAGTATAATTTATATTTTATCTCCACTGATTAGAGTTGGATACTGAAAGGTCATGGTTGAGACTTCGCTAAGTTTATTTATCTCCTGTTTCCACCCAGGTATCTTTTTTGTCGTTAAATGCCTTCTGGCATGTTTTGTTAAATGATCTGATCTCATAAAACGACGACCGCAGAGTGGACATGCAAATTTCTTTTCCCCAGTGTGAGTCCTCATATGACGAGCTCGCTCATCTGATCTAGCAAATTGTCTATCGCAGTTTTCCCAAGAACATTTGAATGGTTTTTCACCTAGAATAAGAACAGAGTAATGGATTAAAATTACGATAATTACCCAAGGTCAAGATGGCAATACATGACCTTAATACATGTTTCTAGATCCTAAGCAGGTATCATATGGCTACCTGTTTGACAGACCACCTGTCTAAAGCAATCGTTGTTACTGTACAACAGATTATAAACCAAATTAATTTCGAAAAAGAAAGATTATTGATACAGCAATTTGTAGGCATTAGATACTCACCAGTATGTGTTCGTACGTGGGCTTTCAGATGTGAGCTTTTGAAATATCTTTTTGCGCAATGATTATAAGGACATATGTGAGTACGGCTTCGATCATTTTCATCAAGGCTATGACTCACAGGCCTTGTTATAGGTGCATATGTAGGAGTTGAATTATGTTGTAGAAATGTTGGAATAATTTGCTGATTAGGTAGCGTCCCATTAAGTGGACATAAAATTACAATTGCTGCACCAGTTTGTGTTACAAATTGCTGCATGTTTGGAATTCGTTGTAAACGACTTCTATCTGTATTTGGAGCAATATTTGCATGCCCAATCGTTGTAGCACCAGTCTATAAAGGAAAATAAAATTCAATTAATTAGAAATGAAAGGCATTCAGCAACTGGAATGATTTATTAAAGAATCAAGTGTCTTAATAAAAGGTTGTTAATTGTGGGTCTATAATCTATGTCTTCTTGCGATGGTCGAGATCAGTGAACATCTTATTGTGAAAAGTAACATTGAGGAAATGACACATCGATCACGTGATATAATGTGATGGCAGAGGGTCGATAGGGGAATCACCGAGTAAACGGGTGGTGAGAAAAACCTTATCAATGAAATTGTCGACGACAGTAATTTGCGCTAATAGTGTAATACGGAACATCATTTGAGCAATGTTTTCTAGGAAGGCTCAAGGTCAGTTGAAAAAGTACATAGAATATAATGTCAGTGAAGGAGCCTCGGCTTACTAACTTAAACAAAACCAGTCATCAAAGTAATTTATTGAGACTGTACGGTATTTAAGTATTTTAAACTTAAGCTAATATGTATGCTGCAGAAAAGCAACAAGATGTGCCGGTTGCGTTTATAATTTTATTACAAAAAGAAACTGAAATTATGTCAATAACAGATCAAAAACTTACAGTCCGTGGGTTTTTTTCTGTGGTAATCCTTTTAATAGGTTTCCGAACTAAACTCTCGTTAACAGAATCGTTGTTGTCACTAAAATCTCCATCGGATTCTGAAATGTTTGATTTCGCCTCGGGTGTTGGTGGAGCCCATTGGCCAATTGCAAGTAATGATTCCACTGCCTCGTCCACTTTACTCTCAGCAAATCCACATGAATCTTCATTGAATGATAAACCCTGTAAACAGAAACGATTTATGATAGTGTCGTAAAACTCACGATATATGAAAAGTACCAAATATAATGAGGACTCTACGATAGGATATCAATGAAAAGTACCTCGTGCACCGGTGAAGCATTCGGAGTTTGAGGAGGAGAAGGAATATTCTGTTCCATGATTATTTTAATGATTTCCTTGCAGCTTTAACGTTCAATCAAACGAACGATAAACATTGGAAGAAACCGTACTATAAATGTTATTCAGTTTTGTTTTGATTCGCAGGTCGAGGTTCAGAGTACGACAATCTATGAGGGCGGAAAGAAGGTTTAACCAATCACAATCAATCGAACTTCTAACTAGCCAATCAGTATTCGTTGTACATGTGAATGAGCGTGTTGATGTCTGAACGTTCACGTGCTTTTGGAAATGTACTTTGGACTCTCCACTTGTTTAGTTGTAAATCACATGCAATCGTAGAAAGATCAGACAGAACCGGTCTCTCTCTACATCCTGAGCACATGTCGACCATTCACACATTCACGTGATAATTTAATTTTTACCTTAACAATAAGATATATTTGAAAACAAATTTTTATGGAGATCATACAAAGGAGAGGTTTACTAATTATGTTTATATTCAAATTAATTTTTTATTCTATTTGTTTTTATTTTTTTATAATTATATATCACGAAATAGGTGAAAGTTTGGAACGTGCGTGGGCCAACTCAGAGCATCTATGGGAGAGTACGCACGCATCCCGCATGCTTTATCTATGACTGAAGTGAGATCGAGGCGCGAGCTTTGCTCGAAGACTGTCAAAATTTTACAATGAAAATTCGAAGAGTTCCTATTTTATTTGAGTTTCTTGAAGATTCTAGTAATAATTGTAGTTAATGTCAAGATGTCAATTGTTCAGAAGGTCATGGCATTATCATTTACAGGATTGGCTGCTACATTCCTTGGACTTTATGCGTATGGTAATATTGGTTTAGATGATAAGGTAAAAGTTGTTGAATGTATGTTGATGTTCATTTTGGAAATTAGGTCTCCTCGAATTTTTGTGTCCAATATGAATTCATTATAGTCGATTCTCATTATGCAAGCTGCTGCCACATTTCAGACAGTAAATATGGACTGAATATTTGCATTGATGATTATTGGGGCTTTAGTCGGAGGAAGCAGTTCGATTTGCTCCTAATTAACTGTCTGTCTCTGATTAGAGGTAGCCTAACTCAACAAGGCCCACTATTTCGCTGCGCTCATCTGGGCCTTGTAAAATTCGAGTGAAAATAGTGATCATTCCATAACGACCCTCATTTCCACGCGGCGCTCCAGCGAGGGCCTAAGGCCTAGGCCTAGGACCCTGGGTTATACAGCGTGTCACGAAAGCATGCTATAGTTTTGTGCATTTTATATGGGGCATCGCATGAGATTATTTTCTTGAGCGCTAAATCTCAATATGGCTAGCGTGTCTTGCACATGAACTCATTGCTTTTTTCAAATAAACGCAGTGTTTGCCAATTGGTTAAATTCTTGTTATTTTCTTTGAGTATGGAAATGAAGATTCAATATTATGCAAAATACAAAATTGCGTAGCTGTAGCGCTAGCCTCATTCCATCACGGTCCTCATTTCCGCGCGGCACTCCAGTGTGGGCCTAATAAAACTGCAGGTTAAAAAGTGTGCCAGAAACCAAAAGTATGATGTGCCCAGGGTTTGATAAAAGTTGTGATCCTGCGATCCTAGATTGCGGAAGGCTGAGCTGAAATCCGAAGGCAGCCAATGATCAACTTTTTCAATAAGATTTCTACTAAAAATTAAGAAAAAATTTTAACCTTTGGATTTTTGAAGCTTATTTGTACATTAAGAAATCGATTATCAGTGTTTGTTACATTTACAGCAAGGTCTGAAATATTTCTTTACAAGTTCACATCTAAACTGGATGGAGCATTGGCAATGAAATCAATAGAAGACCAATTTTCTCTTTAGGTATATGTCGGGGAAAAATCCGAAGGTTTCACTTCGAAAATCTTGGATCTCGGAAGGCGAAATCTTTTATCGGACCCTGGATGTGCCCAATCACAGCGCACCTTGATTTCATGTGAGTTACAGCCAGGTGTTGATTGGTCGGCCCATTGAAGAACAATGCAACATGGTATAAGCAAAAATTGAAATTTGCTGAATTCAGCTATTTGAATTTCGACATTTTGTAAACAAACTGTTTTATTGAGCGCTGGTTGGTGAATAAATCACTAAAAATGTAAACAAACTTGCTTGAATCATTCTCAAAGTTTATATTTCGATCGTTTATTCTGTCATATTGTCTATTTTTAATTACATATTTACGGAGAAATGGAATTTTGAATCAATGTAGTGCTCTATATTGGAGAATTGATATTTAATTTTAAATATTTCTTTGATTTTGGGTATTTAAGTCAAGATTCAAACCGACGGAAATGCTTACAATTTTCCAACGATGGCGATCGTTCCGTCAAAACATGATGTTTTCTCCTTTTATTTTGTGTTCTACGCCCACTAAAGGCCTTCATAATGTTCATACAGTCCTCCGAGATAATGTAATCTATTATTTCTATTTTTGTTACTCCAATCTGATCCAAAATAAACCCGTAAACTTGATGTTTTAAGTTTTCTTCAACAGTTTGTTTACAAAATGTTGAAATTCAAAATAGCTAAATTCAGCAAATTTCAATTTTTGTTCACATCTCGTTGTATTGTTCTTCGATGGGCCGACCAACCAACACCAGACTGTAACTCACATGATACCAAGGTGCGCTGTGATTGGGCACACCATATTTTTCTGGCACACTTTTCAACCTTCAGTTTCATTAGGCCCTCACTGGAGTGCCGCTTAGAAACGAGGGCCGTGATGGAATGAGGCTAGTGATGCGCTGAGAAATTCTGACCCTAATACGCATGCATTTCACGAGTGCCTGCTGTCGAGTATTGTGACATTTATGTTATATATTTTGTTTCAAACCTACTATTGTTATGGCACATGTCTAATTTATGGCTCTGTTGACCAATTCTGTGGTGGAACTTCTTCCTGTTATTGTTTTTTTGTTGTATTGTTTTAGTTAGTTGGCTTTGAGAAGTGTGAGATTGAGGAGATTTTAAGTTTTTGATTAAATAAATGTTATTTTTATTGAAGAATTGAAGACCATATGAGTTTTATTATTTAGTATCCTTGTTCTAATAAGTAAAACCTGAAAGAATCTGGAATCACAGAGTTATTTGTTACAAGTATATGCGGGCCAAGGCCAACAATAAACGAAAACAATAGTAGGCTACTGTCAAGACAGAAGGACATCGACGTCACATCACACAGTTTTGCCAGTTAAAAAAAATTTCAAATTTTAAAACAAAAGCTAATTTTGTAATTCCAAATCCTAGACATTTCGATCGAAGTGAATTAATATTGTAGGCATGAATTGAGAAACGGATGAAGCACGTAAGTAAGCTAGTTTACTAACCGTCTGATGAACGCAAAGTAAACGCGTGAAACTCTGAGTAACAGAAAAGGCTTTTGCCTCATCTTTGTGTCTATTCTATATTATGCTCTGTCTTAACAAACATTGAGCTCTCTCACATACATGTGTTCACCTCATATTATATTATATTATTAATAGGGGTGGGACAATAAACCGATTAACCGGTTAACCGTTTTTAAAGCCCACCACCGGTTTTTTGTTTTAGCAATCAATAAACCGCGGAAATAATGTGTTTTTTTTAATTTACAGTTTCTCACAAAAATAAGAAGTCGCAAAGAGGTGTTAATCGTGTGAGCACTTGAGTGAGAAAAACCTAGAACTAAAAACTTTTGACTTTAGAGGCTTATATCTCTTTACCTGGATCTTGAATATTGATCAAATATAGCTCTAAATCTTCAGCTGAACGTTGAAAATTTCATCCTGAAAGCAGATTGTCATTTGGTTTAGCCGTTTTTTATTTAGAGACAAATAAGTAAAAAGTTTAGTGTTTTTTCCGGTGTAAACTCTCTTATTGAAAATAAACGGGTTCCTGTTCGAGGAAAAAGAGTGAGACACAAAATTAACCCAAAATCGTCACTTTGACTGCACATTTGAAGGAGAAATGATTGCGTAAAGTAAAAATACAAGAAGATCATGTACGAATAGAAAATTTTTCTCTATCTAAAGAAGCAATCTCCCAATATCCGGGATATACACTTGGAGGCTTAATTTAAATTTTTCTCCACGGCCTTGCTTATCAATCCATGATAATATGCTACTGGCTGGCATCCCTCAACTAAACATTTCATATCAATTTCCACACATAGACTTACTTTGAGATATATTTACCTTGATTCTCAACAAGCATCAACGCGTCAGAATCCCTTGTACTAGCTGTAAATCCTCTCTCGATCATTCCATCACTCACCAACAGGCGAGTTGTGGATGCAATATCTTGGGCCAGATTTAACGATGCCAGCCTAAAAACCCATAAAGATCAACTCTGCATGCTGTACAACAATAAATATCAAGATACAATTGGAACTGCTACAGACGTGCCACATGGAAGCAATCAAAGTTGGGATCGAAAATAATGTGCTGTTTGAATTATTATTGCTTCCTTCCGTTAACCTAAAAAGCCAGTGCTAGATAGAATTGATGCCAGATGAGAACCCTGATCCTGAAAGACTGAAAATGACATTGCACATATCTCACATGGCAGACATATATCTAATAGGAAACAATAGCGAAATCAACACATAAAAGATTGTCTCGACTCTTGTAAATAAATGTGACTCTGTTAAATGTAGGCTCTATAACACAATCACCAACAAAATATGAAAGAAAGGGTTCCTATAAAATGTACTTTTTTATAAAATGTATAGAATCAACTTTTTTGATAGTGTGAAAACGGAATTTGTCAACAGTAATTCCTCGAAACGAGAATTCAACATCATTAAAACAGGAATTTTTGTATAATGTTTTGCCTAAATTCTGTTTAATAAGATATATAAAATCAGTTTTTCTGTGTGAAATTTGGTATAATCCAAAAGAGCAATGTTTTGCTATATAGAAGGAATAATTTATCTTCTATGCTCAAAAAGCATGCAATAAATTAAACCAGTGATTTCTACGAACGAGAATCGGGGGATTTTAACATACGTTAAGTGAATGTAAATTTTGCAAAAAATCTAAAAATTTCCTCTGTGATCTAAAAATTGCACCCCTACGAATGCACCCCCAACATAAGAGAGATTCCTTTGAGTTTTAAGTCAAAACTAAGATAGTCTCACTTGGACGCCTGTTGAATGAATTGCGGTTCTTTTGTATCGCTGAAAAACAAGCCTTGATTAATTAAATAGGTTTTGTATTATTTGTGTATACTGTATTATCATTTAACTATTTAAACAAGATATTTGTTTTTGTATGACATGCTTTGAATGTTTTTATTATCTTCAAGGAAAAAGAAGTCAACAGATTGGAAGCAAAAGTAGCAGAGGAGATGGAGAAACTCTCAAAGCTTAAAAAACAGCTTGAACTTAATTCTAAATCAAATAGATAGCATTTGTTCTCAGAAGCTGAAACTGGATAAAGGATCTATTGCTAATCTTAAAATGATATTGATCAAAATCATGCGTACTACAGTGCTTTATACTATAATAACAGTATGATTGTGTTTGTTTCTATAAACTTTCATGAATACCAGTATTACATGTTATATTAAAATAAAGTCATTAAATATTTGAAATACAACATATATTATCATTAGAAATAATATCCATTAAGCTATGCCATAAAATCATTGCAAGCAATATATGCCTGCACACTGTGAGTTTACAAAACATTTGCCCTTTGGATTATCAATTAATTTTAAAATAAATTGTATACTTCTTATAAAAAAACGCTCAATGTTGTCATTCCAGTGTTTCTTGCAATCTACAAACGAATTGTTATGTAGTTATTTGTGTATCTTCCTGATTTCCACAGTGACCCACAGTATACAAAATTTCCAGTCCAGGAGGAAGTTTAATGCGCATATCAGCAACCTAATGCGGATAAGCAGACCATAGATTATAATATTTTTCCAGGAATTACGGGGGTTTCCCTAATAACGAAGGGGATCTACCACTGAACAAAGATGGCCGCTTGTTAGTTAAAATCTAGTTTAAATCTCGCTTTTCCTTGCTTGGTCATAAATATATTCACTGTTTTTGTTCAACGTGGGAGCTTCTATGTTCAGATAAATATTATATTTTACATTTAACAATGTCCTGTGAAATGCAAGCTACTGACATTTTGCATAAGTTTATAATTTTCACTGCAGTTAATTCTCACGTAAAAGAAACATTGAGAAAAATAACATCATCTGACGCAAAAGATATTGTTTTTACTGAATCTAAGAGATGGCAAACTACTCTGATACAGGTTGGCATTCAGGTAAAGAAAACATAATTATCATTTTGAATATAACTTTCAACTTTCTGAGAGGTTTAATTTTATTTTGGCAGAACGAAACATTTGACGAAAAAAAATTAATTCAAAGTTTTAACTCTGAGGACCAATCATGCAGCAAAGATGGTATCCAAGCAACAATAACCGGTTCTTCAAATTTTGTTGAAGCTTTGATTTATGCAAAAAACGTTGTTGATGCCAGTGAAAGTTCAACAGTCGATGTCCATGCATTGTCAAGTCAACAGAAAATTGCATTTTTATGTGATCAGGTAATTTCCCTCTTGTCCATTTACCAGGGATGGAGCAAAAATAGTGATATAATTGTGTGGAAGACCCTTCCGGCTTCCGGTTATAAGTCCATTGTCTAAGACATCCACCCCTATAGAGTAAGAATATAGAATGGTTTGTTTTCAAAAGGTGTCATGGACTGTTAGCATTGTACTTATCACACTTGTACATTGTCAACACAATTGGATTTGGTGTTATCGATCAGTATGCTACGAAGTAAAGGTGTGTCGGATCGAATTTACAGAAAATTGATTACGGGTACGAACGCGATACTGATCCAAATCCGATCCGAAGCAATACTGTAATCATAAATATAACCCAATCCGAAACTAAAATTTCTAAATTAATCCGAACTAATTCAAAATTTTTTGCATGAAATCCGAAAAAGTCCGAATTCCACAGGGCATCAAAGAGATGTAAAACATGTGAACTTCCGAATAGACGTACATTTAGCCAGCATAATTTAACACTGTTGTACTAATATTTATTTAAATCTACCGACTCTTGTTTACAGTTTCATATGCAGGGGCTAGATTTTTCTTCAATTTGAAAATCTTTTCTTTTCAAGCTGGGCTGAAGGACATTCTACGTGGGGCTAAAAGTTTTTGAGGCGGCAGACAGGATGGTATTTGTAGGAGTATCGATAAGAGAGAGAGACTCATATAACAAACGTGTGTATCGAACAAGATATTATTTAGGAATGAACACAGATCAAATATTAGAGCTATTGATTATATTGTAGCTTAAGGTTATATTGTTATTGTGGTAAACTACTGACGTAGTTTACCCTACTACTCCATGCCCCCCTTTGGAGACATGTCTGATCACTTATAAAAAATTTGTTTTATTATTTTATTTTATTTATGTGTCCAATCTTGTTGGTTGTCTGCGGCGGCGTTTGCTACGCCGTAGCTTGGACTCCTTGGATGAGGCGTCGGTTGCACCACCAGCTGAGGTGTCGGATGCACCACCAGATGAGGTGTCGGATGAATCAGATTAGGCGTCGGTTGCACCAGATGAGGCGTCGGATGAACCAGATGAGGCTTCGGTTGCACCAGATGAAGCGTCGGTTGTACCACCAGATGAGCCAGGAACATCGTCATTGGATGAGGGGTTAGGGTCTTGGGGGCCATAATAGCGTCGAAGAAAGCGACGGTTTCGCCAATAAATCCTGCCGGATTCCACTTTCACACGATAGCTTCTGCCACGATCATCTTTCGAAATAATCTCGGCCAATTGATTCCATCTTTTTGAAATGGTATGCTGCACTCGGACAATGTCACCAACGGAGAGAGGTGCATGGCTGATAGCATGTTTGTCGTATTGAGCTTTGGCTTTGGCTTTTAAGACAGAAGCTTTGATGTCGGCCTTTTTCAATAATGATCTCATTTCCTTTGTAAACATTTTTGGATTGATTGGAATGCGTGTTCGCATTGGCTTGCCATACAATCTTTGGGATGGGCTTAGATTATCAGCTCTTGGGGTATTTCTGTACTCGAGGATGGCGTTGTAGAATTCAGGACAATTTAGTCTTCCAGCTTTGGTAGTTTTTGCAACGATTGTCTTCACTGATTTAACGGCTGCTTCTGCATGTCCATTGGCGATGTGATGGTACGGTGAGGAAGGGTCATGATATGTACCCCACTCTTTACAGAATTGCGCAAATTTGTTACTTGAAAATTGAGGACCACCATCAGAAGTAAGGCGAACTGGAACGCCCATTGAACAGAACCAACTCAGCATTACTTCAACTACATCACCAGTGTCTGCCGTGTTGCTACAGTTTACGACCATCGGCCAACCACAGTACTTGTCGGTGATGACCAAGAATTCTTTTCCAGCATGGGAGAACAGGTCAGCAGCAATTGCTTCACCAGGTCGAGTAGGTGTGATATCTGCATATAATGGCTCTTTTGCTAAGCTTGACAATCTTTCTGCACAATTTGTGCAAGAACGTACCATGTTGTCGATATCGTTTGATATACCTGGCCAAAAGACACATTGACGGGGACGAGCAAGTGTACGATCTCGTCCTTGATGAGCTGCATGCAGATCTTTTAGTACTCCAGGTCTGAGAGACAATGGTATAAGAAGTCGATCTTTATAAAGGATGACTTTGTCATCAAATACTGATAAGTTATGCCTCAATTGCCAGAATTGACTGAGTGAAATATCTAGTTGCTTCTTCTCAGGTGGAAAGCCTTGCTTTACAATCTTATGTAGATTAGTGTATAATGGGTCTGTAGTGGCAGCTTGCTTTACACGGTCAAGTGTGATGTCTTTAATTGCTGTGACAGCGTCAACTTTGTTTGTTGATTGAAGGTGGACATTTGAAATGGCCAGAAATTCCTGAACTTCATTGCTGTCATCAACATCACTTGCGTCTGGTTGTGCAACAGGAAAGCGGGAAAAGCAATCTACAATTGTGTGCTGAATTCCTTGTCTCCAAACTGTTGTCAGCTGATAGCTTGAAAGCTTTTCTTTCAGTCTGATGAGACGAGTTGTCTCAATGTCACTGAGAGTTTTTTGATTGATTATAGACACCAATGGCTTATGATCTACAACTAGTGTAAATGGCGTACCACGGACATATAAATTACATTTTTTTACTGCCCACACAACTGCACACAGTTCAATTTCGGTGGCGGAATATCGGGATTTAGCATCAGTTACATATCTGGAACCACACTTCAGCATTTTCCAAGAACCATCCGGTTGCTCGCTCCAGAGGGCATATCCTAACCCTTTTGATTGTGCAGCATCTGTTTCCAATCTCAGCTTTGCTGTTGGATTGAAATGAGTTAATAGTCTTGGGCTAGTAAGTGTTTCAATTATGCTCTTAAATGCTTTTTGTTGAGATCCTTCCCATACGAATGGCTGCTTGGGTGAAAGGAGAGCACGTAGAGGGGTTGTTAATTGAGCAATATCTGTAGAAAATGCTTCAAATTGCTGAACTAAGCCACAGAAAGATCTTAGTTCACTGAGACAAGTAGGTGCTGGAAATTTCACTAGAGCATCCACTAATCCGGGGCTTACGGTGTAACCCTCACTAGTTATTGAATAACCACATCACTGAACTGTTGGTTGGGCAAACACAAATTTCTTGGGGTTTAATGTTATCCCATTTTCAGCACACCGGTTAATTACTTGTTTTACCCGGGTGATATGTTCCTCCAACGTTCGATCATAGATTATGACATCTTCTACTATTTTTTTCAGGTTTCCGATGCCTTCAAGTGCTTCATCACCACGGCGGTTGTGCTCGTCACCAGCGGTGACTAGTCCCATAACGTTTCTCTTAAATCGATAACAACCCCAGGGTGTGATAAAGGTTGTTAGGGGACGGCTAGCTTCTTCTAGGGAAACTTGCCAGTAGCCATGGCGTGCATCTAGTGTCGTGAAATATTTCATTCCTGTAGGAATTTGGGCAACTTCTTCACTGGGAACTTTAGTGGGGTAGCCAGGACGTTTGACATATTTGTTTAATGCAGTCAGGTCTACCGTAATACGGGGCTCATGCGAACCTTTCTTCGGCACCACTACCATGGGATGTATCCAATCGGGGGACTCTCCCAATGGGACCTTTTCAATGACCTCTTTTTCTACCATTGAAGTTAACTGTTTTTGGACCGGCTCTTGCCAATGAAATGGTACATTATATGCTTTGAAGCGTTTAACAGGAACAGCATCATCAACTAATTCGATCTGCATTGGGGGGCCTACCATGGTTTGTAAGGGGCCCTGATCATTGAATGCGGATGAAAATTCTGCAATTAAGCTATTCTTACCAACACCATTTGATGAAGATTGACTAGAAGAATGTACAGAATAGGGGGTTGATATGTTTTGGGGTGACCCTGTTGAAATTGCAGAGATCATAGGTGAGTGGGGCCAATCTGAGGGTAAGAGACCAAGTGCTACACACCCAGACTTACTGAGCAATGGTGTATTTACTTTTTCTACCACGTAGACATTATTGGTGTACTCCTTATCCTTGTGTTTAATTGTCATGGGGCAAAGACCAATGATTTTCATTTTGGCTTTTTCTGCCGTGTACAGACAAGTAGAGGTTTGTTCTAGATTGTACACCAGGTCAGGATGGGCCTTTGCTAAATCTTCCCGGCCTACAACATCACATGCTGCTCCACTATCAGGTAACCAGGGAAGGGAACAAGAGCCTTTGACTGTTTTTGTGTATAACAGCAAAGTATCAGAAAGTGCACAAACCTTATCAATGTACACATGATTTTGACTCTTGTTTTTGTTTTCAGGTTTGGTTTGCTTATTCTTCTTGAAACAGTAAGCTTGCCAGTGACCTATTTTTCACAGTGTGAACATTTTGATTCACGAGCAGGACATTCTTCCTGGGGATGTGGAGATTTACCACATCTAGTACAGCTAGTTGCTTGTTTTTGTTGTGAATTATTTTTATCTTGCTTGTTATTATTATTACCACTTTTACCAGGACGGGAATTTCCTTTGACCTGTTTAACTGTATTTACTGTTGTTGTGGTAGAAAGTTTGCTTTGAGTTGCCTTACTGGACTCTTGGGCAGTGCAGATGTCCAACGTTTTTTGTAAAGAGAGGGTTGCAAACGTTTCAGTTAGAACTTTTTGTTGTGTATGTTGATCTTTCAATCCACAAATCAATCGATCCCTTATTCGTTCGTCACGCAATATCTGGGAAAGACCCGTTTCAGCTGAACAATGAGGGCATTCAAAGTTAGGGGAAAACCCACAGCTTTCCCCAATCAAGCGGAGAGCAGCACAATACTGATCTATTGTCTCACCTTCGTGTTGATTTCGTTGGTGAAATTCTCGGCGATCAAGTAAAGGATTCCGCTGTCTTCTGAGATAAATACCAAGTTTATTAATAATTTGGTCGATGTCATCTTGTTCTTCGATATTTAAAACACTACGCGTCCATAATTGGGACCAGTCTTCATGTAATGTTGAACGGAGAATACTGCGTCTAGCGACGATATTGCAGTCATGACGAAGACGTGTGGCTTCAGTATAGCCAGAAAAGCGTTCTTGCCAATCTCTAAACCCAGCTAGCGTCAAATTTGAAGGACTTTTTAGCTTTGGAGCATCCATTCTTTCAGCAGCACCAGATAATAAAGTTGCTGACGATGAGCTACCATGTTGTTGAGAGTGAGCCTGTGGAAATTTACTCACAAGACCTGCAAGGGCTTGTTCAAAGGCCTGTTGTTGGGCCTGTTGAAAGGCTTGTTGTTGTTTTTGTTGGCGTTAAAGCAAAACTGACAACATAGTCGATTGACTTCTGTCCTGGTCTTGGATTCCTTCAGCACCAGGTAAACTTTCGGTTGTAGCATCTTCTAATTCGAGTGCTTGTAACCTTGCTTCTAAAGCTTCACGGCGACGAGTCTCCTCTGCCAAGCGCGTTTTTAGTTTTGTTGATTTATTCGGACTCGGCATCGTAATACAACGCGATCAAAATATACAAAATAAACAACACGACGTACTCACAATAATTATAATTAAAATTTAATTAATAAATCGTATCAACTGCGCCATGTAGGAGTATCGATAAGAGAGAGAGACTCATATAACAAACGTGTGTATCGAACAAGATATTATTTAGGAATGAACACAGATTAAATATTAGAGCTATTGATTATATTGTAGCTTAAGGTTATATTGTTATTGTGGTAAACTACTGACGTAGTTTACCCTACTACTCCAGTATTCACCTAGATTTCACGTAGTAGAGTAGAAACTTTCTATAACGACACCCCTAGGGAACATCCAAAAAGTATGTTGTAGGAGCCATGTCGTTATAGCCAATTATTCATACCTGTAATAAGAAATATACCAAATTTCATCAGGAACATTAATTAAATTCTGTTTGCTACAAACAATAATCAGTTATAAAAGTTGATGTTATAAACAATTTTTACTACAGTGAAACCTGTATATAACGGCCAGCTACCAGAGGTAGATAAATTGACCACTATAGACAGGTGGCCTTTATATACAGGTTTGATTCGATAGAAAATACTATTTTAGACATTGCAAAAGTGACCACTATAGACAGGTGGCCGCTGTATAGAGGTGACCGTTATAACAGGTTTGACTGTACATTTGCAATGTATAGTCTGTAGAAAGGGACAAGGGTATTTCTCAGTTTCTCATGAAAAAAATCTAGCACAGATATTATTTATTTTAAATTTCATGCAAATTATATGTTCTTATACGATGTTTTCCCAGCTTTTCAACAGCCAAAGCTACGAAGTAAAAGTACATAAAGTTGAGTATGGCGGAGAAGATGAAGATTCTAATGAAGAACAACTCACAAAAGAATTATTAAATAATTTAGCAGCATTGCCGTCATCTGATGGTAAACCAGTCAAGCCACTGCATTCGATCCTATTTGATTTACCTGATATTTATCACGGATTTACAACACGACAGGGAGGAATAAGCACATTTCCATCTATGAAATCATTGAATATGGTGTTTTCTTCTGTGAAGAAAGATACACCATTATTCGTCAAAGAAAACAGAAGAAGATTAGCTGAAAAGATCGGTTTTGATCCAAATCGATTTGAGGTAAGTTGAAAATATTTTTGTGTTTATGAAAATGGCATGCCCGTTGATATTGTTCAAGCTGTATGTTTAGGCCTATTGGTATTCTAGCTGGCTTATAATGAATTACTATAATTCCCTATCACTGTATGGTTATTCTGTTGTTGAAGATGGCCAAATCAGTGCATGGTAATGATGTTTGGATCACTGGAGAGCCAAAACCTGCATCCTATGATGGAATCGTAACAAATGAAATTGGTTTGACAATTGCTGCACCTGGTGCTGATTGCCCCACCCTTTTATTCTATGATCCAGTGAAGAAGGTAGATATAAAATATAACATTTTTATCATAAACATTCCAGCAGGTGATTATGTGTCTGTTGCCCGAGTGGAGAACTTCTCTTGCAGCTGGATTATGGTGTTCAAATGATTATCTGGGTCATCTGGCAATGTTGTCCTAGACAACATTTTTGATACTAGATATTAGTAACAGAAATAATCTTCATGAACTAATCATCAAGTTCATGAACTTCTGTCAAAAAATGCAATTTGATGAACTTTTCACAGATAGTTCATGAGCTTTTTTGAAAAGGGGATGACTCCATAACATTTCATGGAGAGTTCATAAACTTGTTTATGAGCCGTGTGTTCATGAACTTCAATCTTCACCATTTTATGATTTTCTATTGATAGTTAATGGACAGTTCATGAACTAATCACCAAGTTCGTGAACTTTTGTCAAAATACATGATTTTATGAACTATCAAATGGATGGTCATAAGCTTTATCCTTTATGTTTTATGACCTTTTCACCAATAGTTCATAAACTTTTCTCAAAAGAGTTGATATGATAAAACTTCATGCAACGTTCATGAAATTGTTTATGAGTCGTGTATTATGAACTTCAATCTTCAGCATTTCAAGACTTTTATGGATAGTTCATGGACAGTTCATGAACTAATCACCAAGTTCATGAACTTTTTTCAAAAGTGGTGATTTCATGAAATATCAAATGGATGCTCATAAGCTTTTTTCTTTAGGATTTTATGAGCTATTCACCGTTAGTTCATGATCTTTTTTCAACAAAACAGTTGATTTGATAAGACTTCATGAAAAGTACATGAACTTGTTTATGAGCCGTGTGTTTAATCTGTAGGAATTGATGAACTTTACATGGACAGCTCATGAACAGTTCATTATTTTATTGCATTGGTTTTAGTATAGCGTAACAATCTGTGTAATAATTTCAATACTAGGTTGTTGGCGCAGCTCATTCTGGATGGAAAGGAACACTTGCAAATATTTCAAAGAATGTTCTAGAAATCATGAAAACCAAGTTCCATAGCAACGCATCAGATATTCGAGTGGCTATAGGACCATCGCTTAGTGAATGTTGTTTTGAAGTTGATTTTCCTCTTGCAGAGACGTTTGCCAATCAATTTTCAAAATCTATTGTTGTGAGACCACAAGGGGCACCAAGACCGTTTGTTAATTTATGGCAATGTATCACAATGTCTTTAACTCAAGAAGGTGTCTTACTGGAAAACATTGACAATGGGAGGAAGTATGTATGCATCGTCTGATGAAAACGTCTTATGTCTAGGGGGTAACTCAAAATAACAATTATAAACACTTTTATGTTATACAGTTGAACTCAGTTAATATCCCCTCTTTTAATCTCCCATCTTGCTCAATATCCCCACATAAAACTGATTTTTATTGTCCATTCTCCATTCTCAATACTCTTTCCCAACAATTTAGTTACTGAAAAATTAAATAAACCGAAATTAGCCTAGTAACGCGGGAGACCCATTGCTAGCAGCAATATAAATGAAAGGAGACATTGACATGAATTAGAAAAGGTAAAGGATCATATATCCTAAGAAATTCCACAATTCACGTTTAGGGCCGGAACGGATTCCGTAATCGGATCTCCTGATATCCTGATACCCTATATATTTGTACAGTGTAGTATGCAAGTATGACTAACAAAGCATATATATAATAATATAAATCTTGCAAGACAGTTAAGCCGTTATCACTTTTATTTCAGACAGTCCTTGTATCAATCTCAATGTCTTTAGAATAATTCCAATCACCTCTGTCAACGACCATTCAGAGTCAATGGTAATTTCGGGTAATTTTATTTTAGTTTTTTTGTCTTTTACAGTTCCAATGTTCATGAAACTCAAAGAGTCACACAATGTACAAAATGTGATTCAAATAAAGAGAAATTCTTTTCTTATCGAAGAGATGGAAAATTATTTGGTAATCAATGCGCGTTTATTGGAATAAAAGATATTTGAGATACAGAATGGTGTTTCCAAATAATTATTAACTTCCAACGAAACATTCAAGTACAAATGTCATCACTCTTTCGTGAACATTTGCATGGCTATTTTTATACTATTTTACGACAATTGATTTTAAGTTTTATATACTTCGAATGAACAATGTACTTAATATTGTACCAAAGGATGCATAATTTATAACATGTAGCCGTTTTCACACTACACAGTTTCAACCCGGGTTCGACCCAGCTAAGCTAAGCTAACATGAGTTAGTTTGGTTGTGTTAACATTAGCTCTTGTAAATCAAAGTCAGACTAGGGTCAGACTAATGCTGCATAAAAGAATTCGACGTCACATTTTTAGTAATTCAAATTTCTTTCACACTAAAAATGAAGATATCCGATAAAAGCTTACGAAATTGCAAGAAATGCATCACATTTTGAAATTAAATGCTATTGAAATAAAACAACTTTCAAAAAAGCGTTTTGATTCGCTTTATGGCACAAGAGAAATAACAACTTCAATTAAAAATATACTTATGAAAATTCTTAATCGTGAAATTGCTTGATATTTCTTGACTTGAAGCTGTTGAAATTGGTAAACAGAAAATTCAACAGGCTGCATGGAGTCATGCGCAGTAGCATCCTGTCCCGTCTGATATTTTGGCCACATCTGAATTAAATCTGAATCTCGCACGATTGACTGTACTTCGGTTTGATTTGTATTTCAAACTCAACTTGACTTTGAGATTTCTGATGGCTGCCAGAAAAATGGCGGTCTTGTCCGAAAGTAATGAGATTAAAGTTTCAAAATAACAGCTTTTGACAATAGCCATCGTCATATAATATAATTTGTGTGGATACAAAGTTCTTATCCTGGTCATCGTAAAAATCCAGTACAGTTGATGTAATATTTATCAATTATTTCCACGTCTACGTTGTTACTTATCAACGAACAGTCTAACAGAGACAGAGTACACGGTGTATTTTTAAATAGCTAATATTGAATATTGGACAGGGTAAGGGAAGATATTTGAAAAATTAACATAAAGCATGGTGTAATCTAATTCAGCTTTGAATAGTAAGATATGATAATATCAATATAACATCAAAACATGAATAGATTTTACGCATAGAATAGGCTAGTCTATATTTTCTAAAGTCATTGATCACAGACTAGCCTACCTTCAAATCATAGTCTATAACCTACATTAATCAGGAAAGTAAGGAAAGGAGCTCACTCAATCAACTGCGGTAATAATTGATGATAGTGAGGCTTAGTGATCCACTGTCTAGGATATGATTATCATATATACATGTATTTATCAGCTTTAATTTTAATCAATTCATTGAATAAGAAATTGATTTTTTAAATCTTAATAATTCTCAAACACTCAATATATGTCAAAATGTTAGTTATGATATGATATGTTAATATAGTGATGAGAACTGTAGAATTATGTTGAAGAAATAATAATAACAACGTAGGTTGAATTGATTTGTATGGTATATTTCTTCTTATGAATAATAATATTAATTCCAAGTTGACATGTTGATAGTAGACTGTACATTAAGTTCTCATAGTTTTCATAGTTTTCATTTACTGTATTTATAGTGTTTAGATAAATGCTAGAAGCTGCTAGATCATGCATGGTCATTGTGAGTCATGCGGGGAGTCATGTAGGTTCTCCTATGTTCTAGAATGTTCTAGATGGTGCAGGAAGGTTCCTACATAACTCCCCCCGCCAGATGGCGGAGCCATAAATAAAAATGCATGATATAGGCTAAAAATGAGAAAGATTAATGCTTTAATATATGCTAAATTGTAAATAATAAATGTATGTAAATATAAATGTAAGTAATTATGGTATAGTAGAAGCTATTAATGAAGGTTTTAGATATGCTTATAGACTAATTGCATAACAGTTAATGAGAAAATTCATTACAATTTTGGTGCATACCAATTTGTTTAATTGCTTTGGATTTCCAGAAAAAGAAATTTTCATACAAGTGTTATATTTGGTTTAATTTCAGTTTCTTCTATGAGCTTGGTAATCTTCAATGTTTCTTTTATAGTCATATTTTTTTGCTTGTGAGTTTGATGAATTCAGTATTTTCTTGAGTTGTTGCTTATTCTTGTGTGCTTGATTAATTCAGTATTTTCTTGAGTTGTTGCTTATTCTTGTGTGTTTGATGAATTCAGTATTTTCATGAGTTGTTGCTTATTCTTGTGTGTTCAATTTTAAACTCTGTTGTGTGTTCTTGTGTGTTTCTTAGTTCGTTTAGTATTCTTAGTGTGTTCATTGTGTTTCAATGTTCTTAGTTGAATGTTGAATGTTTCAATATTTAAAAGTTTTATGATGTTGGAATGTCCAATGTTTAGTGTTCAATATTTAAAAGTTCCAAAATGTTGGAATGTTCAATGGTTTATGTTCAGTATTTTAAAATCTTACTTTTTTAATTCAGTCTCTTCAGTTTTGGGCAATCTAATTCCTTGTGTTCAGTTCCATTTCTTGTGTTTATTTCCATTTCTCGTGTGTAGTTCCATAGTTCCACTCTTGTGTTTAGTTCCATTTCTTGTGTTTAGTTCCATTTCATGTGTTTTCTGCGTGTTTTGATTAGTTACGTAAAATGCCATTGTTCCTCAGTGTGAAAATCAATCTAGTTATATTGTTTTGATGCCGCGGTCGTGAATAAAATGTTGTGTTCAATTCCATGTTGTAATAAAATACTTTCAGATTATAAATTATGTTGTAAAGTCTTGAAGATTATTCATAATTAGTTGTTTTTGTAATTCGACGGACCAATTGATGAGTTGTTCTTATAATTCGACGGACCAATTGATGAGTTGTTCTTATAATTCGACGGACCAATTGATGAGTTGTTCTTATAATTCGACGGACCAATTGATGAGTTGTTCTTATAATTCGACGGACCAATTGATGAGAACTGTAGAATTATGTTGAAGAAATAATAATAACAACGTAGGTTGAATTGATTTGTATGGTATATTTCTTCTTATGAATAATAATATTAATTCCAAGTTGACATGTTGATAGTAGACTGTACATTAAGTTCTCATAGTTTTCATAGTTTTCATTTACTGTATTTATAGTGTTTAGATAAATGCTAGAAGCTGCTAGATCATGCATGGTCATTGTGAGTCATGCGGGGAGTCATGTAGGTTCTCCTATGTTCTAGAATGTTCTAGATGGTGCAGGAAGGTTCCTACAATAGTACTTCTCATCGATAAAATCTCTACCAAGCCACAGAGTTTTGAGTGAAACAAGTCAGTTGCAGTGTATTGCGCTGAAAGTCGTCATACCATAAACAATTATATTGAAGCTTCAAAACTAACAGCGTGCAGTATTAATCAATTCAGAAAATATCAATTATCTGAATTCCATAAAACAATGTAAATATTTAAAAATTCATGAATGAACGATAGGCTTTTAATCAATTTATTTCAATTTTAAAAACTACAAGTAGGCGTAACTGTATACTAGTATAGTTCAATGGTAGCAAGAGCCAGTATATATGTTCATGTCATCTTGAAGCAAGACCATACGCATTGAAGTGTGCATCAGATCGAATTTACACAAAATTGATTACGGGTATGAATGTTGTAATGATCCGATTCCAATCCGATTTGAAGAAATATGCCAATTATAAATATAATCCGATTCGAAGCAAATAATTTGTAATTAATGTAAACTAATCCAAATTTTTAATGTATAAATTTATGGGTGATTGCTTGATACAGTCTCACGCGCTTTAATCAGATATCTTTCAACTTGATGCTGGATATTCTGCGTTAGACACTTAGTTACTACTACTGTGATAAAATACAAAACTACCACACAGCAATAATAAATACCAGCATGAGTAAATGTGACGTACTATCATTGTATGTCGTATAGCTGGCTTTGCTATAACAACAACTAATTGATATTCGAGACCCAATGGATAGTGAGCACAATGAAGGCTAAACTGTATCTAATTTATTATTCAATCTACACATAGACAACATAGATAGATTACAGGAATTATATAGGGTGCTGACATGAGACAGTCACATACAGCACATCAAAATGATAATACAATACGTACAATGAATCAATAATCTTGATCATTTCCTTGAAGAAATTGTATAATTCATTTCACATCAAACGTGATACTAGAGAGTGGAACATGAATGTCGCTATATGTACAAGAAGCGGTCAGTTGAGAGGAAATTAGAACACATTGATTAATCGCTACAAAGTACAAATACTCTTCCAAGTTTCAAAATCTAAAATCATCTGGAATCAATAAATACAAATTTTACCCAATCCAAAGACCTAAAATATCACTACCTGGATGCGATCCAATCTGATTGGATTTGCACATCTTTAATACGCAGGTGCAAAATAAATGAGGCTCAAAACTTTCAGAGGTTAAATTTGTTATTCACAACTAACATATATATGTACTTTTGGAATGGTCAAATTCTTTAATTATTATATTTTCTTATTCGTAATTGACAATATTGTCACTTTAGTTTAACTTTCGTTGTGGGTTTGATTTTAAACACAGCCAAAAAGGTTGAAGGTTGTTCACTTAAATTATACCTGTCAGATATGACTCTGTGATAGTATGATTAATGTAGGTTCTATTACAAAGTTTATATTATAGAGCGTATGATTTCTTCATTACTCAGAAATTTGGTCCTGATGCTTTTAAGAACGTTTCTTTTAAATTTTATTTCATTTTATTATTACAAAATATTTCATTAATTATTATCATATGATTTTCACATAGATATATCTTTGGTTGGTGCTACGCAAATAAGTAGGCCTATTCCCCTACGAAAAATTTGTTGAGTTCATGAACTATTCATGAACCTTAAATACAAGCCTGTTTTACACATTCTGGGCAGTAGTCACTTTTCTGAGAAGTTATTTTAAATGTAGTTTTTCAATTTGAATACGGTAGGCCTTTCAAGAAACATTAGAATAACTGTTGCATTGAGTCGTTTCAACTTTTCAAAGTGCAGTACTATACATACTGATCTTCATACTATACACTTATTTTTGTGCTGCTTTCAATTCTTCTTACTGACAATTTTTACAGCCTTGATAGTTTGGGCTGAACGTAGCTATATCTGGTTAAATGGCCTGTTTTTCATGAACAATTCATGAATATTTGTTGGTCCATTTAAAGTTCAAGAACTGTTATCACAGCCTGCATTTTGCGTATACTTTTACGGATTAACCAAAGACCAGCAGACTAGGTGGCAGCCATGGGCCTTGTGAGAGGATCAAAACAGACGGGAAAACTTGCACTAGCGCAAGTTAAATAGGCATGTTCTTTAAACATTCTTGAGCACGAGCTTTACTTAGCGTATACTTTATTTCTAATCATCGATAATATAAATGACACCAATGCCATGTATCCTTGTTTAGTAGATTATGTAGGCAATCAAGGTGTTTTTGCATACTGTTGGTTCTCCCAGACGTCAGCACAGTTTCGAAATGATGGAAAACAAAGGCATCAAACAAAATCTTTCTTGTTTCTAGATGTAAACATCAAGTGAAACTTACTACTGTTGTGCAGGAACGTTTTCTAATTCATGATTGGTAAATTGATAGTTGTTATATGAATTCAATTAATTTCGACAATACAGGCAAAGAGAAATTGCTCCATAATTATTGTTATCCTGTTTATGAATATATTTGTGAATAGGGCTAATTTGACTACCTTGAACAACACACACTGAAAATACCCACGTGACAAGAGAGAGATTCAATACTCAGAGGGGGTGTAAGAGGAGAGTTTCAGACAAAATCGGTACAAAATTAGAAATGCATTTGATTGATTCTGAAGTGACTTAAAAGAAGGTAGTAGGGGAGACAGATAAGCTAAAAGACTCGAGTAACAATGGCTCAAAGGTTTAGATACAGCATTGTGCTGCCCAGGGTTGCACCCATGTAGCTTTTTCTGCTACAGTATTCCAGAACCACGCCAAACGCCTAGTCTTATTAAAATTAATTTGAAAACAATGGCCACATGCTCCTTTGCCAGAATTCATAGTGGTCACCTCTATGCAGCAGCCAACCGTCTACAGTGGTCACTCTTGGTATGCCTGAAATAGTATTTTCTGTCTAATCAACCCTGCATATAAAGGCCACCTGCATATAATGGTGTGATGGGATAATTTTGTTTCACTTCGCAGTTTACAATTTAAATTTAACCACATAAGCTTCAAGCTTGTTTGCATGGGAATGAATGTCTGAACAGCAGTCAAACTTATAATCAACTAATTGAAATTACAATGAGCTCTATTACATGAAAGTTACTGGTACGTATAGAAAAAAAATACATTTTGTGAGGCGATGAGGAATCAAACCCCGGTCTCCCACAGGGACTACATGCACTCTACTATTGAGCTACCAGTCTACATTGATCAATTTATCTACCTCTCATAGCTGGCTGCTATACACAGATTTCAACTGTATCTAGCCTATTTCTAAACTTCAACTCATTATTTTGATATTTGCTTGAAGAACATCAATTTTCATAAATGTATGATGATATGTTTGGTAAAATAGTACACACACAGAAGTAGGCCCTACACGAAATATAAACCATCCCTCTATTGTTTCATGATTTCTGCCAAGGCATGTTAGGGGCATATTTGCTATTGAAAAGTTAACATTTCTCTTTGCTGATTACTAGGCTTAATCTACAAAACATATGTCCGCGTACAGTCGAGCTCTCAGCCTCCCGTATGTCTAGCATAATTTTCTAGGAGGTAGTTTAATATCACGAGACATCCTGATGAAGATAACCGATGTTGCTTAAATTTTAATTATCTTGACTGATCACCTCAGAATGCTGTCTCTTTCAACTTTGTAGGGGCCTACCCTTTATAAATCAAAAATTAGCTTAGCCTATAATCTTGTAGATTGTCCATTAGTTATTTGTTGTGTAAGTATCTCATATTGATGCATATACACACATGTTGATACATATTAATTAATAATTATTATAGTCAAGGTGTAAAGGATTATGACAAAGTAATCGTCCCAAATGCCACAATTGTCCTGTTTCTGCAAGTGGTTAAGAATCCATTTATTAGCTGTGCTATATCCACGGTGGAACACTTTATCAGAGGATTTTGTTCTGCAAGTAGCCTACATTTCTATGATTTTAAACAATATTACAAACATTTACTCTGGCTCAGTGTTGCAAAGTCTACAATACAAATAGATAAGTTTGTTTACTATTTCAGATAAGTTGCTTTTAAAAACAATAACTATTAGTTTTCAACTGAATTGAGATACTGTGTGTAGTGGAGACCAAAAGCTCTTCCATAATAGTCGCTCATTAATGTTAGCTTTTTTGTAATTTAATAAATATTATATCAGATCAAAGACAGTGGATCACTAAGCCTATCTATCATCAGTTAGTACCTTGGCCCTTATTTGATTGAGTGAGCTCCTTCCCCTACTTTTCTGATTAATGAGGGTTATAGACTATGATTTGAAGGTAGGCTAGTCTACGACTTTTCTACGAGCAATGACTTAAGAAAATATAGACTAGCCTATTCTATGTGTACAATTTATTCATGTTTTGATGTTATATTGATATTATCAAATCTTACTATTCAAAGCTGAGTTACATTACACCATATTTCATGTTAATTTTTCAAATATCTTCCCTTACCCTGTCCAATATTCAATATTAGCTATTTAAAAATACACCGTGTACTCTGTCTCTGTTAGACTGTTCGTTGATAAGTAACAACGTAGACGTGGAAATAATTGATAAATGTTACATCAACTGTACTGGATTTTTACGATGACCAGGATAAGAACTTTGTATCCACACAAATTATATTATAAGACGATGACTATTGTCGAAAGCTGTTATTTTGAAACTTTAATCTCATTACATTCGGACAAGACCGCCATTTTCTGGCCGCCATCAGAAATCTCAAAGTCAAGTTGAGTTTGAAATACAAATCAAACCGAAGTACAGTCAATCGTGCGAGATTCAGATTTAATTCAGATGTGGCCAAAATATCAGACGGGACAGGATGCTACTGCGCATGACTCCATGCAGCCTGTTGAATATTCTGTTTACCGTTGAAATTGGATGTTCAATGGCTTGGTTCATTCCCATTTATCTCATCCGGGTGCTATTGCCCATGCTCATGTAAAACAAAAACTAGCCTAGGTTCGACTTTCACACTACAACTAACCCCGGTAAGGTCGAACCCACCTCACGAAGGTGGGTTGAAACTCACGCAGGTTAGTTGCATTCACACTGCCTTGGAATTTGATTAAGGCCAACGTCAACCAAGGGCTAATGGGAAACCCGCATTGCTGGGTTAATCATTATAGACGTAAACAATAATAAATGTTTTTACTAAGTTCTGGTATGTTCATAGAATTTGACAACCGACGAGATTTGATATCAAAAATGCCCGCAAAAATGAAAGCCATAACTGTAACTATATGTCCAAGCCAAAGCATGATGTATTGGCATAACCACGGATTTGTTCAACATTTTTTGTTTTTACTTTCCACCAAAAACTGACATTGCTCATATACTTGAGAATGTTACTTCTGCCTTAGCAACTGCCAGAAATGGGAATGATTATTGATTTACCAGTTATCATCTGCGGTGACTTCAATTGTCGAACTGATATACCAAGTAGAGGGGACAATTTAATTGAAGGACTGTCTATTCTTGATTTTTATATTATAAATGACCCTATGAAACCAACCTACATCGGTCCAAATGAATGGAGCGGAATCGGGGTCATAATTCCGACTTTCGTGCCGTCGTTGGATTTCCGCGTCGTCGTTGAATTTCACTTCATGTTTCTATTTCGTCGTCATCTGCGCTGCCATCTGCGCATCAATTTGAAAACATCACAAAGAATAAATTTCAGGGCTCTTCAGGTCAAATTTTAAATGGCTTTAGTTAAACGGGATAATTTCTGGAAAATACAATGATTATTTAGTTTTATAAGACTTATAAGAGGTCTGGATTGTAAAATATTCAAGCTTATATGGATATGGAAAACGATGGCATTAATGTTTGCAGTTTATTATTGAGAAACATATAATTATTATCGGAACATGTGATTTAAGGTTGACAGACAGACTCGGAAAAAGCAAAATCAAAATCCATGAAATATAGAAGCAGCAGACCCATATTCAAAATATTGGATATTTTGTAGTCTTGCAGTAGTGGGACTTTTTCATTCTGATCAATGACATCAATCATATTGTCCTAGATTCTTAGATTTTCCGAAGAAAAGTATTCGAGACAACGTTTAAAAACACCATACAAGTACTTCACATGGTGTTAGGGTGCATCGGTGTTATTAAAGGGTTACCACATACTTGCCATGTTTGTATTCATATTTACTAAACGAGAAAATGTTGGGAGACACGAGTGAAGCGCTAAAAAATCACAAGCTCCGAGTGTAGTGTAAATAAACAATAGAATAATAGAACTATAGAAATTAGGAACAATAGATATTTGCAGAGGAAGTATTTTCTCCCCCGAATACATGGGAGTAGTCGAAGAGAGATGCGCTTAGCTGTGTGCTGCGAATATAACTTGATTAGCTCTGTGTGAGCAAAACTCATGTGTTGTTCTTGACTTCATTATTACTATCTTATTACAAGCTATAGCGGCAAATATGTCAATTAAGATAACAGATATCGTGAAGCGTTTTAATGGAGCTTTGGGTGAAGATTTTCCTTCTTGGATTGAGAAAGTAGAATTGGTGGCAAAGCTTCAAGGTATCGATGGTTTGGAATTGTTTGTTCCACTTTTTCTGAAGGCGCAGCTTTTGCTGTGTATCAGCAATTATCAGAAGCTGATAAAAAAGATTTTAAATTGTTGAAAGCGGCATTGATGAAAGTATTTGCAGACAATCAATTTTCAGCGTATGAACAATTTTCTGCAAGAAAATTACGAGATGACGAGACAGTCGATGCGTTCCTGGCTGATTTGCGTCGTTTGGGAGGTTTGTTCGATTCTTCTTTAAATGACAATTTATTGAAATGTGCTTTCGTTGTTGGTTTACCAAATGAGGCTTCGGCTCAGTTACGAGCATTTACTTACATATCAGAATTTTCCTTATGTGACATTGTAGAAAAATCAAGAGTTCTTGTAACTTTATCTAATCAAGAAAATTCAACGTGTTATGCAGCAAAATTCCAACAAGGAAGTACTAAAAATTCGCATTCAAAATTTCGTGGCCGTTTAATTTGCTATCGATGTCGGGGAGTTGGACATATAGCCAGAAATTGTCAAGGCATTTTAAAAAATGATGATGTGGTGGAAAACGAAGATGGGGAGGGTATGCTGGCGCCAGTGTCCTCCCCCCATTAAACGTGTCAGCGCTACCGATGTTACCAGTGACAATTAAAGGGAAAGATGTAAACGCATTGGTTGATACTGGATGTAGTACAGAAACTTCATCAATTGGCTCTTTGATGATCTGAAGAAGAAAATAGAAAGAGTCAGCTTTGGATTAAAAGGCAAAGGGAACCACGTGGCATTAAAAGAAGGGATTAAGTCGTTGGAACGATCCGAAGAAAAGATAAATGGTTTAATTGGCGATAAACGAATATATTTGGATGCCACTGAGATAAAATGTATCATTGATCAACACGCTAACTTCAGTGAAATTGTGTTTGAACATAGAAAAGAAGTGTCAAAAATATGTCAAGAAGAAGAAGAAGAGAAGAGAGCAGGTGGCCTACCAAATGGTATTTTACCCCCTGAATTCCACGGAGACATTAATCATTTCCCTTATTGGTGGGAATCATTTGATGCGGTGGTGCATAGTAACCCAAAGGTGTCCCCTTTTTACAAGTATCGGTATCTTAGACAATCATTGAAGGGTACGGCTTCTAGATGTCTAGATGGATTTTCTTCTTTAGTTGAAACATATAATGCTGCATTGGAACATGTAAAAACACGTTATGGACAGCCTAGGCAGATTATCAGGTCTATAGTGAAGTCCATTATTGATGTACAACAATTATCAACCAGCTCGGATTCCAAGCAATTGAGGACGAACTTTGATTTAATTTCAGGGAAAATGCATTTATTAGAATCATACGCAGATAAGATTGACAACCCTTTACATGCATTAATAATTCCCATACTGGAATCAAAGCTGCCAGCTGATTTGAAGACAGAATGGGAAAAGGAAATAATCACAAAGTATGAAGATAAAGAATTCCCAACTTGGAAAAGATTTTGTGATTGGTTTTCAAGAGAGGTACGTTCAAGAGAAACGGTTGACTGGAACCAAGAGAAAGCTGTAAAAAGAGTAGACAACCACCTGACGATCAAAAAGATGCAAAGGTATATTCTGCTCAAGCACTTACAACGGAAACAAGTCGAAATAGAGGAGGTGCAAGATCAAAATGTATTCATTGTGAGATGACTAATCATGATTTGGAAAATTGTTTTCTATTTGCAAAATTAGATATAAAGGACAAGTGGTATTTTACTAAAGCAAAAGGATTGTGCTACTTATGTTTAGCTCCTCATCATAGATGGAGGGAATGTACTAGAAAGACAAAATGCACAACAAATGATTGTGGTAAATCTCATCATGAATTGCTACATCTTGATAGTCGACCTGAAGAGTCGGAACATGTTATCCAAGCAAATACTTCTAAAAGTCGTTGTTTATCTACTAAAGGAAGAACTGTATTTACGTCAAAGATTATGCGATCTGCAGTTGCATTAATGACCAATGGAGGAAAATCATGTAAAGTTAGAGTAGCATTTGATTCAATGTGTAAAGAGACATTTGTTTGTTACAGAAAAAGCAGCTAGGAGAATCGAATTAGATATATGCAAAACAGAGTTAATTGAAATTACAGGATTTGATGAGAGAGTGTCTCATTTAAAAACTGGTCGTGTTGACTTTGGACTTTCTCCTGTGAATAATTCTAGTATAAAAGTTCATATCAATGCTATTGTTAAACCTGGAAAAATTTGTGCTCCACTAGATGCTGTTGAGATTGATTTGGAACGTTGTACTCACTTAATGAATATCTGCATTGCAGATGAATTGCCCCATAACGAATGTGAAGTGGATGTTTTAATTGGTATCGATTTCTTTTTGCAGTTAGTATGTGGGGAAATAATACGCCATCCAACTGATGATTCTCGACCTGGAGCATTGCGAACTATATTTGGTTACGTATTAATTGGCTCAAATCCCTTTGTTGGGAAGAAATCAAAATCATCGTGTTTATTTTTAGATTGTAAACCGCATACCAAACTAGAGAAAGAGGTGGAAAATTTTTGGAATCTCGAAGCAATAGGAATTAAGGACACTAATAAACAGTATACTTTAGACGAACGAACAGCTGTTTCAATATTTGAGAAATCTATTCGTTACGACAATAGTCATTATTCTGTATCGTTACCATTTCGAGATGATGGACATATACCATGTAATAATTATCAAAATGCAAGGAAACAACTATTGTCAATTGAAAGGCGTCTGGAGAAAGATAAAGAAAAAAAGGAAGCATATCGAAATTGTATGAACGATTATGATCGATTGGGATTTGCTCGTCCAGTGACTTCAGAAGAGAAGGAGAGGATTGACGAAGGATCTCAATATTTCGTACCACATCATCCGGTTGAGAAACTTGATAGTTTGACAACTAAAACTAGAGTAGTTTTCAATGCAAGTGCAAAAGATATCAATGGCATTTCTTTGAATGATTGTTTGTTATCTGGTCCAGCATTACAGCCAGATTTGATAAAAGTGCTTTTAAGATTTCGATTTCATGAGATTGCATTAATGGGAGATATTAAGAAGATGTTCTGCCAGACATCGATAAACCCTGAACATTATCAATTTCAGCAATATCTTTGGCGAGATTGTGATCTCACCCGTGATCCTATTCGTTACGTAATGACAAGCTTGATGTTTGGAGTAAAACCTTCGCCATACTTAGCAATTAGCTCTTTACTTCACCATGCTGCAAAAGATGAGATCAAAGAATGCTTCCCACTGGCAAGTGTAGCAGCTACTCAAGATATTTATGTGGATGATTATTGTGGAGGAGGTAAATCTATAGAACAAGTTACCAAATTACTATTTGAACTCATTGACATGTGCGATCTTGGTGGTTGGGAAATGACAAAGTTTATATCAATTCCAAACAAATTATAGAAGCTATTCCTGTAGAGAAACGATTAACAAGCTTGATGGTTGATTTTGATTATAATGTAGATGACACTACGAAAGCACTTGGTATTGGATGGAATGTTCAGGAAGATCATTTTTTATTTCGTTTAAATCCATCCATTACGAATGTAACCATTAATGTTACAAAACGAACAATCTTAAAGAAGGTATGTCAGTTTTTTGATGTATTTGGATTTTTTGCACCTTTTATTATTCGTGCAAAAATTATGGTTCAATCATTATGGAAAATAGAATCGACATGGGATGAAGCACTGGACGGAGAGATTGTTGATATGTTTCATCAATGGGAGGAGGAACTGCTTAGTTTGAATGATATTCGTATACCTAGATTTGTTATATGTGATGAAAAATACAAATCAATAGAGCTACATGCATTCGCGGATGCTTCGGAAAAGGCATATGGGGCTACAATTTATATACGCAGTGAAGATTTGAATGGACATGTAAAAGTGGATTTATTAATTGCCAAGTCTCGTGTTGCTCCATTGAAACAGAAATCGTTACCTCGTTTGGAGCTGCTTGCAGTACACTGTGCTGCAAATTTAGTTAATTATGTTTGTGATGCATTGAGCATTGTATTTACGTCTATTGAACTTTGGTCGGATTCTGAAATTGCATTAAATTGGTTGAAAAAGCCAAGTACACATTGGAAAACATTTGTGGCTAACCGTGTACAAGAAGTCCATGATTTAGTTGGTAACAAGCATTGGCATCATGTGAAGAGTTGCGACAACCCTGCTGATTTTCTATCGCGTGGCATGGAAGTATCAAGCTTAAAGAATAGTAAATTGTACTGGCATGGCTCTGAATGGCTTGAGTTATCAAAGGAACATTGGCCTTGCTCTGTGATTGAGACTAATTTACCAGACGTTGAAATTGAAGCAAAAACAAAATGTCATACAGTTGTATCATTCGTAGAATCTGAGCATTTATTTAACAATTTTGAGCGTTATGATAAATTGGTTCGTATTATTGGTCATATCTTGAAATGGAGGAAGATTGTCCCAAGAAATGTTGATGGAAAATTGACTATTGAAGATCTAAATGTGAGTGAATTACATTTACTGCGGTGTGTCCAACAGGCTCATTTCCCTACCGAATACAAACTATTGCAAGATGGTAACCAGTTAAATGGCGATAGCTCTTTATTGTCTCTCGATCCTATGTTTTGTGAAAATAAGAAATTGATTGTTGTTGGGGGTCGATTGAGAAATTCTCTTCTTCCAGAGAAGACTAAACATCAGATTATTTTACCAAGTAATAATATCATCGTTGATAAACTCATTATGATGTATCATCTTAAAGGGCATCATTCACCTATTGAGACTACTTTGTGTAATATTCGCACAAAATTTTGGATTATACATGGCAGAAGGCAGGTTATCAAGACAATCCATCGATGTCTAATATGTAAACATTCAAGTACATCACCGTTGGAACAGAAAATGGGAGATTTACCAACACTAAGAGTTCAGCCTGCTCCTGCATTTTCGAAAGTTGGTTTGGACTTTACAGGCCCATTATACATACGAACTGGGACAGTTGTTACTAAATGTTACATTTGCATATTCACCTGTGCTCTCAGCCGGATGATCCATTTAGAATTAACAAATAATATGGAAACAGAGGAATTTATTGCTGCCTTTCGTCGGATGACAAATAGAAGAGGACTATGTGATTTAGTAGTTAGTGATAATGCAAAAACCTTTCAAAAAGCATCACATGTGGTCAGAACATGAAATTTGAAGCAGATCTCTGGAAAAACCTTGATTCCACTTTAATTGAACGATTTTGTTTAAGTCACGGTATTAAATGGGAATTTATTACTGAACGTAGCCCCTTTCGTGGCGGATTTTGGGAACGGTTGAATCGTTCGTTAAAGACACCTCCGAGAAAGGTTCTTTCAAAGGCTCTATTGAAATATTGTGAAATGTATACTGTTTTAACCGATATTGAATCAGCAGTGAATCAGAGGCCATTGACGTATCAAGGTACCGATTGTAGAGATGTTTTACCAATTACCCCTGCTCATTTGGCTTTGGGACGATCGCTTGGCACCGTTCCCGAACATCTTAATAAAGAAGTTACTCTTTCAAAGAGATATAAGTATTTGCAGACGTTACTTACTCATTTTTAAAAAAGATGGTCTCTGGAATACTTACCAAATCTACAACGTCGAAGTAAATGGCAAAAGAAAACGCCGGAGTTGGAAGTCAATGATGTTTGTTTAATTTCAAAGGATAACACACGACGCTCTACGTGGCCTATGGGTCGGGTTCAACAAGTAATACGTGGAAATGATGGTTTAATCAGAACAGTACGACTGCAGACATCAAAGGGGGAACTGAATCGACCAGTTCAGAAATTGCACCTATTTGGAAAATTCTTACCATCCAATGACTTGAGAGTAACCTCTCAAGGGGGGATGATGTTGTGGATCCAACAACGGATAACGAGAACATTGTTGACAATTTAAATATAAGTAATTTAAGTAAGTTAACAAGAATCGGACGGAAGTCGTCTCCACCCAAGCGATTTGGTTTCACTGTATAGTTTCTTAGAATCATTTAGAGTTTCTTGGAATTATGTAACTTCCTAACGGATGTGCTCGTATAGCATAGTTTTGTTGACTTTTGTGTTAAAGATATTTAGAAATGTAGTCGTTTAAGATTCAAATGGTCTTGAATTATTATTGATTATGATGATTAGATTTATGTGAAATCAATGACCCCATGGTGTTTTTAGATTTAAGAGCGTAGCTCACAACACCTTCTAAGCAGACAAGGATGCATTCAATTAGGCCTGATCCATGACGACCGGCCCAACAATACAGCACAACATTTATCGCGACCACCTTCATCAAAAGCAAAAGCTAAAGAACTGCATGATGCTAGCGACCATGATCTTGATCCATTAAATACTGGAGATATTGTACACATTCAACATCCTAGGACCCATTTATGGGACACCACTGGTGAAATAATTACCTTGTGCCCTGGTTACCGTAGCTACCTAGTCAAAACAGAAACTGGACGCCTAAAATGGAGAAACTGTCGTTTCCTACGTCGTTACCATTCAAATGAAGAGGAAGAAGACGCTTCAACAGAAGAAGAGGAAGACATAACTGAAGAGGAAGAAGAGAACACAGAAGATCAAGAAGATAGTACAATCATATCTCGTGATAAAACTGATAAAGATAAAATTAGTCTACGTGAAGTACAAGAAATAGAAAATCCCCATGTCGCCTTAATTTATAAATTTAATCAGATTTCTCTAGGAGGGGCATGGAGGCTACGTCATAAAGGATATAATTAGAATTAGGCATTTCGCAATAGACATGTGATTAATGTAATACGTGGTCGTATGTCTTTAGTTAATAAAATATTGAAAGTAAGCAAGTGTGTTATCTTGACTACGATTCTTATGATATACTCAAAGGAGTAGCTTACACAATGTTATTTCCAATTATTTATTATCTGATACAACATGTAAAGTCATGTTATTAGATGGAAGTTTTACGTTATGTAACAGGTCCAAGGAAATTCAAATTTATATCAAAGGTAAACTCATAAAATGGAGTTTTTTAATTAGTTCGCAACTGATGGATGGTATTGTTTGTGTACTGGGTATGGATATTATTAAAAAGATCGGTGGTTTATTTATTGGTGGGCGTGATTGTGTTTCTAAAACTTTAGATGATAAATCATTATGTGCTGCCCAATCTGTATTGCTACCATCAATGTTGGAATTAAATGACGTTGATTATTACGCAAAATTTGATGGTGCTAAATGGATTGTAGGCTGGAACTGGCATGATAGCAAGGAACCTTTATTACATGCTAATATTGGACAATATCAAATTAAAAATGAAGATGTTTTAAACTCTTTTAATGATGAAATGAATGTTTGGATAAATAATGGATGGCTGGTGCCTTACAACAAAAGTATCCATGGTGAAGTTACAAATATTATTCCTTTAATGGCAATTGTACAGCAAAATAAGAACAAGGTAAGACCTGTTATGGATTTTCGTATTTTGAATGAATATATTCCATCATATGCAGGACAAAGTGATGTTTGTTGTGAAAAATTACGCATTTGGCGAAAAATGGGAACTAATCTTGCCATGTTAGATTTAAAGAAAGCTTATTTGCAACTCCACGTTAATCCGGAATTGATTCGTCATCAAGCTGTTCGATTTGAGGGGGAAATATATTGTTTAACAAGATTGGCTTTTGGTTTGAATGTTGCTCCAAAAATTATGTCTGCTGTTTTGTCAAAGGTATTATCACTTGATCCTATTATTTCATCTGGTACTGACAATTATATTGATGATGTAATTATTAATCTTGATATTGTTTCTGTTGATCAAGTAAAATCCCATTTGTCACGATATGAGTTAGTTACGAAAGAACCAGAATTAATTGATGGTGCAAGGGTACTTGGTTTAAAAATCAAGAAATGTTTAAAATCAAACAATTTATTTTGGACTAGAGACAATGTTTTATCAATTTTGAAAGAAAATGATCATTTAACTCGCCGCCAATTATTTTCTTTTGTTGGTCAACTTACTGGTCATTATCCCATAGCTGGTTGGCTACGTGTTGCTTGTTCTTATTTGAAACGTCAATGTAACGATGTTGGGTGGGATTTACTTGTTTCAAATAATGTTATGTGGGCATTACGTCAATTATTAAGTCTTGTTAAAAATAATGACCCTGTCTGTGGTCAATGGAATATTAGTAACAATTTTGAATCAGCTGTAGTTTGGTGTGATGCTAGTAACATTGCTTTAGGAGCTCGGATTGATATTGACAATTGTACAGTGGAAGATGCATGTTGGTTGAGACCAAATGATGGTATCCATATTAACATTGCCGAATTGGAAGCTGCATTAAAAGGTTTAAATACTGTTTTGAAATGGAATGTAACTAAAATATCAATAATGATCGATTCGGCAACTGTATATGGTTGGATGTCGGCTATGCTGACTAATAGTCATCGTATAAAAACTAAAAGATTATCTGAAATGTTAGTACGTAGACGATTATCTATAATGCGCAAATTAATTGATGAATATCATTTAAAAGTTTACATTGACATTAATTAAATCCGAATCGAATTGTGCGGACTGTTTAACTCGTGTGCCAAAAAATTGGTTAGCCAAATTTGCGGTAGACAATAATAATGAACATGAGACTGCTGTGCGTAATGTTAATGTATTATCTAACTTACCATCTATGCAAGATTTAATATCTTTACATAATATACATCACTTTGGAGTGAAACGTTCATTTCATTTAGCTAAAAAACGATTTCCGACTACCAAAAAGCAACAAATATCAGATGTTATTGCTAATTGTGAAGTGTGTCAATCAATTGATCCGTCTCCCGTTACATGGGATCATGGATCTTTAGATGTAAAACATTCATGGAATCGACTTGCTGTTGACGTTACGCATTATCAGAAAGGATTATTTTTAACTATTGTTGATTGCGGGCCAGTCGTTTCGCTATTTGGAAACGTATTCCTAATGAAAGTGCACCTGTGGTATCTTCTTGTTTAAATTCTGTATTTATTGATCATGGTCCACCTAAAGAGATTATGTTTGACAATGGTGTATTTACAGCTGCAGAGCTAAAACGTTTATTTTCATCGTGGCAAATTAATTGGCATTTTAGATGCGCATATAAACCTTCTGGTAATGGCATTGTTGAGCGCAACTACAGGACGATTAAGCGAATGGCAGCTCGCTCAAAACGGTCTATTTTGGAAATGGTTTTTGGTATAATCACTCTCACCATGATGGGGATAAAGCTCCAACTGAATTGATTTATCGATATGAAATTGTGTTGCCGGATCCATTATGTAGTTTTACAAATAGAGGTTTTAATTTAGATGTGGAATCTTGCCCGTTTGATGTTAATGATGTTGTCTATGTAAAACCGTCAGACCAGGTCCGTTGCTCTACTCCATGGCGTGGTGGGATTGTCAATGCAATTATTTCTAACACTCAAGTAGAAGTTGATGGTGTTCCGCGACATGTGTCACATTTGAGAAAGGTTCCGTTTCGGGACGAAGGTGATGAAAATGATGGAATTGAAATTGAAATTGACAATAATCGAATTGCACCAGTTGCCAATGATGACATTGATAATGTTAATGACAACACAAATCTTTTAAGACGATCAACAAGAAACGATCGTCTGCCTGAACGTTTTGCTAATTTTGATATGGAGTTTTGACTGTATATATTTACATAAAAATGTGTTGTTTTGTATATATTTTAATTATTATCTTTATTGAGTTTATTAAATGATTTAGAAATCATGGGGAATGTAGTGTAAATAAACAATAGAATAATAGAACTATAGAAATTAGGAACAATAGATATTTGCAGAGGAAGTATTTTCTCCCCCGAATACATGGGTGTAGTTGAAGAGAGATGCGCTAGCTGTGTGCTGCGAATATAACTTGATTAGCTCTGTGTGAGCAAAACTCATGTGTTGTTCTTGACTTCATTATTACTATCTTATTACACCGAGCGAGTGATTTTTAGCTTCCTGAGTGTCTCCCAACTTTTCCGAGTTTAGTAGATATGAATACAAACATTTGCACGCATGTGGTAACCCTTTTCTAAAATAAAACAAATGTCGGAATCTCATTCGACGGCGAATTTTCAATTCATGAATTCACAATTTAAAATTCAATTTCAATTCATAAACCAGCATGAAGAGAATCCCACAACAAGATAGATTTTGTCGAATAAAGAAAGACATATACAAGAAGTACGTCTGTAATATAAGTGGTACAATAGTTCTTTAGCAAATTAATGCAGTAATTGTTATTTAAATTTTAGGTTTACCTTGAAACAGCGTAGCCTATAATTGTCTTTCGTTCTGTGTTTTTATTTTGCATGTTACACGACCAATAACTCATTTACCACGCTTTTCAATAAATAAAAATAGCTCCGCTACGCTCGGACTCATAACAATCAAAATCAAAATAAACCAATTGAAATCAAATTCAATAGAATATCAAATCAATCAAATCATCATGCAAAGAAAAATCAAATCAAATCAAATTCAAAAAAGTAAATCAATCCAATCGAATGATATAAAAATCAGATCAAATAAAAAAATCAACTTCAATCAAATAAAATAAATTATAACAATATCCAAATAATATAATAATATAAAGAAAAATATATCAAAATAATAAATCAAAGAAAAAAGAAAAAAGAAAAAAATGTTATGCAGACCGATGGGATTGAACCCAAGACCCCGCACGCCCAACGTAAACGCTTCACCACTAGACCATACCAACATTATAACAATCATTTACAATTTCATACATGTAAAGCATAGTGAAAAGAAGAAAATTGATACTCTATTGTATTACATATTTCAAATCAAATAAATATAGGTTATCTATAAGTAAATTTCATGTTGACTACATAGTTCAACTTAAATAAATTTGGATTGTATGTTATAGGTAAACAGTTAATGAACTTGTTTTCACAATGAAAGGCATTGGTATGTAAATATTATTGCTGTATCGGTTGAGTGAATCTCAGCATGAGTCATTGAGTGGTAATAACAACAGGTGATTCTGAAATTTGATACAGTAAATTACATAAATGAGAGACCCAAACTCTAATATTTTGTTAACTTAAGCCAGCTTCTCACAAAGAGGACACATGTCTATAATGGTCACCATTCACCTACCTCTTATAATAATGATTAAAGTAAACAATGTGTGGTCACAGTGGACGTTGTCAATGTATGGCACATTATAAGTGTACATTTCGATATAACGATAGAAGGCAGCTAAATTACAACTCTAATTTTGTATTTGTACAACTTACAACTGCTTGACGACTAAAACGTACCACACTAATTCTCTGAATTTGTGTGTTTGTTATGGGTCAAATCTCTGTGTGTGCAGTGTGGATAACAGAACAGAACTGCTGACATAAACGGTGACAGTAAATCCTTTCTTCCAACGGAGAGCAGTTCATAACAAATCAAGCTATCATGGCGATACAGTGACACAGAAATCTCTTCGGCCAACGATGACTTGATAACAAAGTAGGCTATTGGGGATTATGAAAACTAAAAGTATAAACAATTGCCATCAGAGTCCTGTAAGCCCTCACGCAACAGGGTAAAAACCATGGTAAAAGTGACTTCGACAGACTTTACATGAAGCAGTTAAACATTTAAGTTGTAAAAGACTTACCGAGAATTGTGTCTTCTGTTTGTGATGTAAAATGGAGTATTGTTGGACCTCATCTCCTTCTAGGCATATTGGAATACTTTTGAAAAATAAGAAACACTTTTACAAAATATTGGCAGCCATTAAAATAAAGCGTGCTCTAAAATTCGTGATGTTGCTAGGCATGACGGGATACACCAAGGAAAGCAGTTTATTTTCACATAACTTCCGTCGAAATATCACGATTTTGGAAATTTTAATTTTAACCTGTAAAAACAAAACGTCGGATAGCGAAAGGCCTATAGATAACCCAGAACCGTATAAGAAGTTTGGAAAGTGCTTTGCGGAAAAGGAGTTTAACAATAATGAAACAATGGTGATTTGATCACCGACACGGTTTGCGTATTATTATTATTAATGAAGTGATTTTCACTACTTATAATACAGGTGTGACTTGTAAATGACGTGCGAAATTGTCTCTTCTTAAGGTGATGTCGCAGCAGAATTAAAACATTTTAATAAACCAAATAAAACCATGACGACTGGCTTAGCAGTTTGATGTAATAAATAACTTCAGAAAACAATACAAACAATAAATATATAATACTGTCTTGTCTAAGCCCCCAACCAAATGATGAATTGTCGGTTCAAAAGTTCTCATGGTCAAAACACAACAATAATTATCTTCGAAGTTTCACCTCAAATAGTGATGTTACAGAACGATTAAAATCTTTCATTAACCATTTCAAATGACGAGAAGAAGAAAACAATCATGTGTTCTACCAATGAAGAGATAATCACGATGTAAACTAATCCAGGAGTATTAGAAAACATTTCATTTAATAATGCAATTGTAATCTCGCTAAGCTGCGAGTCGGCCATCATGGCGGGCAATGGAAAAAAATTTGGCTAAAAATTTTGAATAATCACACAGCATGCCCATTGTATTTTTAACAATAAAATGGTGTTTCTTGCGCAATCGTTTTTTGTTGGTCCTTTGTTAGCACGCAAAGCAGTGTGTTGAACGTTATTTCAAAAGAACAATAGATTTAGTCAAGAATGAAATGAAATGAAAACGTTTCCACCATGACAGTATAGACTCAAGGTCACTTACGTAACCATGAGTCAAAAACATCTTGAGCTAAATGTCGTTTTGTAAATCGTAGCCATTATTGAGATATTTATTGGATTGTTATCAAAAAGTTATAAATTCTGTATTTTATCACAGATCAAACTTTTTGAAGCTTGCGGGTTTTCCCGGTTTTCGGAGCCATGTTTTACCCTAGGATTTCATGCACGCTCGCAGAGTTCATGATCGCAGAAAACCTTCGTGATATTTTAGAATACTATTTCATGGATTTTGAAGAAGATGATGTTGCATTTTCATTTTGATGTGGCAGTTACATTTTACTACATAATAGCTATAATAATAATCTATCTCAATTAATGACATAAATGATATAAATTAATAAACTGCAAACATTTCCATGGTTTTTCCGTCATATAAGTGTGAGTATTCCACAATCCAGACCTCTGATAGAATTTATAACAACTATTTGAAAACGAACAATAAAGTAAACAATGAATGCTAAGCCTGAATCTGACAGTAATTAAAATCAATTTCCAAACATAAATCGAAAACCTTCCTCTTGGTAATAAAACACCTTGGTCAAAAGCACAGATTATAACGATCAGATACGGCACTGAACGTTCGAAAATTGTGATAGGTCAAATAACGGCCATTATGTTTGTTGCCCATTTTTTGACGCATTTCATCGTTGTCCATCACGATTTTAGGGAATTATTGACAAAATGATACTTGAAATAATTCACTTTTGAAGCTGAATTCAGCCTTCTCAAGCTGCTCAATGCGAGTGGATGGATGGTACGCTATATGTAAAATTCAAAATCATAATTTTGATATCAGCAAATTTATTTTAAATGCCATAAATTCAAAAACCTAAAAAGTCTACGGTTGAAATGAAGAAAGGACGACAATATTTATAGTTTACCACATAAATTTCATTCCAAACTGTAAAATAGTATGCACTGATGCTTGGTGATATGGAATAACGCAATCACAGTCAAAGAATAGATTATTTAGAGTGGATTTATGGAAATTACTGCTTACGTTTTTGCCACTATTTTCGATCGAAAACGATCACACGCACGCCAAAAATCACGGCTCTTCAAACTGGGAAAAATCGTGTAAAGAGCCACATATATTCGATAAATTAATGAAATCATATTACGAAATATTATTTGCAATGTAATTGTAAATTTTATTCATCAAAAACTGCTTGTATTCATAACTTATAGCCAGTTTTTCTCTTCGGTAAAATCAATGATTTTGTTCAACTTTCATAAGTCAATAAAATATTGTCTTCCAGACACAATATACCATTATCAAACGATCATCTCAAAATAGAAGACATACTTTCCTGTTATTTTCCTTTAGCATGAAATTGGGCTCAAAAGAAACGTGTAATTTGCCTATGAAATAAGTGCAAATTTATCGTGTTTTTCCATTGCGATTTTAGCGCGTAACTGCAGCCAGGTCGTCGAGAAGCAACAAACATAATGGCCGCCGAGAACAATTGAATTCGAAAATACAATGAATTCGACTTTCAGTGCCGTATCTGGTCGTTATAATCTGTGGTCAAAAGTGAGAGACAATTTGATAGTTGCGCAGATGGCGACGCAGACGGCAGCGCAGACGGAAGCGCAGACGACGGAATGAAGTTCAACAACGAAGCACGATCCAACGACGACTCAGCAGCTCAGAATATTGACCCCGATTCCGCGCGAAATTAATTGTGGAGATGGCAGCGCAGATGACGACGACATGGAAACACGGAATGAAATTCAACGACGACACGGAAATCCAACGACGGCACGAACGTTTGGAATTATGACCCCGATTCCGCTTCATAATTATGACCCCGATTCTGCTTCATAGATATCAGTACCTGAGTTTGCATCATCGTCTCCGAAAATATAAAAACAATAAACATCAACCACATAGTTCGTGTGTGTACGTGTTGATTATAAAGACCTACTTTAGCCTAGCTCCACAAGGCCCACTATTTCGCTGCGCTCATCCTATACGAAGCGAAGTGAAGTACAGGGGCACATGTGGCACAGGTCTAGACCTACTTTGTCCTCTCTTTTGAGGAAAGATATTTGTACCAATTCTGACTGCTTTGGAAATGTGGATACTCCTGTCAGAGTCTAGAAATTTGAAATGAGAATGACTTTTAAATGAACCTATATTGGAAGCATAAAAATAAATGAGAAGTTGACAGTTTGGTTTTCAACAATAGTCCATTTTTTATTTTAGAATAATTATGGTGTAGATTGCTAAAATTGTTCACAGAAAATAGCATACAAATGTTGTCCGTTTATAATTGTTATTTTATCAGGCTTCTTTCTCATTTGAAAGCTTGTTCACTGGAATCTCTGTTCTGATAGTAGTTTGCAATGCCTGCTCTATAGTTTGTAGCTTGAAGTTCCCGGGCTGATTGAGATGCAATGTTACCCATTGTGCTATTATTACTAGCAGGTGTAGAGCCGGAACCGGCAGCAGCAGCAGCAGCCGGCTTATTTTCAGGAACTTTCTCCTGCAGTTTGCATGTGTTCTATAAAATATGAAATATGAATAAGATTAAGCTTGTGATAAATACCAATGTAAATAGTTCTGTAATTTCGAACACGATTTTGGTTTGTAACAAGGAATTCGCATGAGCCTCGTTCAGTTGTATATCATGAGAATCGCTCTTTTCCAGTCGTAGTTCAGTTCAGACAGGTGTCGACTCTTTCATTTCGTTTGTTGAAACATTTATCGTTGTTTGGTTAGCTATGGTCTGGTTCATACCCCGCTCTGTACATGTGCCGTCACAGTGCCGATGCTATTCCTATTGTGCTCCAATCAAAAATCAAAGATCGACTTTATAATAACGGCGTTTTTTATTCATGAAATTGAAATTCGGCACATGTACAGAATGGCTTATAAGCCATGTCTGTGTTATTTAAATGATCCCTGCATTATTTCAGTTGTTTATTAACATATATTTCAAAGCAATTTTGGAATCTACAATAAAGGGAGTAAAAGTTGCGAGAATCAAAGACAGCAAAAATATATCAAAACAAAACTCTTAAAGTAGAACAAGTATTGCATCTTACCTTCTCATCACTTGCCATTTTGATTTTTGACCTTATAGCTGTATAGTATTATCTTCTTGAATTATAGATATTGTATAAGCAGTCTTCTTCTGACTATGTCCGAAGTGATGTATGTATCAATGAAAGAGTACTAGACGTTACAATGTTATACTGTATTCCTAAAACTCAACAGTTGCCACGAAACACGGCTATTCCTTGGAAATCTAAAGGCGGAACTATGCATATAATTTCTTCGAAATAAAAACAATCATGTAGAAAAACAATAGACACGCCTGTAATAATCCATAACGCCATGACAATAATCTCCTGTGTGTGCATTACGTCAGAACTCCATTTCATACGAGTGGAGCGATGCTCAGTATCATGGAGCGGAACACGGGATAGAGGCTCTTGCCTAACCTGGCTATTCCTTGGAAATCTAAAAGCGGAAGTATGCATATAATTTATTCGAAAGATGTAGAAAACAATAGACATCGCGATCATGACAATAATCTCATGCGCGACATTCATACTATTTTACTGACATTTACATAATTACTTCCATAAATAAGATTATAAAAGTCGACTTGAATGAACGTGTTGAATCATTGAATGATGCTTCCTTACATTAATTTGGCACTCAAATTTATGCAAAATAGGCTACTTCAAAAGGAGGATAAGCTAATATCATGCTAATACTAAAAATTCCACTACTATATTATGAACCGAATCCAAAATCGATCTATAAAATACTGAGTTCGTCAAACTGTAAAATACTGTAATGTATCATTCAGCAGTTTCCAGATTTAACAGCCCGAATGAACAATCTATGTTGACATGAAAATACTCTCATTATGCATTCATTCAAATAAATTCGCTTGTCTGAGCCACAAATACGGTTATTATCAAAATCACAATATTTTGGACAGACGCACGTTGGCTTGTTGTTCAATGGATTCACGATACATCGAGCATAAGGTGGGCATATCGCTTTTGTACATGGATTTGATATTGAAGGATCCTCCGATAAGCTCTGACTTGCATCGTTATCTACAAAATAAAATTACATATTGTGAGGTTTATTATCTCAAATCCTCATGTCCCGTGTGGTCTAGTGGTTAGGATCTCTGGTTTTCACCCAGGTGGCCGGGGTTCGATTCCCCGCACGGGAGGTTTACTTTTGTTTTTCCTTCAATATTTTTGTGAATCTTTTCCGACTCAAACTGACAACACTACTTCCTTACAATTTATACTGCTATATTTTCCTATTTTCAAATTCGCTTGATCCAACCCAACTCACCACATTTTCCATTCTGAACGACTTTGATCAACCGTTGCCATTGGCAACTAAGGACTTCCAACGCACAACGCGAGGAATATGTTACAAAATCACTCCCACAAACAGGATTGTCTTCAAATTCACACGAAGAAGGACAAACGCAAATTTTCAGTTCTCCAGAAACATCTGTTATACATTGGGAATAGTATCGACATGTGTGATTGTCGCATTTAGCTGTTGCCAATGGAGATAAAACGTCATCTAGAAATAAAATCGGTCAAAACCGTAGAATGAATGTATTCTATTTCTGTGAAACAGCATTTTGGTTAACATACAAAAATGGTATTAGAATTTATAATTACAAATTATGTAGTGCAATGGCAATCAATATCACTTTCTCTTTTCTGCACTATGTTAACCAATATGCTGTTTGCATTGTCTATAGGGCCATAGGCTCAACCGTAGCTAATTTGTTTGTTTGTTTGTGTTGTATTATTATGAACACATTGATAATTGTAGTTGCGTGCTATGTAATCACTCATAGATTGTTAGTATATGATGTAATGCCTATATCATGCTAAATCATGCTTGTCGTGACAGTACCTATAATACACATTGTAGTCTAACTATAATCAACTGACTACCTATAATACACATTGTAGTCTAACTATAATCAACTGACTACCTTACATAATGATCATTGTAATAGTACTATCTTCCTTGATGATATGATTGTATTGAACCTATGCTGACTCATTGATTTTAGAGTTCGTATCTACATTTACACATACGTTACGTTATATCAAATAGTTTACATTATAACAAATTATATTCAGAAGGCTTTAGATTGTAGTAGATTAAATATCTTGTTAAATATTAACCAGCCTCATTATGGGATAGTCGATATTAGACCATCCTTCTTTTGAGGTAACCTCTCTTATGTACATATAAAAGCCAATGTAAAGCATTATATTAATTAGATTCACTCAGACAAGCACTGATATACTTTTATCGTTATACTTATCATCAATATATATTATCTTGTGGGAGACCTTCATTCAACATGAATACAAGGAGTCAAATCACCATAACGCCTCGAAGATCACCTTCTCACGTTATTAGATCTCCTACAAGATGTCAAGTTCGATTGTGTCGGCTCTAATTGCTTTATAAGCAACCAATATAATAACATTTGTAATTGTCTGTTTAGTGTTTATTCAGAAGCAGGTATAGCGTGAGCGTGATGCTGCTCTTCATTGGACGGAATGTCATTGCTTCCTAAACAAGTTTCCTATCCGTGATGTCAACACGATGACCGATAATTCTTGATATCAAATTGATTACCAATAAAGGTGAAATTCTCTGATCACGGAAAAGCTTTTTTCAAAATTCACGTTTCGACGCATATCAAAATCGCCCAATATTCCCGTTCGTAGAAATCACTGGTTTAATTTATCCTATAGCAAAACATATCATTTCTTCGTATTTTCACCAATACTTTCACAGAAAATTGAACGTATGTATCTTTGTAACACCCATGCGATTAGTTGAATTACATTGATTCTATTGCCGGAAAACTACTCACATGACATTCTCGGTTCAAAGAGCCTCATTGTAATTGATTCCTTATTAAGAAGCAGATTGGTACAAATAAAAGAGTAGACGATTTTCAGATGATGTTCTTACCATTAGTTCTTCGATGTGCTATAAATGATGATGTGGATCATAGAAAAGACAATGAAATCAATAAATGTACAGTTTAGAATTTATGAAAACAACACGATGAATATTGCCTAGCCTGCGTACCAGCCCCGAGGTTTTTTCTGAAACCATGTAGGGTCTGTGAACTAAAGAGGGACTTTTAGCCCAGCAAGTTCCTACGAGTTTGGAGTATAATTTATGCATTACGTCGTATTATCATTAAGATCATAATTGTTGTTGCTGATATTAGTTCACAGACCCTATGGATTTAGGAAAAACCTCGGGGCTAGTACGCAGGCTAGATATTGCCAAGCTATGAAATACAAACGTTTGGCTTAATTAGACGCCAATGGTTTTGAATGGAATACATTTTGACGGCTAGAATGCTAACATTTCGCTATTGAAGTGTCAAGATGTCCACAGAAGAATTACTAAAAACATTCTCATAATCAGGAAATGTTTACTAGGAAACAAGCAAAGTAATCCTGTCCATGGAGTAAGCATCAGTATCTTGAAAAGTATCAATTATAATAGTAAGCAAATTGTCATTTGAAATGATGTGCTGAAATCCAGAACTGCTATAATAGAAATGTTTTTGCTGAAAGTAAGCACACATCTCCGTTGTTCAACTCCGTTTTTTAAGAATAACTTTGCTATAGCTAAGATCGTCAGGTAGACCCGGGGTAGACCCATAAGACTGCGATGATTCTATAGTATCAGTCCGCGATTGGCTGTTTCACAAAAAATATATGATGCTGGCAACATCCTAATATATACATATAACCAATATAGATGATGGAAATTGATGGGAAGTCGCTGGACGACAAAGCGATGCTTTTCGATTTGCCATAGCAACCATGCATGAGCTATTTTCTTATTTTCTTATTTATTTCCTCTTTATCTGCATATCAGTATTACAATATTGAAGGGGCTACATACGTTTCGAGATTGTATGTAGTAGTCAGGACTGTGAGTAATCGTTTCTAAAGTAATTGATTACTGTAGTCAATTACTTTTTCAGTAATCTTCACTTGTAATCAATTGCTTTTCTGAAACAGTAATTTGTATAGGAAATCATACGGTTTCGAGTTCAATTCGTAATTAATTTGCACCGAGTATGGGTTTTTCAAAAAGTTTCAAAATTGCACAAGCCCATAGGGCGACGTCAATATTAGACAATGCGAGTCTATGGAATTACCTAGAAATTGCACTTCTCTAAGCCAATCAGAATCGAGTAATTTTTTCAGGCATGTTTTTATAGCAGTAATTTTACAGCTCTGGTCTGGTAGTAAAACACGCTATATCGTTCGTGAAAGTTGTTAGTATCTGGGAATCAAAGGTCTATAATTCATCATTTAGTATTTGAATTGTACATATATCTCTCTAACCTTTGCAATGATCTGAGCATGCGTCTTTTGAATCAAAATTATTATCATTTCCTTGACAACCACCATAAAGGAATGGCTGACACGTCGAAGTAGCCACATCAAAGTAGAATCGTTCGCTTATTGAGTAACATGGGCCATTGTCAAATGGCAACAAACAAGACTCTTTTTCATCTTCTGAACAAGAAAATAAATTTGAAAGTGTTATTATGAAGCAGTCACAATGACATCTTAAACAATAGAAAAGTTTGATACTCGAACACAGTGTTTTAACCTAAATAACCAACATGTATGCTCAGCAACACACTCAAGCATTGTTTGATAACGCAAATCTACAATCTGTGTAATGTATATGTCCTACAGAAAAAATCAACCAATCATATGGACACTTTGACTAGCAGATAGTTATTGGAAATAGTATAGAATTGTTCAACATGTTTGTTAAAATATTTAGGGGTTATCGTTGATGAAAATATACATTTGACGATCCTATGAAACGTATAACTAAGAATACAAATAAGGGTTGGGAATGCTATAAGTACATCAGGCGTTTTATGCTGTATCAGAGGCTTTCCCAGGGGGATTAGTTGAGTTTTGTTAAGAAATAGATGGCCTAAGGGGAAGGGGCTTTGTCTTCTTTTGCAAATTGTATTTGTTCTCCGGGGGAAACCTCCGGCAATGTAATTTATGGTCAGCAGGTTCTTATAAAAATATTGCCGCCAGAATTGTTGTACATTGCACATTTACGTATGAAAATTGTATTAGTGTTTTTGTTGTTATTCATTGGCAAATACGTTTTGTTTATAGATATTTCCTAATTTTCACATTTATCAATTTTTAATATTAGAAATTTAGATTATAATCAAATAATGTTACTTAATAGTATCAAATCCTATGTTAACTCTATTATGCATATTTGTGAATTTATGTACTTATCAGATAAATTCTTACCTTGAATTTGTTAATGAAAGCTGAATATGTCCGGCCCCGGGGGAGGAGTAATTGCAAAATCAATGTTGCCCCTCACCCAGGGGGATTAAATTATTTTGGTGGGACAAATTTAGCAAATCCCTGGGGGTCACCACCCGGGAAAGCCGCTTTTACACGCATTATTCCAAATGAATTTGCCAAACTAAATAACTCAATTGTCTTGCCACACTTTGACTACTGCGCTGTCGTATGGGTGAACTGCAAAGCTGGACATCTTGATCGTCTCCAGAGCTTACAGAACAGAGGAATGAGGACAGTACTCCGTTGTAGTTATCGCACTCGTATCTCGGACATGCAAAGTTAACTTGTTTGGCTTTCTGTAAAGAGCGAATAACCTCCCATCAACTAATGTTCACCCATAAAATTAAATTCAACCTATCTCCTCCTCTGCTCTCCCATATTTTTCAACGACCTGACAAATCACCAAACCACGATCTCACACCCACAATGACATTTACATTAATTAAGTCAAGCCATCGCCATTCATTTCAAAATGCTGGTGCACACAAGTGGAATAATCTACCGTCTACAATGAAGGAGGTTTCCAGATGGACAAGTTTCAAAAGTCTCCTTGAGAAGCATTGAACACCAACATAACATTGGCTCTTAATTTTGTCTTAAGATTATATTAGTTTGTATTACTGCCTGTATAACTTGATGTTCGTTACTAGTATATCATATATTTCAGTTTTATAATCAGTCCTGTGGAGAAGTTCTATGTATTGTGAACTTATCAGGTTTCTGAATAAATGATGATGATGATGACTATGATTCCATCACAATTAACACTGTATAGACGTAGTACAGTAGTAAATAGTAATATGCCCACTCAAATGCAAGTTTCTATTGAGGTTCTTGGTTATGTTCAGCCTGTTTTTTGGATTCTAAATCTATTTTACAAAAAAAATCTGAAGCTAAAGCCGGAGCTATAGTTACACAACATTATTACTCATTGCTATAACCTTACCTTCATATTCCAAAGAAATCTTCACGACCGTTTCAGCCACCAAATCTCTATAGGTTTGTTTACATATAAATTCACCAATATTTCCACGTCTTAAATTACTAAATTCTAAAAATGCATAACGTTTGACACCACCTTCAACAACTGCTTTTCTGAAATAAATCAAAGGTTCCGGCATTGCAGTCTCTGCTCCGTTTTTGTGTCTTTGAAACCATTGTAAATGTGCTCCTCGGTAAATGCTTTCACAAATAAACACTGTCGCACCACCAGGGTAAGATTTCACTCTTCTTGGTAGGGCTTTTGGAACTTCAACGGGTTGATCTACAAAATTACACGAAACACTTATTAGACGAGCTTCTTCTATTTATTAACCAGTCAAGTTGATTTTCAACCGGACTGCCATGCGACATGCACCGAGGTTGTCAGATACTATTCGTTAGCGAGACTTCAGATGCGATACTAAAGTGCCACTATAAAAAGGCTGCATATATATGTCCCTATAAATCTGTCATTTTTAGCTGAAAGCACCTTTAAAGCTCAATTGACAACAATATCTATCAGTATAGTATAACATACCCCTTTGATCTTTTGGTGGTTTACAAATGCCAGTGTGAACATATTCAAGTCTCATTCCCAAATGACAAGCCTCTCTATCAAGTTGACATTTATTCTTATATGTCATACCATCGTTACCACAGACATAAGTACCGTTACTAGGACAACGTAAAATGCAAGCGCAAATTGGATGGTTGGTGCCATCTTGAACGACACATTCAGTACCTTGTTGATTGCAAACTGTACTGCGGCATACATCTACATAATTATGCAGAAAAAATGGATAAAACACTTGTGGAAAATGAATATGAACAAATCAATCCGGGAAACAATCATCTGACAACTTATTCTAATACAGATACAACTGACTTAACTGACTTAAATAGTATCACAGAGATCTTCTTGATTGTAATGCTGCATTTCATCACTTGTTACAATTCAGACTATACCAGTAACCAATATTGCATAACATATTGGGTATGAGTGCAAACTGAACATACAGCAGCTTTACATTGTAGCATGCCCCGCGAGTATAATACTGTTAGTAAATATCCCAGTATATACATTATACACCACTGCCAATTTCCCTTGTCCATTGGATAATCGCATGACTATATAATCTCGCTTGATAGCAGCTACCCATGGCATTCAAACAAAATGTTAGCGAGAACATTCTGTTCTATTTTGTACGTTTACCCATATAACGTCCCGAAAACGTTCCCTTGATGGCAGTAGAAGCCCAATATGCATTATGCTCATATAGAGTATAGTAGAGTCTGGATCTGGAACTACACCAGGAAACATTATAGAATTGTGAACAGACTGGCAAGCTTTATCCCCGGCGATATTAATAACGATGTTGTTGCTGGATATATGAATAATGACATTATATAAGCATTTCCTATTTGCAATTGTTTACCATTTCTACAATCTTCTTTACTGACAAGGAGAGCTGGTGATGGGTTACATGTGCTACTATGGTAACAGCATCTGGATACAAATCAAAACATAGATTACATAAGTACAGGAAATATTACGTAATACGCACTTTGACATGCAAGTCATTTGAGCCATCGTATGTTGCATGGAAACACGAAGGATAAAATTGGAATAATAATGTATTAAGCTATTTAAGAATGAAGATGTAGTGGTTGTTTGTTGTCTTATATATATAGTGTAGCTTCCGTTTTATCACTTCATGTAAATAATCAACTGTAATATATAATCTCCCTCTTTCCTCGTAACCGTTGTAGGGTCAACCAGAGCCATCTATTTACAATTGTAAATTGTATTGTAAATAGATGGCTCTGGGGTCAACACCTTAAATACGTCACACATATAATAGCTATGTAGGCTAGTATTATCTATGCCTGAACCCTACAAATGGTGAACCCGACGTGTATTTGTTTAGCTATATTTTATAAAGCCTTCCGAACTTGGTGGAGATTTGATACCCGGGCTCCCATATGGCAAATTGGAATCTCCCAGCTCTTTCCTTGTAACCGTTGTAGGGTCAACACCTTAAATACATCACACATAATAGATATGTAGTTTTATCTATGCCTGACCCTGAACCCTACAAAGACAGAACTAAGGTTGAACTTGTATATATATATATATATATATATAATGAGTAAAAACTTGAAAAGAGACATACATTTTTTGATCCATTTTTATATAAAATTAAAGCTTTGATTTGATTATTTTAGCACTGGCTTTAATTTCCTACGCAACTAAAAATTCGCCTCATTATATTCAACGCTAATGTGTAGACATAGTTTTTATGTGGGCCATAGGAGACGAATAATATAACTTTTGTGCTAGTAGGAGTATTTTTTATTCAGTTTGAGAAATGCTTTATACAAACCGCTTGCAATCATCACGATAACAGAAATCAGTTCTTCGGATTTTGCAATCGAATTCAATAGGTCTTGATTCGATTTCAGCTGATGATGATCCAAGGACGGGACATTTCTCTAAATCAAAAGTATTCATATACAGTATATTGTATACAACATGAAAATTTGAAAAGAAAAATGTATACAAAAATGCGTTTTTACACTGCACAAACGGGTGTGTCTTTCATTTTAAGTGTATTGCACTAATCCCTCAGTTTCCTATAATATTTATGTATACATGATATGCCATACAGCTCTGCTTATATACCTAATGGGTTATAGAATGCCCCGTTTCCGCAATACCTACCCTTCCTGAAAAGCTCCACCAGTTGCAATTCAGATTCCATACATTGACTAACTCCACATGGATTTTCACAACATTTTTTATCATCCTTGCAAGCAAAATCTGAATAACATTCCGATTTCTTTTGACAATGATAACTTTTCAAATCTATATCACTGAATATTGGACATTGACCAGGCCTTCCTTTGAATTCAGATCCTAAATTAACAAGAAATTCAGATGATGACGATGATGATGAATATATTATTTTCATCTCTGAGTAATCACTTTGATGAACATTTCTGTAACCGTGTAGAGAGACTGCATATGTCCCTTGATGGTGGAATATATTGGCCTTCTACTTTATATGCCAAATCAAAGTCATTATCTAGCTTCAGAACTACAACTTAAATAAAATGGTTGTAAAATATCCAAGCAGACATGAGTTATTACGATCCTTCTATCGATATGATCACGCGGGTGCCTTCGATAGGACGATCTACCGTCTAAATTACTTTATCACTTTGTATCCTTTATTCCTGGAGATCAACATGGCTATAATTTGGGATTAAAATGTTTGTGTTCTTAATTTGTAACACATTTTAGAAAACACTGTTTAGTAACATCTTGAGCTATGGGATTTCATTTGAACCGAACGAATTCGGATCAAGAATACTGCGCTCGATGATAACGAATTATGTTCACCCAAACATACGTATATGGCTACGATCTACTATACAGTATATATTGCCATTATTAAAAACCTCGTATGCATTTTGTTTATATAATACCTCTTTGCCCGTAACAAATTCCAATTGTAAGTAAAGTTACTAGTATTGACTCTTTCATCTTTTCAATAAAAATAAGTTCCATTTACTTGCTTTCATGAGTCCCGATGTATTTGAAGAAACATGTACATTTTCAAATTATTCATAATGTCGAAATATATATATTATTTATGATTTTTTGAGTTCCTCAATAGATTTTGTAATCACCCCCAAGCTAGAAAATTGTATTATTTACACTGTGAAGATAATTTTCTTCTTGCAAATCACGATAATTGATGTCATGAATGCTTATAAATATATGTGTGGTTGGATTTGAAATACAGCTTGCAGCTGAAGAGTCATATATATACGACAAAGCCATGACAGTTTATGATTTCATTGACCAATCGGATTACGTCAGATGTCCCGCCTAGAACAATTAATGGGAAAGAAATGTTAATCTTGATATGCTCCATTAATAATTAACAACAAACATTAAATTGAAAATTATATACAGTATAATCCTAAACATCAAAAGCAACTCTCCCTGTAACCCGTTAGCAGGCACGGCCTATCGTTATTATAATAAAGAGCCAAATCAAAACAATTGATTTAACTGGCACAATCGCCTTTTGGCCTATCAACGAATATAATTGTATGCGTGGTACTGGCCGGGGGTACTGGTTGTTCATACAAATCGAACGTGCGTTCATACATGCACTTTAACATGCACCAAAGCCGTGACAAATCAATTATGTAACCACGTAGTGCCTTGATGGAATGGTCTACACCTGGTTGACAATTTTTACAAAACTTGTAGTGTCGTCACTGTCTACATAGCAATTCAATATAAGAATGCTGGATAACAGTCAAAAAGACCGTTATAAGGAAAACACTAAATAAAATGCATAATTATAGCTACAACTGTAACGATCTCTGTATGATAGTTTCCATAGATAGATATGATACCTGCCGATAGTTTCCAATTACTCGAGACTCGACCTAGCTTTTTTAGCCTATACCAAATATCTAGTGCCAGTGTAATAACGTTTAGAAATAACTCCTTCAAGCTTGATATGATGATGGTGTTACAACATTTTTTTCATATACTGTATCACCAGTATTTGCAGGTTTTTCTCTAAAATTGCCCGAAATTCAACTTAAAATTTTTATTGGAGGAATACGTCACACCTCTCAGGATTTACAGACATGGTTAGGCAGCAACTTCACTGCTTCCGTATACAGTATTTATAGCTGGCTGATGAAGGATAAACAGTTTGACTGAACAATGTTGTGTACACAAGATAACATATTATTACAACTGTAAAAATCAATGTTCTTGATTTGTTGTATTTGTTTTTGCGATTTTATCGCCTCTAAATTGTGCAGTTGACAGAATAACATAACTTAAAACCAGGGTTAGTATAATATATCTTTTACTAAGATTTCAAGGTCATTGCACAAGTAGGCATTGAAAATGTCAGCAATGCAAAGCAAACTGCAATCTTTAGATATAAATTAGCCTATACATAAAAAATATTTAGTAAAAATATTCAAACTATACTGTAAGTTTAACTTACTATAATTTTAACATAGATTGGCGATATCGATCGATTGACCGATCCGATCTTGTATTGTAAGTTTAACTTACAGTACTTCTCTTTAATATAGATTGAAGATACCGATCGATTGATCCAATCCGATCAGGGAATGAATTTGATTTTAAAAATCTGATTTTTAATGATTCGTTAAGTGGTAGAGCAGCAATTGCCCACCATAGCCAACATGCACCGTTCGGATTACCCGATACGTCAACATCTAGTTCTGGCATGTCACCCAATGCCCTTCGTATACATTCTTTAGCTTCTGGTTTCAATGACATACAGTATTTACATAATTTATCGTAGACACTTTCACACGTTTCTTTAATCTTAGAAATATCGTTTTTATTAATTTGTTGCCAATCATCATTGATATAATTTACAACAGCTGATAATAAACCATCTCCACGAGTGATTGTTCGAATAATTTTAAATCGCTTTTCACCTACAGTCGTAACTAGTGCTTTACCATCAGTTGAATATTTTACATCAGTGACTTTTAAAATTGTCCCCGTATCTGCATGTCCCCCTGTTACAGGACAACAAGCACCAAAACGTTTTGAACCAGATTCTAGGCATTCTCGTAGCATACCACGGTATTTAGGTTCAAATATGTTTAAAGGCCATGATATCGATGGAAGAGCAACCATGCATATTAAAATTGGAACTTCGACATCAGGATCTAATCCAACCCTGAAAAAGTAACAAGACAGAAAGGTTATGGATGTGTGAAAACAATCAAAACTGAGCCATTACAAAATACAATTAAAAATACCATAAAATAAGATACAAATTAGGCCTAATACAAATAGTAGGATAGATTTGAAAAATTCAACATTCGTTGAAACATTCATGTTACGTAACAGCCAACAAAGGATTTTAAACGAACAATAACTTTTGACTTGCGCAACAACACCGATTTCAAATTTTGTTGATAAACTTACAGAAATTGTGATTATTTACAAATTAACTAGACGAAACTGAGTCACAATCTCACAAATCCCAAAAACGTATTTCGCATGAGACGACTAGGCTACGTTATTTATATTCCAGTTAGATTAGGAAAGATAGCAGTAATAATACCGTGCTTGCAGGCTCTTTGTATAAGTTATAAGCTAAGTGAAACAGTTCTACAGACCTCTATAGCGTAGTTAAATTTCTTTCTTTGAGTTTACAATTTACATAGAGTCTGTGAGCAGTGATGATTAACGATCGATAGCTAGCTAGAATGATAATGGTAGAATCAGTCGATGATGTACTTACTTCGCTGATAATTTTTGTTTTTCTTCATTTGACTTTAGCATTTGTGAATATTGCTCAGGGAAATGTTGTAATAAAAAGTTTTCAGTGACAGCAGTAATTTCAATTGATTGCGAAGACAAAATTTCACGTTGTGGTGCACGACAATTAGGACAACCAGGTTTATAATCTAGCGACCTCATAAGACATGATTTACAGAATGAATGTCCACATACAGTTGTAACAGGTTGAAATAGAACTTCTAGGCATAAACTACAACGTACATCATCAATTGAGATTGATTTTTTTACTAATTTTTCGTAACAACTTTTTTTCGATTTTTTATGATTTTCTGATGAGTGTTTACGTTTTCGTGTTGTCTCGTTTATATCATCTTCATTCATTTCGTTACAATCTCTAACACCACTTAATAAATAGTCCATTTGATTGGAAACAGCGTCAAATAAAACAGTATCTTCATACGAATATGTTAAACAGTTTGAATATGATTCGATAGCTTCGTCCAGGAGCTTCAAACCTGATAACGCAGCTCCTAAACAGAAATGCGAGTGTCCGTTGGTTTGGTCTAATTCTACTGAAATTTCAGCATCAGTCCTAGCTTGTGAATACAATTTTTTCTTAGATAATAAACTTGATCTTGCATTCAATACTGTTATATCTTTATCGTTTATTTCTTTTGCTGCTGTAAGATTTTCAATTGCATTATCCAAGTCCCCATTTTGCTCGTACTCTTTTGCTGAAACTTTCAGTTTCTCAATTTCACAATGCTCTGGGTATAATTTGAAAAGTATAGACAGTAATAACATATCAACGGATAAACTATCTTTATCGAAATTATAATTTTCTCCGCATGTTTGACATATGTATTCCCTTTTAATCAAGCAGTCTTTACACATCGTGTGTCCACATTTAAGAGAATAAGGGTTGCTTAAAATTCGTCCACACGAACATGAAAACATTTCTTTGACTCTTTCACTAATTTCCTCACTATTAACTTCACGCGTTAAGTTTTCCATGGTCATGAATTTATTATACATCTGATTTGGAAACAAAAATATAAATCATTATTAGGGTCCGCGAACAGTGGCTCCTAGAAACAAACTGCTTCAAAACATTCAAATGAAAATTGTTTATTTCAAGAACGCCATTATGCAATATAACTGAATGTTATGTAATATCTACCCCCTATTGTTTTATGATTACATCACCAGGCGTTCGCACGTGAATAAATAACCAGAATTACGTTATCTAATCTAATCAAATGTCAAAACCTACATCAGCCAAACATCAGCTAGCTTTTGCGGCTTGACTGTATGGTATTTTCACAATAACCACGGTAAACCCCACGAAATAGTAACCAGGTAGGGCCAGAAGTTAATAAACGGATAAATACTTTTTGAGAAATAAGCATATTTGGAAAAGTGAGAATTTCAAATCTTGAAAAACAGAGCCAATGAAAGATGGTAATCAAGGCACTTGATGCAACAAGTCAAGGCAAGGTAGAAATTTCAATTTTCAATTTTATATGAATCGACCTTGCAACGGCTTGCATATTCATCAATTGGACGTCAATTTGAATAAATCAAAAGTTATCGTATTTCAAACAAAGCCTGTTCTTCCCTACTCTCGTCAATTTCACCTTGAGGCTTCCACTGTTGAGTACACCGATATGTATAACTACCTAGGGTTTACATTCACTAGGGATTGTAAGCTTATTCATGGCGTTCGAGAACTCTGTTTAAAAGCAGAGAAAGCATGGTTCTCGGCAACGAAAAACATGAGAAAATCGTCGAAAAACAAAATTCAACTTTATTTTACAATTTACAATATTTTTATAATGCCAATAGCTTTGTATGCGTCTGAAATTTGGGGAGAACTAATAACAAATGAAAACAACAATCCTCTTGAGAAGCTCCAATTACGAATAATGAAAAACATTTTAATGATAAGGAGAAAGTCTAGCAACTATGCCACAAGAATGGAGCTAGGTATATATCCTTTATCTATCCAAATTAGAATCAACATGATAAAATTTATGCTTCGGCTCTTTTATACAAACCCTGAATCAATAGCGTCTAAGACGCTCGGCGAAATGATTTTACATTCCAACAAACGTTCATGGCTAAATAGAATAAATGACTATTTATCAAAATTAGGACTATCAATTAAGCAATTAACATCAAAAGATATTTCACATAAGAGCACTCAAAAGCATCTGATGAATTTGATAAAAATTGCGCTAGAAAATAGATATGTCCAGAGATTTTCAAACCACCAGATTGTTGAAGTAGAAAAAGATAATTTTGCTGACAGAATCGGTAGGAAATTTGAATTTCAATCTTACCTCTTTTTAACAAATACTGGGCGAAGAAATGCCATTACAAAATTAAGAACTAGCTCACACACACTAAGAATACAAACTGGACGATACAACCAGGAGCCTAGACATATTAGAACATGCAGATTCTGCAACAACGGTAATATAGAGGACGAAGCTCATCTTCTCTTTTTCTGTGCGATCAACGCTACCCTCCGTAAGGAGTTTTATTGTAAAATGGGGAAGATATGTTCAGGTTTTGCCTTGAAACCAATGAAAGAAAAATTGGTCACTCTTTTCTCAAATCCTCCTCTATGTATTAGCTATCTCCTTGGTAGCTTTCTTCTTTCTTCCTTCAAGACACGTAAAACATTATACGACAGTCTTATCTCCATTAGTAAAACGTAATTCTGTAATAGCTTCGATAAGTAATCAAGTCACAATTTTATAGACATGTGACATTATATGATACAGTATGTAAATAATCATGATATAATTACAATAAATGACAATGATATAATTATAGAAAATGATGACTATGATACAATGTATAATAATTGCTATACACCTTGTACTTTTGGTATACTGGCAAATAAATGTAACAACATCAACAACATCATTCATCACGCTGCTTCACAGCATCATGACAGCATTCACTCCTGCAGATGCAGTTCAAACCGCAATGAAGTACGGCCGCAGACGTGCATGAGCATTTTAGTCCATGAGTTAGTTTATCAACGCCTAACGGACAATGAACGGACGAGAGAAATTTCAGGAATCTCTTGGAAACATATGGCTGCGACATTTTTATCACTACATTCGTATTAATACGAAACATTTCGAGTTTGCATGCAGGCAATCCTGCTTCACAGACCGCACTTCATTCACGAAAGAATGGTTTTGTGAATGAATATTCTTTGTTTTAATAATATACCTACACTTTTGTGAATGAATCGCGGTCTGTGACTACATGCAGGCATGATGCAGGTTAGGTGTTAATGGAATTCCAATGCACTGATTTCTTTTGTTTGTTAGTGTGGATAGATTGTGTAAACATCAAACCGTCAAACTTATGTCATTCCATAGGTCAAAAGGATTTGTACGGTGGCCCACAACTGCCACTTACAACAACTTCACTTGCCTGCCACATTAACTTCACTTGCCTGCCACATTAACTTTACTTGCCTGCCACAATAAGGAAATCATGCAGCATTAACTTTACTTGCCTGCCACAACAAAAACATGAATTACAACAACTTCACTTGCCTGCCGCATTAAGAACTTACATTACAACAACTTCACTTGCCTGCCACATTAAAAACTTACATTACGGAAGTGTTGCCTGTATTACGGAAGTATATTCTTCCACGCGTCCGTTTGAAAACGAGATGCTGTGAAGAAATTTTCTATTCTGAGCCTCGGAATTCGGATAAAAAACATGGCCGCTGATTGTCTATTATTTTAGTCGATGCAGTTTTCTGTATTTAATAGACTGTGACTGAATGTTATAACAACTCAAAGATAATCAATAACAACCAGGTAAAGCCATCATCTGTTTAATCGCCTAGGAACTTGCATGTTTTTTTGTTATAATTGCAAATCAGTGAAGACAGACAGTGAAGCATAAATTAATCAGATTATCCTGTTATCCATGTAGGCTAGACTTTGCATAATGTACATCCACCCTCTCCCTGATCAACTGCTGTTAATATGCTTGCAGATGACTATTTACATTCACCTTGATACACTAGTTTGTCATTATTAGGGCTCCGTAGTGCAGAGAACAGTCCCATTATTTCATGATTATATATTCATAAGAAAATCTATAGTACATTCACTGCCAAGTGTTACACGTTCTTGAATTGGAATAATCAATTAATTAACATGGTAATATGTATGAACTGATAATGACTAATAATTTATTATTTCAAAGTTAATAAGTGTATACAAGTCACTTGTTCCAATTATTCAATACCAATTTAATATAATTTTTTGTAAGACTTGGTAAATATAACAATCAAATCAAGCTATTCGGCACGAAGGAATCTTGTAATGGCCGAGTTTGCCAAGGGACTCATACAATTTGGGCAGCTTGATGATTTGAAACCGAAGAAAGAATATCTTTGAATTGATTGTATGTTTTCATATGCTGTAGTTGCAACGATATGGGCTTTTCACAGGCACTGACCAGTGGATAGCATATTGTATGGGCCGTATCTCCTGTACAGTCATGATTGAAACTGACCATGATGCTCTGAGATGTTTTGTTCCGTGGGACGTGCCGTGTTCCTGTCAGCCATCCCAATAGTCCTGCTGACGTGGCTTCTACAGTTACCGTTTTTTGTTCTGATTCTGAAGTGCCAACATCCATTGGCTCAGATTCTGCTGCCGGTGTGTCTTCGTAAACATATGCAACTTGTCTCAATGGTATGCTGCGGTCTCCAAATTCGTTTATTGTATCCATCAGGTTGTCTATTGCAGACTCCTCCAATGTACGTTTTGCAGATACAGGAGAAGGAAATAACATGGTTGCAGAATAGATAATATGTAAATGACAGTTGGCTCAAATTGATCGTTCCCTTTTGGCAGTAGAAACAGTGATTTGAATCTTTCTTTCTTCGGTTTCAGATCATCAAGCAATTTGGGCATTGTGTGAGTCCCTTGGCAAACTCAGCCATCACCTTCGTGCCGAAAAGCTTGATTTAATTGTTTCCGCTATCGCCTTCTTGTTCGATTCTGCTATGACTCCCTATGCTCCATTATTTCATCAATTCTGTTCTTCATATCATCCATTATCTCACTAAGAGTTTGTTTTTCTTTCTCTGCCAGGGCTTCGTCATCAACATCTGTCACTGGATATGGCTTGAAAATACAGTTATATGCTACATCATCCATGAACTGCTCTGGTGGACCACCATGTGCAAGACAAACTGCCACAACTTCTCCACAGGTCTGATAGGTTCTATTACTGAATGTATGTCATCGAGAAGAATGGTATCCTATCTTTAAAGAGCTCTTCTCTGATTTTTAATATACAAGAGCTCATGAACTCTTTGCCCATGGCTCCTTGATCAATGCCAGCTTCACCAAAATACTTGACTGCCTTGACAGTGATTCCTTGCTCTTGGAAAGGAGGCTAGTTGTAGACATCCATACAAACAAACAAACAAACTGCCAATGTCGAGCTGAATTTTATGTCACGTCATGGGGGAACGCACCGTAATTACTGATCATTCACTAGAAAAATTTGCTCCGCGCCCTAAATATTTCGAGCTTCGCTATCAAGTCACAAAAAGTTTTTAAAAAGATGAAATCAAACCTCTGAACCTTTATGTATGATTATCCGAAAAGTTATCTACTTTGATATTTTTTGGAATTCAAAGGATTTGTATCCTAGTCCAGCTGCTCCTGATCCTTACATAAAATACAACAGCAACAACTATACTTACGAGAATTAATCACAACATAGTTTGGCCTCAAGTTTATTTTGGGAGCAATATTTAGTCTGTGGTATCTCTCACCTGGAAATTGACCCAAAAAAGTGACACGTCCCAGTATGGCCATCATTTGGGGGTTACCCTGCGTGTACGTAGTATATGATAAGCACATCACATTACAATGAAACAGTAGTCTTACACATAGAGTATATACTGTACTTGATATTTTGAATATATTTCATTTTTGGGTTATAAATATTGAATTTATAGAGGGTAGCAAAATTAAATTTTTTAAATTGTATATTAAATTTATATGTCTGGTGATCCGATGATGAGAAAATGTGTAGTGGTCATTACTTTAATTAATTGCAAGTCTATATTCATATGAATTGTATTGCTTCACAGTCTCGGTTTTTAGTAAAATTTATACCGACTATAAATCTATAAATGCTATTGCAAATTTATGTAGAAATCTTAAACAATATATAAATTGATTGAATGATGAGGAATACTACCCGTCATTTCTGGCGAATCCCATTAACTTTTTGTATAATTCCAATCCTGTTTTCCAATCATGGGCAGAGTTCTCCTGGCTTTCGTTCATTGCATAAGTAAAATACTCTTCATATTCATCCTCTTGAAGCGGCTCCAGTACCTGGGTTTTACAAAAAGCAATGTTATCGATACTCAGATACTCTTTGGCAGTCCACCTGATTGCTCAGGAAGATTGTACGATGCATCAGGTCTGCCAGCAATAGTTTGATACTTGGAATGTCTTATGTAATGCGTATTCCAATGTGGCTGTATCAGCTGGCTTGCATGTCATCAGCTCTGTTATATATGTCTTGCTCTTCAAGATCCGTAAAGAAATTGATCCACTAAGTGCTTCTCTGCCGTCTTAGTTGGGACCACCAAGCCTCTATTCTTTGATTTCTTGTGGATTGAACATATTTGTGATCCTTTCTCAGAAAACACTGTACTCTTGCAGCAATACCATTTTTTGTTCCCGAATCTGTTATTAACTTCATTGGAGTACACCTAACCTTTTGATTGCATCTAGGTAAAACTGTGCTACAACTTGCGGTGAATTGTTGGATCGTGTGACGTTAAGCCATAACACCTTCCTGCTCCAGCCATCAAGACAACCATGGATAGGAAACCCGAAAGGTTTTAATTTATCATAGTCATCACAGTGCCAGGCATAGTTTGGGCCAGGGCTGGTATATACTCGTCGCTTGAGCTCATGCGCCCTCCTAAGTGAGGTGCTATTTTCGAGCCATTTCCAGTGACAGATGTTGATGACAAAGCCCTGGCAGAGAAAGAAAAACAAATTCTTAGTGAGATAATGGATGATATGAAGAACAGAATGGATGAAATAATGGAGCATGGCTACACGGGAGTCATAGCAGAATCGAATAAGAAGGCGATAGCGGAAACGATCAAATCAAGCTTTTCGGCACGAAGAAGTCTGGTGATGGCTGAGTTTGTCAAGGGACTCACACAATTTGGGCTGCTTGATGATCTGAAACCGAAGAAGAAAGATTCAAATCACTGTTTCTACTGCCAAAAGGGAACGATCAATTTGAGCCAACTGTCATTTACATATTATCTATTCTGCAACCATGTTATTTCCTTCTCCTGTATCTGCAAAACGTACATTGGAGGAGTCTGCAATAGACAACCTGATGGATACAATAAACGAATTTGGAGACCGCAGCATACCATTGAGACAAGTTGCATATGTTTACGAAGACACACCGGCAGCAGAATCTGAGCCAATGGATGTTGGCACTTCAGAATCAGAACAAAAAACGGTAACTGTAGAAGCCACGTCAGCAGGACTATTGGGATGGCTGACAGGAACACGGCACGGCCCACGGAACAAAACATCTCAGAGCATCATGGTCAGTTTCAATCATGACTGTACAGGAGATACGGCCCATACAATATGCTATCCACTGGTCAGTGCCTGTGAAAAGCCCATATCGTTGCAACTACAGCATATGAAAACATACAATCAATTCAAAGATATTCTTTCTTCGGTTTCAAATCATCAAGCTGCCCAAATTGTATGAGTCCCTTGGCAAACTCGGCCATTACAAGATTCCTTCGTGCCGAATAGCTTGATTTGATTGTTATATTTACCAAGTCTTACAAAAAATTATATTAAATTGGTATTGAATAATTGGAACAAGTGACTTGTATACACTTATTAATTTTGAAATAATAAATTATTAGTCATTATCAGTTCATACATATTACCATGTTAATTAATTGATTATTCCAATTCAAGAACGTGTAACACTTGGCAGTGAATGTACTATAGATTTTCTTATGAATATATAATCATGAAATAATGGGACTGTTCTCTGCACTACGGAGCCCTAATAATGACAAACTAGTGTATCAAGGTGAATGTAAATAGTCATCTGCAAGCATATTAACAGCAGTTGATCAGGGAGAGGGTGGATGTACATTATGCAAAGTCTAGCCTACATGGATAACAGGATAATCTGATTAATTTATGCTTCACTGTCTGTCTTCACTGATTTGCAATTATAACAAAAAAACATGCAAGTTCCTAGGCGATTAAACAGATGATGGCTTTACCTGGTTGTTATTGATTATCTTTGAGTTGTTATAACATTCAGTCACAGTCTATTAAATACAGAAAACTGCATCGACTAAAATAATAGACAATCAGCGGCCATGTTTTTTATCCGAATTCCGAGGCTCAGAATAGAAAATTTCTTCACAGCATCTCGTTTTCAAACGGACGCGTGGAAGAATATACTTCCGTAATACAGGCAACACTTCCGTAATGTAAGTTTTTAATGTGGCAGGCAAGTGAAGTTGTTGTAATGTAAGTTCTTAATGCGGCAGGCAAGTGAAGTTGTTGTAATTCATGTTTTTGTTGTGGCAGGCAAGTAAAGTTAATGCTGCATGATTTTCTTATTGTGGCAGGCAAGTAAAGTTAATGTGGCAGGCAAGTGAAGTTGTTGTAAGTGGCAGTTGTGGGCCACCGTAGATTTGTGATTCTCCTTGTAGAGATTCGTTACTTTCCCATTCGAAATTTCGTGAGCGTGCGCCTATGGCGTGCACCTGCCATATGTATTGTAAAGAAAAGTTGGTATTATGTGTTTTTTTGACATGGTGTGTTTAGAAACAGGAAGTGACATATATACTAGAATCGTTTGTCGATTATCGTAGTGTGAATTTCGAAGAATCATTTCCGCTCCAACAATTGAACATTGTATTGCAATGCTGTTGAAACATTTCTTTGAAGGGTGTTTTGTTTAGCTGAACATTTAAGTATAGACTTAACAATGACATTTATATCTTTTTATGACGTTTATTTCTATTTGACCTTAAATCTAGCTATTGTACCTTGGCCATTGTTTGTTTGCCTCGAAGTGAAACGCGCAGGAAAAATAACGCCCCGACCACGCTGATAGATTTCGTTTTGTGAGTTTTGGTGATGTGAATTGTGAAGTTAGAGAATAACTTGGACTTGGTGGATATTCAAGTTATTAATCGAAACCAGTACTTATTGTTATTGATACTTTATTATTATCTAATGTTGTGAGAAAGAATTTGTTAATAAAGAGATTGAAGTTTAACATGACTGAAAACATGACTGCGTCTTCGAATTTATTTATCCACTAATACCTATTCCAAAACAGTTTCGATTAGTTGAAGAGAAAAATTCCCACCTAATCCTCTTAGAAGTCAATCTACTAAGTACAATGATTTGGTAGTGAAATCATTGTGTCGAGTTATATGATTTTAGCCTACTTTACCGACTGATATACGTCATCAATAAAATCATAGGAGTGTCATCGAATTCTAGAATGAGGTCAGATAAACATGGCTTCAAGCTGCACGAAATAGCAGAAAAGCGCACGAATTAATTCGTTTGACAATCCTAGAAATACAGTATTATTATTATAGCAAAAGTTTGTATTTTTCACATAATCCTTGTAGAAATCATCCTACTAAGAAAAGAAAAACTGCAATGGCGTCACAAGGTTTGTTTTCGTTGTATATATTACCCAAATTAATGACTGTAATAACATGCCAATTTAAATAGGCCTGCTGCCTAGCCAATAAGCCAAATAGCCATGCAAATGCAACTTTGAAATTGAACAAGCGTTGTCCTCTGAAATTATAAGTTGGGCTATTTGAATTATCAATTCATATATTGGAAAAATGGTCTAATAAGCCTAGACGAAGTGGTTACTGAATACATGCCATCAACGCAGTTCTTGTTTGTGCTTGTAAAAATTTTAAAATAAGCCTATACATTTTTAAGATTTTAAAATATATTTTCGTATATATGTCTTTATTTGGCAGGACATACTGTCATATGAAACAAAAATTGTTAGCAAACTTTATAAATATTTCTTTCTTCAAGTTTAGTTTATTTGTTATGTAATTAAAGGATTTATAGTTAATCAGCCTCCAGTGCGCAACAGCAAATACTTTGTTGACGTTTGACCGTAAAATATCTAAATTTCGCTGAATCTAGAGGGCACCATTACCATAATCTGCAGACTGGTCAGCTCTGTGAACCGGTCTGCAAAGCATGGCAGCTGCACCCCCGAGATGAACATTTTTATCGTGATTACCGCCCCTGAAGCTGCAGTTTTTATCGAAAATTGGGATTTAAAAATTATTTTTTTGTCATTTTCTAAGCAAGTTTTGCTGAAATGATGGATTTTGCTGCCCCTGAAATCAAATTTGATCAGTTTCCGCCCCCGTCCCTAACTTTTTTCGGCGCTGCCTCCCCCAAGATCTCGTCCAGATTGTCATTATTTACAGACTGGCCTGTGAAAATGCCTGATGATGATTAGGATTTCATTTCTGACGGGATTTACTGCAGAATTGCTATAGCTATATGTTTGAAAAGTTTCAGTTGAATTTGATTGAATTTCTACAGAGTAATATGAGCTGCTCCTGGTATAGCAGGTGTGCATAACAAACTTCTTAGTCTAGCTGACATAGAGTTAGTTGATCAGCATCCACATTTACCACATTTTTATAATCTAGCCCATTCCTCATGGATGGCTGGGTGACAGTGACTGACTGTTAAGGACCAGGGCTCCAATGTTAGGTTGAAGATAAATGGAAATTTCAATTATCCAAATTGCATTAAGGCGAGTCACACTGTTTTACTATTTGTTTGGAGAATAGTGTTTTTTCTTGCGAAAAATGCAAAACTTATCAAAGCGCTCTGAAATCTTGTTGAAAATGCTCTTCAATTACAATGCAAAAGTATAGCAAAATTTCTACACTAAGTAAAACCTGAAACCTACATATATTGAAGGTTCGCAATTTGCAACCTTCGACTCTGATATAGCCTACTACCTAATCTGTATGTTCAGGATGCAAGCCAATACAGGATGCAAGAGTGCTCAAACTATAACAGTGATGGGCTATCCAAGGAGCCTTCGAGACACATGCATCAAATGTTTGGGAGCCAGATTTGTTCTGTTTCAGCTAGAATTTATATTTCGGAATTTGTTTGAATTTCAGATTAACGATTTAGAATTCAATCTCAGCCTACGTTTTTGCTCCATATAGCCTAGTCTACTAGGATATCCAATTTACTGTATGAAAACTTACAATATAACCTTTTTAAATAAATCAATGAATAGAGGAAAACTTATGTTGTTATTAATTCTCTAATTTAGTATGTTGTGGTTTCCTATATTTTTGACATCTGACAAAGTTTTATACTGGTAGCCTATGCTGATGTGTTCACGCATTCAATGTGTTTACAAAATCGTAGAAACAAAGACTCTGCTTTTCGAATTTATCAAGGTAGATAGAATGGGATAAAAAAAATTATAATGGAGAAATCATAGTTTGATACTTTTAAGATCTTATTTAAACTTGATGCATCTTGATGCATTAATTAAAAAAAAACAGGTAAGATCTTACCACATGATTTCAATAAAATATCAATAAAATGCTAAAATTAGGAAGATAGGCTACTGGTAGGCTATGTTTATGTGTTTTTACTTGTTACAACTGGTTTATTTTTACAGGAATTCCAACAAAATCCAAGCATATCAGAGTATTTGAATCGCAAATATGAAACTGCTGGATTTTAATTTACTCCAGATGTCCAGGCCTCAACTTATGAGGATTTATTTAAATCATAAAATGTTACATAGATTGAGTTTTCCCACAAATTATAGCAGAATACTTCTGCAATCTTTTAATATTTCAATATTTGTTGCCTACCTACAATCTCTATTTTTTCAATAGGAAAATCCAAGTATACTGTTTCTCAAATTGAGCTCCTAAACTCAGCTTATGAAGGAGGACTCCAGTCGATTGGAAAAACAGAAAGTACAAGAATCGCTGAGTTGTCAGCAAGATGTGGCCTCAGAGTGATCAAAGTGAAGGTATGCCAAACTTTTGCCCATCTTTCAGGTCAAAGATCTGATCACATAATATGTCATTCTCGTGCTCATTTGAAATACTTTGCAACAAATTTGTAGACTTGGATTAACAACAAAGGTCGAAATAGTCGCGCTAAGGCCCCTAAAGAACCCACCTGCAAGTTAGGAAAAAGAAATACAGCTTTCGGGCTGGTGAGTGCTGAAGTGTTTGCTGGAGATAAGACTGCAAGCAAACATTTTCTTTATTATTTTTGTTAAACCAATCGCTGATTCAAAATGCTGTTTTCCAGATTCGTTGAAAGGAGCAACAGTTGGTGAAAGGGTGGCAGAGGCTAAAGCTGTTTTCGATTCTTTGCCAGAAGAAGAAATGTGTGATCTCAAGGAGAGGGCAAAGAAGCTGTCAAATCCTTCTAGGGAAGATTTAATTATCTTACCAGATCAGGAAAAAGATGTTGTTTTTGCGAGGGCATACAAAATCATAAATAAGCAGGTAAGATAGCTTATAATATAATGTAATATAATATGTTATGAAAGAATGGAATGTTTTTCTGAGGAAAGAAAGCTATACAGATTAGTTTTGGGCTATACAGTTTAATCATGTGGGACATGCAGTTTAATTTTAGGCTACCATGGCAACTCTAATTCGAAAGAATCGAATACTCATGACTGGTTACCGGTTGCTATTGTGCTATTGCTGAAAGCAGATTTGACTGTGCATTATTTATTTGTGATTGCCTACCAAGTCTGTCTACTATGATAGGTCTAATGCTTCCTTACTTTAGTTGCCTACATAGAGACAGTTGCAATTTCATCTCTTTTAATTACTTATGCAGGCAGAACTCTGGTATTTTAATCATATCAGAGAGCATCTTTGTCAATTAGGCCTGTTGTATACTTATCTCTGTACTCATTTTTACCTTTTAGATGGAAATATTAAATAATTTACAATGCTCTGCATTATTTATGGCTGAATGTAACGGAAGAATGTGGACAACAGGGACTGAGGAGGGGAGGCGTTTTTGGAGAAATGCGATGTGGATGTGCAAGGGGAATTCCGTCTTTCTACTGCATTGGATAGTGAGTTCCTCAATTTTTGTTTTCTGGTTCCAACAAAGTGTGAATCCTGCAGTCTTAATTCCTAGATTTCAGAAGGCTTATCTATAGGAAAATTGCTAGTTTGATGATTTACAAGTCAAGCTTCAACACAAATATTCGGTAGAAAAGTTTGAAACTTTCTAGGATTCTAGAGGGTCAAATTTTTTGTGAAACCCTGGATGTATTTTATCAGACGTATAGGATATCAAATTGTCAACAGTACATTGGTATATCCCTAAAACATACTTATATTGTTTACTCAGTTGTTGAATTTGTTAAAGCCTAAAATTCAATTAGAAGTTGTAAACATTCATTGAGAATTGTAATTAAAGAAGATTTTATATACTTTTCGATAACAAAGATAATACAAAGGACAGGACAGTTGATGATGATTATGATAATGTAAAAATGAGGATAGATGTTTTCAATGTCTTGATTTATCATGTTATAGAGTTAAGGGAGTGGAAAGTTGAAGATGTGAGAAAATTATTTAATAAGAGATGGGGTAAGTAACCAACTGATAAATCTGATATTATCTTGATTAACATGTGTTTTGCCTTAATTAAAAAGAGCAACTATAACAAATTGGTTTATATTGCGTTGTTGGTTACTTATTGAGCCTCAACTTTAACATCAGTTTTCACACTCCAAAAGGCCCAAAACTAATCTTGAAGTGTTCATGAATACGGTGCAAAGTCAACACCTGTTGTATAGTTTATCAGAACAATAATCCACTTCTGAATCAATATAGATAGATAATAATAATAATAATATTACATTTACAGTCATTCATGACTGAAAGTCACCCCTTAAGCACAAGTGCCTATTTATTGGGGGACATTAACACATTTACATACAAATTTTGCTACAAACAATTAACATGTGTGCACTGACGAGGAATCGAACCATGGCCTCCCACACAGAGTGCGGGCACTCTGCCACTGAGCTACCAGTGCACCATTGCAGATGAACCATAACTGTAAACAGGGTATTCATTTTCCTATAATTTTATTTGACTTCTAACAATCTAGAGAACAAATTATTTCACATCTGTTTTATGTAGTGACTTCTTATAGGTAGTGACCCAAGTTTCCAGTTTTCATAATAATTAATAATACCATGAGATATGTTGATTTGCAGGCTAAGGCTCACTACTCTTACATTGGGTTATCATTTTTGTTTATTTGTTGTTAACCATTATATTTTTTTTTCTGAAATAAGTTGAGGCAGGTGGAAAAGGCTCTGCACCTCAATATTCAAAGGCTGGTGATGGGATATTTAGTGTACATGGTCTCCCCGAAGGTGTGACGTTCCATAAACCGCAAAATTATGGTAATGTTCAGACCCGTCAAATTCAAAGATGTGCTGATTCAATTAAATTTATCATTCATTCCCCAGGTATGCTTTGCATTTCATGCTTGCTTCCTTCTTATTTTGCAGCAGATCATAATATTGTGTATACTAAGATTGTCCTGTGTTCATGATGGTGTGTTTTGTGATCAGCTTAGTGCCAACACTCTGACAAATTTATGTGTCTAATGTATCGACTGTCGAGTCATTCTCTGCTGTATCATTTATTGCTTTCATGATATAATGATATCTAATAATACAAAATTACACAGCAACACATTTTTCTTTTTTGACTTTCAATTGTTGAAACTGTAATGTATTTCCCATGTCCATCTCAGTTTCTTGATTGTATTTGAAGTCTGCGTTGTATTTTGTACACCTCCAAATCGTATTTCTTTACAATTAGTTCTACTCTAAACGGGTTATCAAGAAACGATTAACCTTTCCAACGTAGTTATCCCTTAGAACACATAATATCATGTAAATTCACTGTAACCATCGTTTCTGTATAGTATGAATAGGAGAACGTTTTACAGTCAACCAATGATTGAGAGTAAGCAGAAGTTCTTGTTAATTGGTGAACATTAACATATTTACATTACAGTATATCATGTACATCTCACCATACTTTATCATCATTTTTGTCTCTAAATGGTCTCTAATTGATGAACAAATATATGCATTCACATCTATCTATCAATCTACCTATCTATTATAAACTAAAACTAAAGTTAAAACTAATTATAACTTGTACATTAATTGAATAATTTCTTAAGTAAACTTGTTCATGTATTGTACCAGTATTTACTTGATTGCCTAGCGGTAGGCGTAATTATACTACCTGACATCCATCATCGTTTCTATACCTAATTACCTATGTATGTTATTTTGCAGTTCCAACAACGGATCCATTGGCAAATGAAACAACCACAACCTTACTATCCACTATTAACGGAGTTTCACTATAAAATATATGCATATAGCGATGTTAACTAACTATACGTAGAGATATATATAATATGAACACCATGAATAATATGTCACTATTGTTATGCCAATCAGTTGTTGCTTCTACTTCCAATGCACTGTTATGACATGAAATAAATACATATAATTCTGATTTACTTCTATTTATTGATAAAAAGATATGAAAGATCTTGTTTCTTTATCCTCGTAAAAGTTGTCTAAGCATTTCTTACGATTCCATGAACCTGTACCATTGAGAGAATATGACATTTGACTTTCCTCCTTTCATTATACAGAGTCGAATGGGGTCCCCGCTTCTGCTACATGTTGCTGTGTGATTTGGCTGGTACCATAGACTATATAGAGTTTATAGACCTTCACAATTTTGAATGTGCCGAATGTGCTACCGTCTATTATAACCAAAGCACAGAGCCCTAAAGACATATTTTATGCCGATGTTAGGGGTATATGTATTTATGTAAGGTGTACTTCTTACTTCCCAGTATAGTAGAGTTAACAGCTAACTACTATGCATGCACATTTAGGGTTAGGGTGTATGAGTGGAGTGTACTTCTTACTCATCTTAACGGCAGAGTTAACAGCTAACTACTATACATGTATTTAGGGTTAGGATGTATGTGGGGTGTACTTCTTACTTCTTGACGGCAGGGTTAACAACTAACTACTACGCATGCATATTTAGGGTTAGAGTGTATGTGGAGTGTGTACTTCTTACTTCTTAACGGCGGAGTTAACAACTAACTACTACGCATGCATATTTAGGATTAGGGTGTATGGTGTATGTGGGGTGTACTTATATTGAGTTAATACTGTGCTTGAAAAGCTAAAATAAGTGGAATTTACAAATTTGAGATAATAAATAATTCTTCTTCCTCTTCTAATGAAATGATAAAAATCCCGTGTGTTGTTGAAATTAAGTATATTTTGCCACGGCTTTTCAATGATTGCCTTAACAAAAATACTAACTTGCCTTTCCAATCAACTGGTTCGCCCACGGATTTTCAAATTTTGCCTTAAATTTGGAAGCCTTTTCAATGAGTTGATTGGCCCATGGCTTTTGAAGCTTTCTGTTAAAAATATTTGGAAGCCATTTTCAATGAGTTGGTTCGCCCGCGGCTTTTCCAGTTTTGCCTGATATTTAGAAGCCCTTTTTAATGAATTGTCTCGCCCACGGATTTTAAGTTTCGCCTTAAATTTGGAAGCCTTTTCAATGAGTTGGTTCGCCCACGGATTTTCCAGTTTTGCCTTGAAAATATTTAGAAGCTCCTTTTATTGAGTTGTCTCGCCCACGGATTGTGAGGTTTCACCTTAAATTTGGAAGCCTTTTCAATGAGTTGGTTTGCACACCACTTTTCAAGTTTTGCCTTTCAAAATTATGGAAGCCCTTTCAATGACTTGGTTTACCCACGGATTTTCAAGTTTCGCCTTAAATTTAGAAGCCTTTCAATGAGTTGGTTCGCCCATAGGCTACAGCTTTTTAAATTTCCTCTACAAATAGCCTTCGTAAGCCGTTTACTTCAAGTCTTATTACTTAGTAGATACCTGCATGAGGAGTATGCAATGTGTAATATATAAATAATTAATTGTCTACTGTTCAAGGCCCGGTTTAAGGGTAGGGGTGTAAGTAAGGTGTACTCCTTGTATATATAGAGGCGACTACTGCATTATGGTTGTACTTCTCATATTGAGGTAACGTAGATGCGGAGTACATATAAATAGTCTTACAACAAAGAGATCACAACACAGTAATTTGATTTAATTTTTTTTAACATAATTTGATGTGGCAGAATCAGAATAATGTATACAATCTTGCATGGTTATAATTTCTGTTTAGAATAATGTACAATCATAATTTCTAGAAAACGTTCAAAATATTATATAACAAATATATCTTCTTCATCGCTTTCATCAGCATCAGAATAACCATCATCCGAAGATAACCCTTCATCTTCCGTTCTATCCAAATACTCAATATTATTTAAAATCTCCTCTTCTTTGATGAGAGAAAAAAAAAGAATAAAATGATGAACATGCTTTCACGCTTTCATCAATCATTAGAACATCTTCCATAACTTCTTCCTTCTCAACATTATCAATCTCACTAACTTTGAAATGAACTGCATCAATCAGCCTTCTTTTAATACTTGCAGGGTATTGTTGAGAAACAATTGATGAATTGTCATCAGAAACATCTTTTCTTTCTTCAACAGAATAAATTTTGCTATTGATGTCTAAGAGGTCATCAACATTAACTTTTTCGGTAAGACCAAAGGAATAAACCTTTGATTTGAATTGCCTGGCTTTTTTTCTTATCTTGGATGTTGCAGATTTGATCTGCCCAAGGAGCTTGAGTCGGATGGATTGACCGCCTTGTAAAAAATGGTATCACCTAGATGTTAAAATCCTTTACAAAAATTGTGATATCTGAGAAAATGTAAAAAAAAGATTAAAAAATGAAACAAAAGAAATACAGCATATTGAAATTACCTGGTCCGCAAGAATTGCTCATTTTTAAGAGCATTGATTTGTCATAGGCCAGCGAACGACAAGTCTCAATTAGGACAGTTTTTTCACGGATGACGTTTGATGATGCAGCCCCTATGAACTCAGGTGATGTTTTAGTCCACGTTGCTTCTATATTCTGAGAAATCTCTGTTCTAGAAATATAAGTCGAGAGCCTGAAAGATATAGATATAGCAAGCTATTAGCAGCATGTAGTTTTTTGTGAATTGGTATTATACGACCCTGCGAAAAACATCTTTGAGTTCATGAACAGTTCATCAAATTTATACAAACTTTTACGAGTAGTTCATTAACAGTTCAAGAACATCTTCTAAACAGTTCATGAACCAGTTCATAACGCTGAAAGGCCCAATTTTTGTTGAAATTTTCATCATGAACTGTTCATGAACATACTTCATGAAAAATGGGTCATTTAACATTTACAAACTGTTTTCACAAGGGTGCGACAGACACAACAATCAATCAATCAATACTTCTCAATCCTTTCCAAAAGCTCAATGGAATTTGCAAGATTGTCATCATCATCTGTGATCTTTTTGATAGCGCTATATAACATAAATAAGTATTTTGCATTATACTGTGCTTCCAATAATATCCAGAGAGTGGAACGCTACCTTCAAACCTAGTGCATACTCAAGTTTACTTCTTTCTTGAAGTCGAAGGACATATCGCTCCTGCCATGGGGTTACTGACTTTTTTTGCCTACTATAAATGACAGTATAAAAATAATAACAGCTTGGCGGATTATTAATACCATTATAAACGCAAGCTTGCTAAAACTTTTCTTGCTCCCTATTGGCAAATTGAACACAGACAATGCCTTTGCCTGTGACGTGTCAATATATACCCAATACAATAGGCCAGAGCTCGAGATAATAGGTTTGCACAAAACATCAACACAATTTAATTACTAAAATCTACATAACATATGCATTTGCTACATGTTGTAGTGAAAAAAATGAAATAATTCATAAGTTTCAATGAGATTTTTGTTTTGGATTAATTAGTATGTTCCAATTACTAAATAATTGCGAGAAACTGAATAATGGGTTTTATATTTGAACACACCTTCATCTGACGTGAATGATTCTTTCTCAAGCAAGATCCATTCCTCAACAGTTTTCATTTCAACATTAACTGTAAAGAGGAAACTGTACTAACCAATAGTTTTGCGCTTCTTCTCAGCGTGATGTAGTAATGCATTATCTAGCAAACTATTGCGATTTTGGGGAGTCATTTCCTTGGTAATCCGAGAAAATTCTTTAAGAAATGACCACAAACGTTCAGCACCCTCACCATCAGTAAGTCCCAAACCCTTTTGTCGACGTGGACTGTATTGAAGCTAGCAGATAATAACAAAAACAGATACTCACTCATCTTGAAAGTTTGAATTAAAATAACACTTCACATTGATTTACATAAAACGCATACATGATAGTAATTAGTATACCTGGCATGGAAGAATATGTCCATACACATGAAAGGCAGGAAGAGCAAGAATCAAATTGTCAATCAAACTAACCAAATGTTCATTACCACATCTCTGGCATCACAGAAAGAAAAAATTTGTTCAAATATTCAATTTGAGATATGTCCATACAATATTTAAATAGTTGTACATTAATGGACTAGAGCAGGATGAATATTGATATAAAAGGCTTACCCTTAAATGCTTTTCCAGTAAACAAGCAATGTCATACAAAAATGCTGGTTTTGACTTCATACCCTCTTTCTCCTCTAAAAACCTTTTCAGTGCATAAACTGCAAAACCAACCCTAAAATTTAACCATCACACTTAGATGAAGATATTTGCAACAGCATACTACGTCATATAATATACTGATGTTAACTCGCTGTCTTACTTCTCAGGGACTTCTCACCACCTTGACAACTGAAAAAGCGCTGTGGATAATCATGGCGGCAAACACTACCTAGAACTGCCTTTTCAGCCAACTTTAAATTACGGCCTTTAGATCTGAGATTGGATTCAACCTCACCAGCATGGAAGTTATTTCAGTCCTTGTAAATTAAAGGAGTATGTTAAATTTCATTACATACTTAACCGTCATGCAATAAAAATAGGGTAATAAAGGCAATAAAAATTGTTTAGGGGTTGCAATGATTTTCCTACCGTGGCGATTTCTTTAGGTTGTTTTGCTAAGTTAACACCATGTTCTTCAACAAATTGATCCACTTCTGCTTGAGGGACAAAGAATGTATTGTTTGATAGCTCTTCTTCAACATCACAGTGCTGACCACGCTGTTTTCTCACTAATGCAAAACAACCATCAAAACATGCTACTCTTATACCTCCTTCCTGTAACAAGTTGATATTCATAATCAATGATCATTCAAGACAAAATAAAATTTAGATTAGTTTATTGGAGGAAAAGAAAACTAAAATACCACAGGACAAAATGGACAATGTGAACCATCATCTAGCTCCTTCAAAAGATATGTAGGATACTTGAGCTTTCTTCTCCAGTCTCTGTGAGGAAAATTTAAACAAAACAAATTAGGAAAATGCAAAAAATTCCAAAAAAGTAAAAGCAAAAAGACACGGAATTTCAGTCAACCGATATTCTGTGAAGCAGCAACTGAGCACTTTATATACATTTTCTTTCTACAAAAGGAACAGCTATTGGTTATTTTTTCTCAAACATCAAACACATAGTATTGATGCAAATCTATATACAAATAGAGATCCGTGCGTGCCTGTGTGTATGTATGTGTTCTTTTCACGCATTTATTAATCTATGAAATGTGACAAACTATAGCATAAAATGATCGTCGTTGTCCAAACAGCGAGCTGCGCTAATACTTTATTCTAGATTTTTATTTTATGAAGAGATATTAACGATTTTCTGCAAAGAAGTAAGATATTTACAACGCCAGTGTCGTTCTTTTTGTCGAGTAGGTGTCCGTTTCTCTGTTGTCATGGTGTTCCGACGATCGTCGCCGCTGCTATTGTTTTAATGTAAACAGGTTTAGAATAACAAGGATGTATCAAGTAATTATATAAAGGCCCACGGAAATAATAAAATTGTAAAATTCCAATTTAAATATTTCGATATGCTTTAGAAATAGCATAACTATGGGAACTTATTTTTATACAAGAAGGAAATTTTACAGGAATACATTCTGCTGAATCCAAGTATTTTAAATTTCAATTATCTATCTAGGCCACTTATCTATATACAAATAGAGATCCATACGTCGTGCCTGTGTGTATGTATGTGTTCTTTTCATGCATTTATTAATCCATGAAAGTAACAATTGTACCGCTGCTATTGTTTAAATGTAAACAAAATTAGAATGACATGGATGTATTTATTAAAGACTCTTGGAAATAATAAAATGCTAATTAAAATGTTTAGAAATTGCATAGCTACAGTTAAGTGGACTTATTGTTCAGGAGCTTATTCTGCTGAATCCAAGTTTTATATTTAACTGGACTTTGCGAATAGTTCACGATTGACAAGCAACCGTCAATTTACTTCTCAGTGTCAAATTTCAATGATCTATGTCGATTATTATGTCTGCAAGTGGAGCGAAGGTTCACACATTTACTAACACATGAAATGTGACAAGTTTAAGCTTTTATGACGGTGATATAGTACAAGCAGCGAGCTGTGCGAAAAGTACTCAAGATTGTGTTGAGAAAAAGAGATATTCAATGTCATCAATGCAAACTAGCCATTTCCTTTGTCCTGCTTATTGATGTATATCACATGTTAAAGTGTGTCCAGCAATTGCGTGAGCCTATTACATAAGCACGACAGGAGCAAGACGAGTTAAAACTCCGAACTCAAGAATGCAAGTTGTAAACAGGCACAAACGAGGATATAGATTTGATACGTATAGCTCGAACAAAATGTAAAACTGTAAATTAAAACCCTGAGTGAAATACACACATTCTTAAAACAGCACTACAAATGTTAATCATGATGATATTATCATCATTCAAGTTTCAAATGAAATAGTTTTCAGATTGCATTCAGGTAACAAATGTCACAAATCGTTGGTACCGGTGCTGCTCAGTGGTCAACTAAATGTGATCTGATTGAATTAGTGAAAGAGAATAGAGGGCAATAGAATCTCACTTAATATCCTTTTCAAATTCAGATTACTTAGAAGTAGCATTTAGGAATGCTTTGCTTCGTTATTACAACTTAGAAAGAACATTTGCGTTAATAAACTCAATTTACGGAACACGTGATGAATTTGATGATGATGATTCTACAAGGATGTTATTATAAATTAAACTACTTACAGAATCCGATTCAAATATGTTGAATCTGATTCGCCTATAACTATCCGATTTATCTCGGACCGCTATGAAATTATTTCTAGACGATAAATGAGAAGAAGAAATTGCAAATATGGCAAAGAAATTATGAAATTCAATTTTATAACTCATGGTCAGCTATATGTAGCATGCTCCAGGGTTATCCACGGTATCCCGTAAATATATAAATTGCCATCACCAAGTCTCACAGTTAAAGAACAATAAATAATGTTAAATAAAATAATTTTGCCACATAAATGTGTAAATAATGCATCTCTTATTATCTGCTATTAATCAATTTTTTGATATTTGTGGACGTTATAGCCCCTCATGCATGTAGCTAATATATGCATGTAGCCTCTACAACACGCATTGCGTGTAACTGGTATTCTAGTTATTGAAATATTGCAGAAAACATACACAGTTAGGAATCCATTGAGAAGTGAATTGTTGGATTGAATCCCAAATCTTTTGCAACGAAACCTGGCATTCCATTTGAGTAAAGTAAACCCGTTCCATGAAGTCCAGGTTAAAGCAAATACAAGGTTTTGAAGGTGTACCTGGCCACATTCCAAGGCGAAGGAGCTGGGCTGCTTCACTGTGACATGAGCAGAATATCATGACAAAGAAGTGCCAGTAGCCTTAATAAAAAAATGAATAGCATGTAATTATCAAAATATAATAATTCACACACATCTATAGGATGTTTCTATTAAACAGAATAATGACCTGCTTGATCAATAAATGTCATTTCTCTCTTGTGTGTTTTGCAGACGGTGCTATGGTCCATCATATCCAAAGAATCCAATTCTACAAGCATTTTTACAGGCCTGAAAGAATTATCCTGTTGAAATAAATAAAGCAGAAATATATTTCAATGCTAATCATTCAATGCTAAAATGTAATGCAACTATGGTCTCTGAAAGTCATTTATTAGTAATCTGACTAATTACATAAATACATATTGCATAAATATAATTACATAGAATATTTATTGTCTTCAGAAGATATTGCGCTATGTAGGCATTATAAAAATGCATATTACTATTAAAGACTACACTGTAGGCACTAGGGGCAATCCACAAAGTAAATACTCAGTAAATGTCTAAATACTTGACATTCCCTCACCCCTGACAAAGCTGTGCGTTTCTTGATGACCGCCTGCGTACAGGTACATTCTAATTTTTTGTGATGACTCCGCCTTCATTTTACGAATTTTTGTTGATTTCATGATTAATACCCCCATCCTTCTGTACCCAGCTGGTATGATTTCCTCTCGTAATCGAGTACATGCTTTATGGATGGCCCTTTATCATTTTACAAATCATACATTAGGCAGGTCTGGCTTTTGTCTTGGTTTTTACCTTGAATACTTCGAATTTGTGGTGAAAAGCATGAGGGAAATGCACTGCTTTCAAGCACCCACCACAAAAAGCCTGGAGCTTGGAGAAAGTACAGCACCGGAACACCAGTTCATTTTCAATTTTTTTTTTGCACACACTGCATGAATCAGCTTTATGGCAAAAAAATAATGAGCCGGCTTCTAGAAGGTCATCAGAGACTTCTGCCCATTTCAACTTCCGTTTTGCTCTTCTTTGGATTACATGTTTTAATGAAGAAAAGTTTTATGTGGAAAATTTTATTTTTGCGATTTTCTACGTTAAATTTCCACGATAACCGCCATTTTGTAAATTTTTCTGCGTTAAACTTAAAATTTTCCCGCGCGAGAACAATAAAGAACACGCGCGGTTTTTATTTTTTTTTGAAGACTTTATGTAGAAAAGCGGGAAATGTCTAAATATACAATTGAAAAATGACTCCAATAAATGCGCCACAACGTTTTACTCTGTTATCATCTACCATTGCTTTGGGTAAACTCATCGGGAAACATTTTCCTCATTAACCTCATTGGGAAACAAGCCGATATTCTTTGCTATTAAACACGTATAGTTTAATCCAAACGAATTCATCGCTAATAGCTATAACTCGTAAGTAATACTTCTATTTCCACGCGAAAAAGGTGTGGAAATAGCCAGAATAAACTAATAGGCTATTTCCACGCTTGTAAAGGAATGTTTAGTGGCAGTGTTGATGACACTTCACCTTTTTCCGCATTCCATGAGTGGCGTGGAAATAAGACTAGTTGTGGTTAATAGCGTTAACGTAATGCATGGTGTGGAAATAAGAATAATTGTGTTTTAACACGAGTTTAATGGCGTTAATATAGTTAACGCAACATATAGCGTGGATATAAGACTCCAGTTGTATTTAATAGCGTTAACGTAATGAATGGTGTGGAAATAAGGATAATTGTGTTTTAACATGAGTTTAATGGCGTTAATATAGTTAACGCAATAAGTAGCGTGGATATAAGACTCCAGTTGTATTTAATAGCGTTAACGTAATGGATGGTGTGGAAATAAGGATAATTGTGTTTTAACATGAGTTTAATGGGGTTCATATAGTTAACGTAAGAAATAGCGTGGATATAAGACTATAGCGTTGTATTTAATAGCGTTAACGTAATGAATGGTGTGGAAATAAGGATAATTGTGTTTTTACCATGGCTTTAATGGAGTTCATATAGTTAACGCAATAAGTAGCGTGGATATAAGACTCCAGTTGTATTTAATAGCGTTAACGTAATGAATGGCGTGGAAATAAGAATAATTGTGTTTTAACATGAGTTTAATGGAGTTCATATAGTTAACGCAATAAGTAGCGTGGATATAAGACTCCAGTTGTATTTAATAGCGTTAACGTAATGAATGGCGTGGAAATAAGAATGATTTGTGTTTTAACATGGCTTTAATGGGGTTCATATAGTTAACGGAATAAACAGCGTAATAAACATGCATATATGACTAGTTGTAGTTAATGGTTAGTTGTAGTTGTAGTTGTAGTTGTAGTTGAGGTTATCATCATTATCATTGTCATCATCATCATCGTCATCATTCTCATCATCATGTCCAATGCCATCGTTATAATCATCATGGTTATCATCATTATCATCGTTACCATCACCATCATCATCGTTATCATTGTGATCATCAACGTCCTCATCATTTCGTATGCCATCGTTATAATCATCATCGTCATCATCATCATCATTGTCATCATCATCATTACCGTCATCATCATCATCATTTTCATTACCGCCATCTGTATTATAGATAACAATATTAAATAATGATTCCTTACCGTTATCATCATTGTCGCGGCAACAATCACATCATTCCGCTCATCATCCGAGGACGCTGAAATGCTATCCCGTGTTAAAAAATTTTATTTATGGATTAATAACTCAGTATATAATTATGATGTGTGAAATCTTTAAACATCAGTCATCATTGATAGTTATGACATATCTATAGAAGCCGAGCATGACACTCATTGGAATTTTACATAATTCTAATAATGTAATAATTGATATATGGGTGTATACTTCTTAAAGGTATTGACTAATCAAATGCCAAAACAACTACATCGTTAACCTTCGCTTTCTTCGTTGCTTGAATCATTGCTATCACCATCCTCTGCGACATAATCACTGTCATCATCACTGTCATCATCCTCATCCACGTTATCACTGTCATCATCACTGTCATCATTTTCGCTGGATACATTACTTTCTTCACTTGAACTTTCGTCGTCATTATTGGCTATCAAATAAATGATGGCAGTTATATTTTCATATCACTGAAACAAAAAGAAGTGCAGCTTTTTCAAGATGTATGAATTTTCACAAGATGCCTTACCTCCACCACGAACATTTGCTGCGTCGATGGGAAAGTTTCTATCTAGAAAATATAAGATTTTTTTTAAGAATTTTTTTGAGAAAGGGTTCATATTTTGTCCATTCATAAAATTCCAATTATCTTTATATAACTTTCTAAAATGATCAAAAAGTGCAGTTATCAATTGTCAATTATTGAATATATGTTTCTAATCCTTGCAGTAAGTTCCTTATGTAGGTATCTATGATCTTAATGATAACATGATGGACGATGGTTATATATTTTTTGAATATGTTTTACGATAATTAATCTATATGCCATTTCGAACCAGACAAAGTCCTCTAATCCTAGGACAGTCCAACATCCGAGCTAATAAAATCCCAATCTACAGAAAAGTATAATTCATGGAATAAATATTTACTTGTTCCGACGACGTGTACCATGTGAGCTAGAAAGTCTTTAATATCTTGGTCGGTTTCGCTGACTTCTAGCTGATCTGTGGCACGTTTAATGGATCTGTCGTTTTGGATCCACTTTTTCCTCCTTCTTGCTTGCGGATGGTTTCTTCCCACTCCTACTTGGTCCATACGGAATTTTGTTTCTTTACGGCAAAGTTTTCCCGAAAGAATAATTTTTTTTAAAAGAAGTTAGAACATATATCAAGATTTTACCTCAAAGAAGATGTTTGTTCAAAAATTTTCTTACTAATGAAGAGCCAAAAACCCAACGTTCTGCAGCCAAATGTTTGACGTAAGGCAGAATTTAGCCTTTCGGCATTGTTATTTGTTCTTCTCGTTTGGCCGAAGACAGACATGTTACTGATTCCAACATCATCGAACCAATACCGTTCGATGTATTCTAGAAATTTCCATGCGGACCTCTTCTCTCTTCTACTTACGCCGCCAAGCTCCCTCAGGGATGACTTGATACAATTTAGTCCCCTTCGCATCAACCTTTCCGGGAGCAATGGCAGCGCATGTGCAGACTTTAAAACTTTTCCGAGAGGCTGATGATTTTGGTAGGCTCTCTTCAACCCTAATTTTCCAATTTTTTTCTGAAGCGACTGATCATAATGGAATAAGCATCCAAGAAGCTGCGGGGTCCAGATTTCACTGAATGCATTCCGAGCTGCTCTCTCCCAGTCCGTCATCACCGTTGTTGGCTCAAGAGTGGGAAGCATAGACCGCAACTCTTGGAAGCAATGCCTGTACAGTTCTTCTGTTTTCTTGGTCAATAACATGTAACATATCGGAGTCGCCTGTTGGATAAAAGATTAACCACTGTTTAGATGTGTCACATCACGAAACAGTGTTACATAAGCTTATTAATTAGTAATTTGGTGCCTAAGGATAGCTGGGCAGTTGACAGAACGAGTAACTGTGCGCTACTTAAGCTATTTATCACATAGAGAATATTAGATGGTTTTCTCTGTTAAGTCTAGTCACATCGTAAGGTGCACAATAATCAAAAATATATATACCGATAACAGTTGATATTTCAATCATTGTTAAATCTCCTTCCATTATCAAAGCTATAGTAATGATATGATTTAACGATAAGATGGTAAACCAGATTAGGGAAGGTTCATTGACTGAATGTAGAGTGATAGCCTTCACATTTCAATATAATTTACTGTAATAAGTAAAAAATGTTATGGCATTAAATTACCGTATGTGCGCTTTGCGCTGTCTGTAGAATGTACAGTTGCTTGAACATCGCAGGTACCGATTTAAACGTTCCATCAGCATGGATTTCGCTACGATGGAGACTGAGCTGATTTGCTCGCCGGCAGCATAAAATTATTCCTTCGCCTTCCTAAAAATCAAACAGAATTATAACAAAGGAGCACACCATCGTTGATACAGCTTATGGGATGAATATTCGATAATGCAACTCTTTCGATTTTGTAATAATAGACTTTGAAGTTTGATTTAAAGCTACATTTCCGAAATCGATAGGGGCAGATACATATTCGCTATGATGTAGAAATGATAAATTTACAATTTTCCGACTGAGAAACGCTGATTTCTCGGTTTGATCTATACAGATTGCAGATTGCAAAACTTTCCTGCCTCCTCTCTCATGATAGTAGCGAACTTGCTACTTAAATGCAGTCTTGAAAAATAACTATCTTTACGGCCCTAATCATATAACTCGCATAAGTAGCCATTACAATGAATTGGATAAAATGGATCATCGTTTGTGCATGGCAAAGGTCTTCTGAGAATAAAAACGACACAAACGACCTTGCACTGTTTCTACAAAAACCACTCGGAATATTTTGTACCATTTAATTATGTCTTGCACTACAAATTCATACGATAGATTGCAAGCGCTGCATACTACTGTTTACGTTTAAAAGGATTGAACCACTATACTTACAATAGTATGCACAGCCGAAACTGTGAAAAGATCTTGCACTTCCACATCTGCTTCTAGCATTTGACCAGCGTCCGTCACATTGATGGGATTTCGCTCCCGCAAGGATTGTGCATTCCTTACGATGGCAATTCGGCTGTCGTGGGGAATGGGCACTGCCATTTCGCCAAGGCTATATCAATGACATCAATGCACAATAAGTGGACCAACATTTACTGATTAATGATTAACATGTAACAACAGAAATATCAACAAAGGTAACATACTTTTCAATGGAAGCTTCATAGATTTGTCCCGCAGACGTGAACTGATTCTCGCGGGCTCTTGATCTGAGCTCGCTCCTATTCATAAGGTTTTTATACTCCTCCAAATCGGAGCCATGGTTATGATTACGACCTGGGTGTACCACAAACAACTGACGATCTAGCTTTGCTGTTCCAGGGCATAGTCCAATTGAATCCTAACAAATGTATATATATTATATTATATAGTAATATCAAGGTACTTTTGTTGTCTTTGCTGTTTCAATAGTGCTCGATGCCATAAACGCAGAGCTGTTTAATAATAAATAAACGAAAAAATCAGACATAATCAAATTAAACTGCCTGATGATCGCCTTGGCGTGAAACTAATAGTAGCAAATATGAATGTCTGATTTCTCGTTTATTAATTATTATATTATATAAATATAGATATTGTAAAAGATTCAAATGTAATACAAGATAATCTGAAAATTCTACTGTTTTATTCGCTTTATGTAAGTCATATCAGGGAGTTTGCATCAGCGGAAATTCAAGAAATGCTACTTCAATAAAAGTTGCCGTCAGCAAGCAGTTCCACCTCTTTTTCCCATGCTGTGTTGAAAATAAAACACTACAAAGTGCCTTGCAAATGTAATCTCAGATTTTGCACTCAAATCTACGATTGTTGAAGGATGTATTGTTCAGAATTACAATAGGTCATCTGTAATAGGTGATATGGCGGTACACGGAATGCTACTAAGTTTCATAGTAAATAATTCTACACAAATCCTCAATGCAGAATGAAATCTTACATTTCGTCTTCTGTTCGACGAGCATCTCAGGTATGTGACATCCCCAATCGATTTTCCTAAATTGTACACATAAAAAACATCCCCATCGTTTGCAGAATTAATTTTGACAACAAGCAATTTTCCTTTATGTCTTCCATCGAAAGATCGATACCATGTTGCCATTCTATTGTTTGTCTAAAAGATATATGATGTAAATGACAAGCTTTTAGATTGCTTAATACTTGATTGCTATTTATATTGCGATGATGGTATGTATATGAATATATATATTTTTAGCACAATGGCTAACAGGCAAGTGAAACAAAGGAGGGTATTTTTAAATATATCCTCAATTACATGTGGCCATGAAAATTATGAAAAGAAAATATTACATATCATGAGATAAAGAGAAACATCAATTATAGTGATGCATAAAGACTTGAAATATAAGATAAATAGATAGTTGCTAAGTCAGTAACTGATTTAACTAGGGTAATTACAATATTTTGATAAATTAACTTTGTTAAGTTCTGTTTGAAATATTTCCAAAGATTGGGAAAAAATCACATTTGCGGAAGACTATCCTATGGAAAGATGACTTTTTTGGCGGAGGCATATTTGCAACAAACACATTTTCAGTCCATTTTTGAACAAAGTATTATTAAATTACATAATATTAAACTGTCAATTGTGAGTTTTCTTATTTCTCAATTGTTCTCCAAATTTTCAACTAAGCATGTGGTCACTTCAAATTTCTGCAAAATTTCTCAATATTCCCAATGAAATAGGAAATATTTAAGAGATATTGGACTAAATTATGAGATGATGTTCAGAACATTGACAATAAATGCATACCTTGATATGTCAAGCAATGACATATTAAAACCCACAGCAATTAACCATAAAGATTACATCACGGACTTGATAAATATGAGTGTGTGTTCTCGTGTCTTTTGATTAGCCCGTCCACATGACTTGAACTTATAAAAAGGCAAAAGTTAAGGTTAATTTAAACGACCCCGACTTCGTTGCATTAATGACGGGAATGACCAAATTAAATATTAATATGTGTAATCATACCCCTTCGAAATTGTACGTATGCGATTCTGACGCTTAAATCATTTCACAACTACTTCGTGCAATGCTAACTTTTGAGTCCAAAAGTCTGATTCTATCACTTGAAGTACTTAATTACGATTATTCTAACATATTGAAACCATTCTTAAAGGTCACTGTTGCAACCAGGGGAGGGGATACTTCAGTGTTTTTTGGACGGGTTTGCGTCATTGTCAAAATAGAGGAAAACCGTAAAATTTCACAGCAAATGAGAATGAAGACCCTATACTTTCATGTTTTTATTGAAAAACAAAGAACAAATGCTAAAATCTTTGTAAACTTCTAAATTGATGGCGTAAAATTTTCCATGAATCTCGAAAAGGCACCTCTTAAAAATGGCACGTCCTCCAACAGCCGATGTAAAAGTGTCCCCCGAAATGCATCCTATTGTTATAAATTCATAAATTGTACAACAACGATATATGTGACTGTTTTACTGTGTGTTTACTTGGACTAACCGTTGAATTTATTTCATTTATTTCTTCTATTTGCCAATAATTTTATTTTTAAACAATCGCAAAGGCTGTTGCAGCACTTCAAATAACACTTTTAAGGATTGGAATGCTCACGAACATTTCAACTTGAAGTTGTTATAAAATTTCCCAGCTACAGTAATAAGTGATTTGTTTTCATATGGTATATTCAAATTTATGCTATACATGAGAACCTGAAAACTATAATTTACGTTATGTAACAATGCATATTTATACAAATACGGTATATGACCCGATCCATTTTTCTCACTTTCATCAAGTACGTCCTAATGTAGCAAGTATCTGTTTTTGGCTCGCGTGTTCATGTTTGCTGTTGGCAAATACGAGATCATTCAATTAAAAGCTTGGACCGATACTATGTTGTTTATTTCTACGATCATAATAGCACAAACACTACCAAGTTTTAAAACAAGTTTACATTACATTAACCTCATGTCCCCATTGTGTTGGATTGCGTTTTTCATTTTGCTGTGGCGGTGAATGACCATCACCCAGTTCTATTCCCTCATTTTCGTAATCATTAGAACTTGTTGAACATTCTGCTGCCTGACTGACTAGTGGCTGTGTATCATTAACAGGTTTATTCTGTTGACGATTTCTTAGTACGAGCGGGACAGTTCTTATCCTGTAATTAATAAAAGATCTTCATCATATATTGGATAATATAGACTACACGTATTGTTGTATTAACAAAACACAATTGCGCCCACATGTTTACAATTTTGCATATGTAGTAGGCATATCAATAACGACAGAACGATTCATGTTATTGTGTTTATTGATATCTGTAAAAATATATAACTGCCTCTTAGCTTAAGCTTACATCGACTGACCCCAATCAACTTGGTCAGCTATAATTACATTATATGTGTTAATTAATTGTTATACGAGGCCAATGTACTAATATGGAAACGAGGCTGTGTCCGAACAACAAAGACGGAGTCATAATCAACTTCGTTATGAATTATATGTTTGTAAAATAGAATAAAAGTACATCATTAACACTAAGGCATTGTAAAAAGTATAGCATTTTATTTTAGTAAGAAAGAATCAATGTTTATCAATTAAAGTTATCTATCTATGCTTGTGCAGACTATGCAGTCAAAATGTATATATATATTTTTTTTCAGCTAATAGTAATGATAATCCGGAGAAAGGTTAAATTTAAGAATTCATCCAGATCTGGATGTTTTCCGAAGCAAAGAACTAGTATTTGTTGTAATAGAAGGTATATTGTGTAATCCTGATTGGTTTGGCGAGTTTTTGTCAGCCACAGTCGACAACAAAGGCGCCGATGACGCCGATGCCGAAGATAGTGACGGAGATGTATCGGAGTTCAACAACTTTGATCGCGCCAAAGACGCCGTCAAAGGAGTTGAACTCTCGTACACTGGCTTCAATTGATCAACTGAGATTGTATCAGATGTGGTACCTTTCTTGATTGTAAAATATTTCGAAGTTCTTTTGAGGACTTCATAAGGTCCTGTATAAGGCGCTTCCAACGGTCTTTTTGGTCGATCAACACGTACCCAAACTTGGCGACAGGTGCTTAAATCCTTGGGCACAAAAGACGAAACTGATTGATGTGCTGGTGGTTTGAAACGTACCGTTCTAAAATGTTCTTGTAAGGTCTGTAACAGATGATGTGAAGATAAGAGCTCTTTGTCTTCTATACAAGCACGAGGAACCAAAGGCTTCAAGCCAGTTAATAGTTCAAACGATGATATACCATCTAAATCCGGCCAAATACGTAATGCTAATAACGTAGACGGAAGACCATCAACCCAATCTTGTCCCAATGTTCTAATAATCGTCTTCATTGTTCTATGCATACGCTCGACCAGACCATTGGTCTGTGGATGATAGGCAGTTGTCTGAATCTTTAGGAAGCCTATCAGTTTGGCAATCTCACTAATTAGTTCACTCTCAAATTCAGATCCACGATCTGTAATTACATATTGCGGGGCAGAATACCTGGCTACCCACTCCCTAACGAATGCCTCTGCCACTGTTGGTGCGGTGTGATCTATTATTGGAATTATTTCTACCCAACGAGTGAAACGATCAATCATGGTTAATAAGTAGCGGCAATTAGTGGATTGGTGAGTTAGTGATGAAACAGAAGGGGGGGGGGCAAAAACAATATCTAAATGAACAGTTTGTAGTCTTTCGCAAGGAATATCGTATGGCAAAGAGGGAGTTTTTGTGTGTCGTGTTACCTTTTGACGCTGGCACGCTTCGCACTGCTGCACCCATTCAGATATCACTTTTTTTCATTTTAGGCCAAAAATAACGGTCACAAATAAAACGACAAGTCGCTGCTCGGCCGTAATGGCCAATGCCGTGAATATTTGCAAAAACTTTCGGACGCAATTCTGTGGGAACAAATGGGCGAGGTGTAGGAAATGAAAGGTCACACCATAATTTACCCTCTGGAAATTGTACTTCGGATAGTCCTGCAGTCGGAACAGTGTATTTATTTTGAGCCTGTACAAGATCAGACAATGAAACAAAACCGAGGGTGATATAATTGACAGAATCAGAAGTGGGATTTTTGACAATGTCACGCGAAAGTGTATCAGCGACTATGTTTAAATGTCCTTGTACATGAATAATGTCGTCAAAAAATTCCGTAAGAAAACTAAATTGCCGAGTTTGGCGAGGTGAACGAGATGAATTAGGAGTGGTTGATTTAAATGCAGCAGCAATGGGCTTGTGATCCGTAAATACAGTTATTTTAGTACCCTCGATGATAGTACGAAAACGTTTGATCGCTGCAAAAATAGAAAGCAGTTCCCTATCAAAAGTGGAATATTTTTGTTCTGTCTGAGACAATTGTCTAGAGTAAAATGCTAGCGGTGCTGTTTGTCCGTTGTGCTCATGCAAAACTGCACCTATTGCGTGGCCTGAAGCATCGGTTGTGACAGAATAAGAAGAACACTGCGGATTAGGATGGCAAAGTGTTACACAGTGATTGATTGCATTTTCAAGATCGACAAACGCGGTTTCATGTTTATCAAGCCAAACAAACGGTTCAACTGGTTTTTCTTTGCGTTGATTTTTCGAAGGCGGTTGAGTTGAACGAGCTAAATCTTGGAGAGGACAAACAAAATTAGCATAATCAGGTATAATACGCCGATAAAATGAAAACATGCCAAGTGAACGACGAAGAGATGAATAATCAAATGGAGACGATAAATTTAATAAGTCTTCCTTTGATTTTGTTTTTGGAGAAATACCTGATTTTGAAACTGTAAAACCAAGAAAATCAACTTCAGTAACGCTAAATAGACACTTTGATAAATTAAGACGCAAATTATAAGAAGCAAAACGTTCAAAAATTAATTGCAATCGATGATCATGTTCAGCTTGAGTGGCACCGTAAATTAAAACATCATCAATATAAGCGAAAGAGGGAATACCACGCAACACGTCATTGATGAAACGGGAAAAGGTAGCAGCACTATTTTTTAAACCCATTGGCATACACAAAAAACTGAAAGAATCAAAAGGGGTTGTGACAGTAGTTTTATCGATGTCATCAGCATGTATAGGAATTTGATAATAAGCCTTGGTCAAATCTAACCGGGAAAAAACAGTAGCTCCGTAAAGTTCATGATGAAATGACTGACTATCCGGTAACGGATAGCGATCCGGTTTTGTGATGCGATTGAGCGCCTGATAATCCCCTACAGGTCGAAAAGAGCCGGAATCTGACTTTGGGACGAGATGTAATGGGCTTGCCCAAGCTGAATTTGCAGGACGAATAATGCCAGCTGCCAAAAATTTTTCAAATTCAGCGCGTGCTATGCTAAGCTTTTGTGGGTGCAACCGTCTAGGCTGACAGAAAAGAGGGCCACCAACAGTTTCAATACGATGAACCACCTGATGTGGGGGCGTTTGAGAAATTGTGAGTGGTGAAAATAAAATTTGAAATTTGTGAAGTAATTGAGATAATGACTGTGATAAATGTGTAGGAAAATCGAAATGAGTTGATTCTAAAGACACTTGACACGAGCGCAGTGGGGTCGAAATAGACGTGTGCGTGTCGGTCAAAGTACTATCAGAACAATTTAATAAAATTTGGTGGCGAGAAAGAAAATCTATACCCAATATTGGCTGTGTTACATCAGCGATGACAAATTCATGTTGGAAACGACGATGTAATTTTGGAAGACTGATTTCAGTTCTCAATTCACCGAAAACAGAAATACTTTTACCAGAAGCAGAAATGAGTGACAATATTGAGGATGACACTGGGAGTTTACTTTGTTTGACGATAGACGTGGGTACAAGTGAAACAGCCGAACCAGTATCAATTAAAAATGCCATAGAAGGTAAAAACGGAACATTACCGGTAATAAATAACAAAGAACCACGCTGAGAATTCACACCCCCAACGTGGCTTAACGGTTTTCCGAGACCGGAGAAGTAGAACGTGACTGTGCTGGAGAATTTCGAGTGGTACGAGTAGAAACGTGACTGGGTTTAGTAGCAGGCCATTGACACCACGCTTTGCATGATCTTGCGTCGCCAGCGTAAAAAATGTGAGCACGACAAATTTGTGGAGGTTGGTTTTTGTGAAAAGCCTTTACAACATACAATTCATTAGAGTTATTATTGAAATTGTTAGAATTAGAATAATTGGGTTTGCTATTAGTGCAACGGTTAACATTACTCACTTCAATAGCAGATTCATTAGATGTACTAGCTATAACCTGAACTGAGGGAATAGAATCTAATTTAGTAGCACCCCAAACGGTATCAGCAATCGTCAAGAATTGGTCGGAAGGCAAATGTAAATGTCCTAAGAGAAGATCACGGACCTTAGTGGGCAGAGCATTCATTAGGCGGTGATGAACCAGGTTTTCATGGGCAGGGATACCAGACATTGAAAAGGCTTTCTTAATTTTTAAAGCACAAACACTTGGTTTAAGACCGTCAAGAGATACCTCACCTAATGCTTCCTCAAGTCGTTGTTGTTCAGTCTTCTGAAAAAGTTGTATTATTTTTATCTTGATATCAGTATAGGGCGTAGCAGAGGCAAACAGTTCCGGTGTGACTACCAAATGTCCAATGTCTGATGGTAATTCAGCTACGATGTATTGGAATCTTGTTAGTTCTTTTATAATCCGTCGTATTCCAAATAAACACTCCACTTGGTAAAACCAAAATACAATTTGTAATCGATGAAATGGCGGTAGCTTAATAGTTGCTGTGGAAATTCCAGCAGACGAAATGCGGTCGTCATCTTGAAACGTTTGTATTGGGCGAGGCAGAGGAGTCGACGTAGTAGATATTGATGTATTCATATTGTGAGAAGGCAACGGGTTATTCTCGGGGTCACCATTTGTAGTAGGCATATCAATAACGACAGAACGATTCATGTTATTGTGTTTATTGATATCTGTAAAAATATATAACTGCCTCTTAGCTTAAGCTTACATCGACTGACCTCAATCAACTTGGTCAGCTATAATTACATTATATGTGTTAATTAATTGTTATACGAGGCCAATGTACTAATATGGAAACGAGGCTGTTTCCAGCACTACACATACATTTACCATGATTCAAGTTGTAGTAACAAAAACTATTTATTTTCATTGGTTTTTCCAAATGTGTGATCTATGTGAATAGTTTTACGAAAAACGATCAAAATAAAATAAATAAAAGTTTTACAATGTGTGATTCAAGATTGTGTGTGAATATTATCAGGAAAGAAATCAGAATGATGTGCTGACACAGGACAGTATACAGTTATGAATTATATCCCTGTCTGTCTGTCAAAAAAGTATAATAATTAGATAATATAATATTATCAAAAAGTCTCATTAGTCCCGTGAAAAAGCTCCAAGCTTATCGGGTACTGAATAAATGATGATGATGATGATGAATAGTAGGCCTACAGTATACCGAGTATATTCTAACAATAAGCAAGATAAAGAATAGTAGGCCTAAATGCTACAGTATACCAAGTAAATAGGCCAGCCTATGCCTATTGCTTAACAATAGGCCTAAGCAAGACAAGATAAACTATACAAACCTTGTCCGCAAGCGACCAGTCTGAAAATTATACGATGTTGACTTATATGTTTCTCTCTTTCCTTTTAAATGTTTGCCCATGATTCATTCGCCATGCACTGTATATGCCTATTATTGCAGTAGAAGAGGTAGCTCTAGCAAAACAAAAAGGTAGGTATCATAGGTAAACATAGGTATCATTTCGCGCGCTTTTCACGACTTAAAGCCCTATTAATTTGGCCTCACTTGAATGACTATGCATTCCTATGATTTTATTGATGACGTATATCAGTCGGTAAAGTAGGCTAAAATCATATAACTCGACACAATGATTTCACTACCAAATCATTGTACTTAGTAGACTAGCTTAGTAGACTGACTTCTAAGAGGATCGGGTGAAAATTCCAGACACGTGAAAAAAATAAATAAATATGGATTGGGAAAGATTATTGAAAAAGCATAAGAGAATAGAGAAAAGAGCAGACAAATTCAAAGGTGAGTTAGAGAAAGAGTTGAGTGAGTCAAAGAAAAAAGGAACTAGAATACTTCTGGAATCAATTACAAGATAACTTCGACGTACTTAAAGAAGTTGCAGATGAATATAGAGAACAAGCTATAAAGGATGGTTGTTTATCAGACGAACAAGATGAAGATATCGAAACAAAAGTAGTTGAAATAGAGGATTATCTTATAGTAAGTAAAAGAGAAATCGAAAACATTGGTAAAATATTGGTTAATCCAGAGGGTCAACAAACCGAGGAGAACCCAGCAGTTAATCAAGTAACCCATCATAATATCAAAGAGAATGAAAATATGCAGGACAATGCATCAATTGCGAGTAACATAGTGCAAGGAAGCCTACAAGATGTTCAAGTCAGTGAAATTGATTCTGCAATAGAAAAATTAACGTCTTTAATTGAAGGTCGAACATAACGGCGTGCTGTGTAACTAGTTGAGTTCACAGCTGGCGTAACAAGAGTGACTTGCGATTGTTGTGAGGATAGATCAGATGACCGCGTAGCTCAAAGGTTAGAGCACTGGACCGGATATTCAGAGATCGTGGGTTCGACTTAGCCTCATTCCATCACGGCCCTCATTCCCGCGCGGCGCTCCAGTGAGGGCCTAATAAAATTTAAGGTTAAAAAGTGTGCCAGAAACCAAAAATATGGTGTGTCCAATCACAGCGCACCTTGATGTCATGTGAGTTACAGCCAGGTGTTGGTGTTGGTTGGTCAGCCCATCGAAAAACAATACAATGAGGTGTGAACAGAAATTGAAATTTGCTGAATTCAGCTATTTTGAATTTCAACATTTTGTAAACAAACTGTCGAGGAAAACTTGAAACACAAAGTTTACGGGATTATTTTGGATCAAATTGGAGTAACCAAAAATAGAAATAAAATATTACATTTATCTCGAAGGACTGTATGATTATTATGAAGGTTTTTTGTGGGCGTAGAATACAAAATAAAAGGAGAAAACATCTTGTTTTGACGGAGCGATCGCCATCGTTGGAAAATTGTAAGCACTTCCGTCGTTTTGAATCTTGATTTAAATAATCAAAATCAAAGAAATATTTAAAATTTGAGATCGATTCACCAATATACAGCATTGCTCTAATTCCGACTTCCACTTCTCCGTAAATATATAATTCAAAATTGACTATATGATAGAATAAACGATCGAAATATAACGTTTGAGAATGATTCAATCACGTTTGTTTACATTTTTAGTATTTTATTCACCAACAGGCGCTCGATAAAACTTCACGTGATACCAACGTGCGCTGTGATTGGACACACCATCTTTTTGGTTTCTGGCACACTTTTTAACCTTAAATTTTATTAGGCCCTCACTGAAGCGCCGCGCGGAAATGAGGGCCGTGATGGAGTGAGGCTAGGTTCGACTCCCACGCTCCAACATGCTTTTCTGCTTCACAACAATTTCCTAGATTCTAACAAAGAGATAACACAGAACTTCAGAAATGTGAAAAGAACGGAGAAGCAAAACAAAATACAGCTTATTTCAACAGCAACGGAGATCGAAAAGCTTCAGGATAGGTTGAGAAGTGTTGATCAGAGAGAGGAATCTGATGGGATCAAGCTAAGCTACTAGAAGAAATTCTGGATTTCAAATTGCCAATAGATCTAGCAACCAATTACAGAGTTGTATATGCTGAGTTGGGTAAAACACAATCTATTCAACATTTAGTGCATTACATCAGAACTGTTGCAGACTTGTACCCAACATATCCAAATCAAAAGACAAATAGCGATAAGACATCAAGAGTAGCATATGCAAAGGCATCATCTGAAGACGAAAGACAAAAGCTGATCTGTGCTTGTTCAAACAGCTGTCAAAAATTATATACATGTGATGTATATATTAATATAAATACAAAGGAGAAGCGCAAATTTATAGCTGATAATCAAAGGTGCTTTAATTGCCTTAGGCGTAACCACAAAGCTACACGACTTCCTGTGCTGGTTGCACAAGTGCTTGACAACGGAGGCACATGGAGACAAGCAAGATGTTTGCTAGACTCTGGATCTGACACTACACTTATCAGATTTGAGTTTGCAGAAGAACTACGGTTAAAAGGAACAGACTTCTGCATAAAATATGAAATAGTTGGTGGTACGGTAAAAAAGGAAAGAACAAAATTACACACACTAACTTCAAATGATAATAGTGGTTCATAAAAATGTGAGGTTGATGCATACAAGATTGCAAAGCCATGCGGAACATCAGTACCATTGACAAACAATTTCTTTGTAAAGATCCCGCACTTAATCAGTCTGGAAAATAAGATTGACACTATTGGAGGTAAAATTGACATTCTCATTGGAATGGACGGAGAAGGTGGATATCTATTACACCCGTTAGAGACACTAGTTGGAGTCAATATGAAAATGGCTAGAGGCAGTCTATACCCTCTTGGATGGACAGTGACAGGAGAAGTAGAAGACACAAGAAGAAACAAATCTTGCAGCTATGGAATCAAAAGAATATTCAGCATTGAAAGCAGTGTAGATCAAAATGAAGAAGATATAAATGAAGAAGAACGTTGCTATTATCTGATCAAGTTGGTATCAAGCCAACAAAGCTTTGCACATGCACAGAGAAGGAAATTGAAGAAGCTAACTTCGTTATTAACGCAAAAGAAAACACTAGAATGGACGGACATAAGGTAATAGTTAAACTACCTTGGAGAAAAGGGTTTCCTGACTCTCTTCCAAATAACATCAAGTCAGCTGAAAAGGCCTTGGAAAGACTAGAGAAGAGACTGAGAGCAAAAGGCAAGATGGAACAGTACAACCAAGCCATTCAGGAGCTGATGAAAAATGAATTCGTCATAGAGGTACTACCAACAGCTTTAGAAAAGGCCTTCTATTTAGACACCCATCCAGTCATCAGAGAGAGCAGCGAGACTACACCATTGAGAGTCGTGCATAACGCAGCCATGAAAGTATTGCCTGGTAAAACCTACAACGATTGCTTTGACAAAGGTCCAGACCTTACAAACAGACTCTTTGAGGTGGCGCTATTCAACCGTGTGTTTGTGGAAGAAGCTGATCAACCATTCCAAAGGATTCTGTGGAGAGGAATGGACCCAAATGCAACAATCAAAGTGTTACAATGGACACGGTTATTATTTGGGGACAAACCGGCACCTGATTTAGCGACAAATTCATTCAGACACGTGGCAAAAGAAAATGAGACTGATTACCCAATGGCAATGAACATTCTCAAATCATCGATCTATGTGGATGATATCGCTGCATCATTTCCAGATCAAAAAACTGCAAATCTTGCAATTGGAGAAGTAGATGAAGCGCTTGTAAAGGGTGGATTCAACATCAAAGCTTGGCACTCAAATGTAACATCATTGGAAGAATTGCAAAGAAAAAGTAAAATGGAAATAAATGAAGAAATTAATATCCTTGGACACAAATGGAATAAAAAAGATGACACGTTTGGTCTTGGCGTTGAAGATCTACCAGTAGAAGCCACAATAACAAAAAGAAACATTATAAGAGTAATTGCGAGAGTTTGGGACCCAATGGGGCTTTCTTCAGGAGTAACAATTCAGGCAAAAACTGGACTTCAGAAATTATGGGAGAGAGGACTCAAATGGGACGAGTTATTACCAGATGATGAACAAGAAAACTGGATTGCTATACTTAAACAATTAGAAGAAGTGAAGTTCATTCAACTTATGAGATGTCTCAAACCAGAAAAAGCAGTAGGAAAGCCAGAACTTCATGCATTTTCAGACGGAAATTTTGATGCTTATGGAGCTGTTGCTTATCTACGATAGGAGTTAAAAGATGGATCAATTGCATTGAGGTTCATCGCATCCAAAGCCTTGGTCACCCCATTGAGAATTAGAAGCATACCAAGAGTGGAACTGGTTGGTTGTGTAAACAAGACTGGTTAGCAGTATTTTGAACGCTCTGACTGAAGCTCCAAGCCGTGTGATTTGCTGGACCGACTCAATGACAGCTCTAGGATTGATAAAGTCTAACCACTCAAAATACAAAGCATTTGTTCAATCAAGAGTAGCAGAGATCCAAGAAACAATATCACCAGATTGGCTACGATACATTCCAAGTGAATGTAACCCAGCAGATGCACTGACAAAATCTATACCATCTCACAACTTGAAAGCAGGCTTGAAGGTCCAACTTTTCTTAAGCAAGAATCTGAACTATGGCCATCTACAGCCAAAGAAGATCTGACGAACAACAAAGAACAAGATAATGAGATCAGAAAAGAGCCGAAATCAAAAAAGGCCAAGCGCAAGAAGGAAGAAATGAAAAAGGTGCATTCTTTGATGTTACAGAATGAAGACACAGACAAGGACTACATATTAAAAGGAAGTTTTACTTGGCAATGACGGATTAGTGAGAAAAGTACATCTCAAAACTATCAAAGGAGAATTTATTAGACCTACTCACAAACTGGTATTAATTGCTACGGCAGAAGAATTAAAAGAAGATGCTGTACTCGAGACAAAGTTGATGGATAAGTTTACTGCAATTAGCACTACTTGAGTATTTTACTGCTACGTTAACTCGGATGCTAACTCCGCTGAGGAGGACTGTTTTGTTTAGCTGAACATTTAATTATAGACTTGAACAATCACATTTATTTCTATTTGACGTAGTTTAGATTTAGCTATTGTTTGTTTGCCTCGAAGTGAAACGCACGGGAAAATAACGCCCCGACCACGCTGATAGATTTTGTTTTGCGAGTTTTGGTGATTTGAATTGTGAAGTTAGAGAATAACTTAGTGGATATTCAAGTTATTAATCGAAACCAGTACTTATTGTTATTGATACTTTATTATTATCTAATGTTGTGAGAAAGAATTTGTTAATAAAGAGATTAAAGTTTAACATGACTGCGTCTTCGAAGTTATTTATCCACTAACACCTATATGGTGGCCCATCATTGCCATAGCGCTTTTTTGTAAAAAAATTTTACGCCATGGCCCATTGTTGCCATAGTAAAAAAATTTTTACCACGTGGCCCATCGTTGCCTTAGTATAATATTTTTACATGATGGCCCATTCCAAAACAAAAGGCATTCTTCCCGCCTGTAGACTTGCATAAAGTAGTTTGATTCTAGAAACCTTGACGTTACTTCACATTGCTAGGCCTGACATAATTTACTAAGTTTTTGCAAACACTATATTTTTGTTAATGACATAAGTTTGATAGTTTGACGTTCTAGTCTGGTCTGCATGCAAACTAAATGTTTCGTATCGTGATGTACGATGGTACGATAAAAGTATCGTGGTGTGTGGAGTAACGGCTGATGGGCTGCTTGAAACAAAGCATTTTCGTTTTCAATTTTAAAAACGCCATGATAACGATGGACCAATGGGCTAAAATCGTTTTTCAAATTGAAATCAAAATTGAATTTTATTTTTATTTATTTTAATTAATTTTTTTTTTTAATATTTATAAAATTTTTTTAAATATTTTTCTCTAATTTTATTAAAAAATTTTTTATAAATTTTTAAGTTTTTCAATTTTTTTTTAATTTTTTATTAATTTTTAATTTTCTTTTTTATTTAATTTCTTTTTTTCGTTTTTATTTCTTTTTCATTTTTTTTCATTATTTTTTGATATTTTTTTATTTATTATTTTTGTTTTGATGTAGTTTTGATTCATCATTTCATCATACTGCAGTGTCTGATTCTTCGATAGGTCCTACATACTGTGTTGAATTTTGCCAAATTGTGCATCGAAAAATCGAATTTAAAAGTTGAGTGAAAATACTTTCATGCTGAGATAATTGCTATAAGAAGAACTAGTATCGGTGATATTCACTCAAACGAGTCTCAGTTGGGACCATACTGCGGCAGAGCATATCAATATATAGTATCATGGCTATATACACATTATGCATATAATTATTAAAATATCAATATACATCACGATAATCTAAGATTTAAACTATAATAATAATAATTCATTATTGATGGTAAAGGAATATATTTTATTTATAAATTGATCTGTTCTCAATTTATCAAAAACTGACATTAAATTTTTTAATTAAATGAAGTTAAAAGATGTTTCATGTGAAATTGTCCTTAGTTTTAGTGAACATAAAATCCTGGAAATTTCAATGAGAATACATCATGCTCATTTTCATCTCGAATTGAAAGTTCCGCACTCCTGAAACACAATGATAAATACTCTGATAAATAGTTCATGGTAAGAACGATTGGACAAAAGTGGTTTCTATCTGAATATATCCTGGTCCCCGGATCATCCAACATAAATTCAAGCCCCAATTTTACCACTCAGACTCAATACAATCACGATTGTTTCCATGTTTTCAATAATATTGGGGTGTTGAATTTCATTTTAGACTTGAAAAATTGGACAAAATTTGAATCCTGTTTTTAAACTCGGCTCAACATTGCAAAGATCCACTTCGGTTAAAAGGCGAGGATCCGGGTTCTGGGTCTAGCCTGTCTATATGCCTATCCTGGCCCAGCATACGTAATCAATTCTAGTAAATCAATTCTATGCAGAAATGCAGAACTTTAAGTCCATGTAGAATTGTTTCACTAGAATCGGATATCGGAGGGACACAGTCTTTTTCCATAACAGATCAGAAGCACACCGAAATCTTTTGAATTATGGGAGATGACTGACACACCACAAGCGATTGCCGTAAGTGCTTTCCGATTGGATATCAATAAACATGATTACATTTTTCAAATATTTTGGTCAAGTGATAGTGTTGTCAAAAGACAAAATGGTTTCCAACTACGGAATGAATAATTGCGGAATTACCTGCATGCTATATCCCAAACACGATTCGACATTTGACGAGACTCAGCAGCCTGCAATAGAAAAGAAATCGTTACAATAAACGATATTAACATCTCAGATATCTGAAACTGTCATCAGCTAGGTAGGGTATACTAAACATTTTAAATTTCAAATTTGACTCTGGCTCAGAAATCAACTTCCAGCAAAAAATGCGGAATCAAATCTTGTTGATTGATCTAGAAATCGGTAGAGGCGGAAGGACACCGCATCGGAAAATAAATAAACGGAATAACGGGAAAGACAAGCCGCTTCATTATAAATACATTAAGCAAGTTTAAAATGTTTGCAAATTTTAATTTAATGCTGGAGAGATGCGTAATGAGACAATTAGGCATTGACAAATCAGATTTGGGAATAAATTTCAAAAATTATAATATACAGAAGTGTGCTTATTCTAATTTCGATATCTGACCATTATCATTTATTATCTAATCATTATAATGATCGCCACAGAGGCGTGAAACTATTAATAGCAAATACGAATATCTGATTTTTTGTGAGTTGATTTAGCATCCTATAAACAGTTTTGCATTTATGGCATCGAGCATTATTGAAACGGCAAAGACAACAGGTTTTATATAATATGTAACCATAATAAATATTTTACATCGTTGCAGTATTTATCATAGAATTTCAAAAGGGTCCCTGTTCCTGAGATGACTTACAACTTTGTTGCTGTGGTTGATAACTTCTTCAAAACTTGCTTGTTCATAATTTATTGCCATTTTTGGTTTGTTGTCTTTTAATCCTGAAAGAGCAAAGACACAGCAATACCGTAGTAAGTAATAGAAAATGAGAGAAGCGTTAGTCTTAATAGGATATTGGAAGTATATACTCACGTAAACTTTTCTTTAAATCTTCGAAGATAAGAACAGCACTGTCTTTTGTATTCTGAATAACAAACAGAATTGAACAACGAATTGAATGAATGAATATGCTCAGGCGAGGATAGAGGGGTGTGTGCTTTTGCTCCCGCCCAGGCCTCCCTACACATCTTTTCCTTTTTAAATCACATAATCATCAATTGTCAGTTTTAATTGCATGATGTAATCAATAAACTTTTCGTAATAAAACGTTTTTCAAACAAGCAAATACATTGTATATGCTAAGCTCAGCTATTCTCAAGGCATTACCCTCCAGTGAAAGAGCTATTACAGTCACCTCTATGCATCAACCACATTTACATTGTGGTCAATCTTGGTTCTCTTATCTATTGTACTCCAGGGGGATAAACAATATTCATTTTACTTGAAAACATACAAAGACTTTATCACCCTGTTTTCCCTTGGAAAATACAAGACGTAGAAAACTACGAGGGTTAAACTTTTTGTATTCATTCTATATAACACAATGAACAATGGTATACCGCAGTCAACACATATATTACGCACAAAAGATGACTCCTTGGTTATAGTCATTTTATGTATCAATTTGAAATTATTTTTAATGTAGAATATCATTCCCCTCATCTTGTGCACAAGTTATCCAGAGATACAAGCACATAACAACAAATATACTCAGATAGCACTACCCTATCGGGCAGAGGGAAGAAGACTTAAAAACAATGAGAAAGGGTGTGGCGATGGAAAGGGGTGAGAAGAGGGAATAGAGTGCAAGTAGCTTCTACACCAACTTACTGTGTTCGATGTTACTGTGCACACATTTGTTCTTGAATCACTTTTAACAATAGGAATGACATCAGGTAGTGAAGCAGCAGATGCAGCCCTAACTAAAAATAGCAATAAATAAATAAAAATAAACGGAATGATCATAAAATGAGTCATTTTAGCTACCTAATGTTAGGCCCTACTACCTAGTAGAGCTGCAGGGCACTTGTTTTGATAGTGGGTGTCATCATGTAAACGAGGCATTCAAATGTCACGGCAAAGAGGAAGTGCAAATACCTTTAGTTTTCAAACACAAAAACGTTTTTTTTTATTTGTATAGAATGAAACATCAGTGGATCGTACAACGTCGAAGAAGAAACAAAAATTTTGAATCCATATCTCAAATATTAGCTGAATAAATTGAAATTATAAATACAGTAAGTTATATATATAAGTAGAAATTACAGGGGGTCTACGGGAAGGCTTTACATTGATTGAATGCTAGGGCAACAAAGCTATACATGTAGGCTATTGACAAGCTTCAGCAGTTTACAAGGCAATACAATATGCCTTTTTAAAATCAATTATTGAAGAAATTTATTCTATCATTTCCAAAATTCTCAATTGAACACTGAAAACTTTCCAGTACAAAAATGAATTAATTTCTTCTAGTTGATGGATATATTTTTAATGTCTCTGTTGAAGGAATAAATTTAGCCATCTCGCTTTGCGTGCCCAAAATTGAAAAGAGAATGCCATTTTCAAGTCACAAACAATGTAGTGAATTAGTATAACATATTAGTAACATATTCGAAGACAGAGCACAAAGGCCATCAGTCAATTTTATGCCTTTAAGAATGTTAGTTAAGGATTTAGGAATGATCTGGTAGTAACTTACCAACGGTTGACCTTGGAGCTTCAAATGGTATTTCAATTGAACTTGTATCCAATCCACAGTGAGAGAGTGACTCACAAAGCTGATGATGATTAAAATGTAATGATTCCGCATTGCTTATTTTTAAATGTTTGTCTTTGGGCCAATGCCCTGTAAATGCTACTTCTGGTAACCATTGGGGGCGGTTGACTTTTCTAGCCTGGATGACCTGATGAAATAAGAATAGAAAAGTCTAAAAAATAAGCAGGAAATTTTAAGAATGGGAACATAATGGAGAAATTTAAGAACAGTTTAATAGATTTTCGAATGGGTTTTAAGCCTCGCAGAAATTTCAGGAAACGAAGTTTCATGCACAATTTATGAACAAAAATGCAAACGATAACCTCCTCCTTCTGAGGCTTAGATGTAGTCTGGAAGTTTTGATCCATACACAGTGAAATCCGGCAATAACGGTTCGGTTCCGTATTTAACAGTATTCTGTCAATGATAGTAAGCCAAAAAGGCCAGAGAATGAGTAATTTTACGGTCAAACTGTGCTAAAATTTTGACGTTAACAACGGATTCTGTAAAACACCAGTAAAATAGTTTCTCTTCCTAGCGTACCGTTATAGCCGCATTCAACTGTATAATAAATATAATAACAATTTCCATTTTCAGTTAATTACAAGATAACTGATAGTTACAATATCTAAAGCGTTACAATTCTGAACATGACTGAATGGTCAAATATCATATAATGTGATTTGTAAATATTGGTCATTGTTTGCTAATTGAAATACCTCATTAAGATGCAATCTTGCATCTTCACATTTGAGAATACTTGCAACAGTTGCATAAAATACTGCAACTATAGCATTAAGACCACATGATTGGAATTCATTGAATTTTGATGAAGAATTCATTGCCAAATCCTTGTAAAAGACAAAAAAATATCTAATTTTAATAGCAAGTTCCTGTCAAAATTTGACAATCTAATATGATGTTATTGTAAGAAAACTTAATGACTAAAGAAAATATTTTCCATATTTTTCAATGGATTCAAACAACAAAATTGTTATTCACCATAAACAATAATATTCAACATTTGATAACATAATTCAAAATAAATCAACAGAACATAACAAAGTAGATCTAAAGTGATTAAACAATAAAACAACGTTGACATGAGTGCTTGGCGTGAGTCCAGGAGTATGCGGGGTAAGCAGACCAGGTACGGGAGTCAATGTTTAATTGTACCTGTAAGTTGATGATAAACCTAACCAATTCAACCAAAATATCATCCAAACCAACATCAAGTGCCAAAAGACAAAAAACAATACACAAGGATTTATAATGGGCTGATGTATTGCTTGTTAGTTTTAAACTAGATTGGAAATGATAGAACAGCAATTGAAGATTCTAAAAACACAAAGAAACAGGAATATATTAAATGGAACATTTTTTTATTTTTAATTTCATTCTAAAGAATATAAGCAAGATTTTTCAGAAGAAACTTTGTGGAGGAGGTAATAATCGATTTAATAATAAAGCAATTGGGTACTATAGTACATAGTTTGGTACAGTTACTTGAAATTTCTTGCTGTTTATAGATATTTCATGAACAGTTCATGGAAGTTTGTGAAGGTTATAAACAGTTCAGGTGGTTTGTGAACAGTTCATGGATCTTAAATGGTCCATCATGGCATGGATCATCTGGTGCTTATTGCCTCAGTGATACAGTCGATAAAAGGAAACATTGCACCCAAAGCATTATTATACTGAGATGTTTTTAATTTCGTTTGAAAAAAACAATTTTGCATTAGGTATAAAAAAGCCAAGCATGTTGATGTGTGATTGTGGCATAGGTTGATGACATTCTAATGTCTTAATAGCAAACTCTTTGAAAAATACAGATCTAACAAAAGGCTTACAGCACTAACAAAAATAACTTATTACGCAATGCGACAATAAAAGAATACGTTTACCAAACAAATCATTAATGAATTAATTCAGGAAGATGTAATGCCTTCTACCTTTCTAAGAAAAGCTTTATCTTGCTTTGAACATTGTCCAATTTTGAAATCAATAGCTGGCAAATGATCATTGCAGCTACAAATAAAAAAGAACAGTACTTTTCCATTGCAGTAAGAGCAGAAAGATGAAGAACTGGTTAGCCGCCTGCTAGCATATTTGCAAATTATCATGATTCAGTTACGATTACTCTCTAACTAATCTATACAGCTTTATCCAAAATAGATCTTAACCAATCATTGTTTAGGGAGAATTCGACTATTTTATAAACAGTGCAATTTCATAAACAGTGTTCATAGACTCCTGAATTGCACTCTGTAGGGAGAAAATTTATAAGAGGATTAGCTCAGATGGCAGAGCAACCGAAGATCAGATAGGATCATATCTGATCGACTGTGGTTCAAATCTCCCGAATGTCAACTCAGCCTTGACTATATCTGAAACATCAAATTATTACCATCTGAAGATGGAGGATAGAATGGTCCAGAAGGAATTGCATTGTCAGTAGCTGCGGCGCATCGTTGCGCATTGACAATCAAGACCTATCTGCCATGAAATCTGTTGAAATTGATCTGCAGTGTCGCGGCTGAGATCAACAAAGAGCATTTAAAATCATAGCTCTCAGCAAAAAAAGCCACTCATCTAGAAATAGAGGAGTTGTATGGGTGCCTTCGGTACGGCGACACAGTCTACATTATATACTTTAGGGAGAAAATTCTTCAAAATTATTTTGGAAGTCTTTCAACATAAAAATGTGTACAGTAATGCATATTTGTATGTTTCATAGCATATTAGCATATAATAAAATGATAAATGAATATGATGATAATCACCATTGGATCATTTTATTATCTAAATACATACCATAATTCCTCAACTTTTGATAAATTATTATCACGATTTAGCAAAGTTTGAAATATCTTCTGAGCACTAATCCTAGCTTCTATAAAGCAAAAAAGATAAGATGTGAACGTTGTGAAGGTTGTGTATTATTATTAATATATAAAGTGTAACCTACTTAAGTGGAAGTCCAAATTGTCAATAATGTTATTGCATTTCTATCAGACTCAGCGACTCAGCGTAATATATTTACAAATGCAGCACTTCATGAACAGTTCATGAACTATTCATAATCACTCAATCAATTATTTATGAATAGTTAATTAGTACAGGTAGTTCACAAAATTTCAATTACCTTTCATGCACAAATAAACGAAAATTTATAATTAGGAAATATCATTTTACTTTCATAAACTTGTTTTACAGGCAAGCACTGACAAAAAATTAAAATAAATGAAAACAAATGGGTTTGGATAACTAATTATAATCCACATCAATTGATGCATACATTAAAAACAAAACAAAGGCTAAATATTGTTACCTGGGTGTAATCGTACTGTCGACTTGAGTAGAGGATCAAGAAGTGAAATTGGAAATGTTGCAGCAAGATTTTCTGATGTATGGACTTCAGCAACCTATATTATTAAATAGTAATGAAAATTTCAACTTTTATTGCGCATTATCCAAATATAGCAAACAGGCTTCAATACAGTGATAAAATTCTTTACGTATCGGACACCTTTTTACTGACATCCAATATGTATATTTGTTTGAATACTTACCACGGCAAAAAACAGTTAAGGAGTTCATGAAGAGTTCATGAACGTTAAATGGCCCCGATTTTCATGAACAGTTCATGAACAGTTCATGATAACCTGGGGCCATTTAACATTCATAAACTGTTCATGGACTCCTGAACTGTTTTTCGCAGGGGTAGACATATCATACTTCAGATATACTTGCATGATCTCATAGAAAACAGGATCCTACATTCAACAGTTGGTGCACAAAATAATTCACTGGTAGCCTAAAGAGAGGTTTTTCAAGGATTTGAACAATCTTACTATGATATTTTATCGCTTATATCAATGTAAACAGTCAAACATACTTATTTTTCTTTGGTTTCAATAATTCTTGCTGAATATTCCCAAATCAAACTGAGTTTTAGCTTCCAATCTCCATGTAAACTCTCATATTCTACCTTGCTAAATATACAATTTTTAATCTGCCCCAGATATGAGATATATTGATTAATCAAGTTTGACTGTACTAGTTCTACATACTGTGCTTGCATACAACACATAGCTGTTTGATCAAAATTATAATTGTGTTAATTAATGAAACCATGCAATTTGTTAACTTTACAATAGAAATTGAGAGAAACAAAAGCACTTTAAAACTTTCAACTTTCTAATTTTCTTCAATTTAAAAATTTTAAAACTTCCATGAACAATCTTTCAAAACTAACAAGTCTTCTGCATAATCAAGGGAATGGTCACATTTGACTTTTAGTTTAGTAACATTTTCCATGTAGTTGAATTGATCTAGGTGAAAAACATTTCTGTACTGTGGTTGGCTTGGAGAAGTAATTGCTATATTTTGGTAACATTAGTTTTACTTGATGCTTTAGATCAGAAACATATCATCATCTATATAACTTGCATTTAGAAAAAAGAAATTTAAGATTGCCTTAAGCCCTGGGCAAACGACGGCAACTTTCACGCAACAAATCTGTTTTAGTCTGACGTGTGTTTTTCGTGTTCTGAAGAAGTCTTGTCAGGAGCGGCTAAACGGTTCCGACTTTCTCAAGACTTTTCTAGAACAACTCAGGCTGGGCTTAAAGGAAAGCCATGGACAAGTCATAACATCGAAAGAGTTCGATACATTTCGAACGAAATAGTTCGAAAAGGATAACAAAGAGGTTCGATAACAAAAATCCTTGGAAAGACTTGGAAAATGTTTGATGGCCATCAAACACAATGCGACAAATAAAATACACGATGCAACACGTCAGACAAAATCGAAAGAGTGGCTAAACGACAAGGATTTTCGAAGGATATCAAAGTCGCGCAAATGTTGCCGTCCTTTGCCCAGGGCTTTATACCTTTTGTAGGCATTTGAACAGACCAAGCTGTAAAACATCTTCATGATGCAATCTAAATAGCAAAATATAATTATGTAGGTAAAAGGTTGAGCTATTTGCACACATGACTTCACAATAGAATATAGCAATAGATATTGGTAAACTTGGTATGGTTTGTAGGCCTAAAAATAGACTCAACTAATTTGAAGGTGCTAACTTTGAATCTGTACACAGTATGGTGTTTTGTAAAATATCAAGGATGATGAATATAACGAGACACATTGAAATACACACTACTTAACAATCAATTTGTAATATTTCAGTTTTTGAATATATCCAACTTTGAAAATCATTATTATTACATTTAAGTTTTCAAAAAACATTTAAGTCTGGAACAAGAATGTCACCCCCGTGACAACAGTTCATGAAAGTTAAATGGCCAAATTTTCATGAACTGTTCAAAAGCTGTTCATGAACAGTTCATGAATGTTTGTAAAGTTAATGGACTGTTCATGAACTGTTTATAAGGTGTTAACGGAAGAACAGTCCCTGAATGCTCATATAAAGTTAACGGACTGTTCATGAACTGTTTATAGGGTGTTAATGAATGAACAGATCATGAATGTTTGTAAAGTTAATGGACTGTTTATGTACTGTTTATAAGGTGTTAACGGACGAACAGTCCCTGAATGCTCATATAAAGTTAACGGACTGTTCATGAACTGTTTATAAGGTTTATAAGGTATTAATGAATGAACAGTTCATGAATGTTTGTAAAGTTAATGGACTGTCTATGAACTGTTTATAAGGTGTTAATGGAAGAACAGTACATGAATGTTTGTAAAGTTAATGGACTGTTCATGAACTGTTTATAAGGTGTTAGTGGAAGAACAGTTCATTAATGTTTGTAAAGTTAATAGACTGTTTATGAACTGTTTATAAGGTGTTCATAAACAGTTCCTGCATGCTCATAAAGTTCATGAGCGTTGGTAAAGTTTTTGAACTGTACATGAACTTAACACATTTTTATGGAGGCGTAGAAAAGCAAAAACCTTTTCATCCAGATGTTTGATATTGTATCTGTGCTTGATTTCACTATCTTAATTTTCTGTGCTCGCATATCTTCAACACAACATTGCATTGATTACAATTTGATTATATCTCACCTTGCATCTCTAGCAAAACCCTGTTCATAATCACTGACAATACTTTCTCGTCTTGATTCTACTGTCAGCAAATTTGGAATTTTTCCAATAATGAATGTCATTACTTCACTGCGCTGATAGTCAGGAAGAGTGGATGAAAACGCACCTTCAAATAGAAATGAAAAACACCAATACTCAAAAATAACTTACATGGGAAAGATTTAATTTATACATTCATGTCAGATAAGTGCCTGAGCAGTAACACGCACTCTCCTTACAAAATAATTAACACCATGTACATCAAGAGACAAATTTCTGTTGAGTTTTTGCAATCTTACTCCTGTGAAAAACATTCAGGAGTTCATTAACTTTCGTGAAGGTTCATGTACTGTTCATGTACTTTCCGTGAAGGCTCGTTCATAACAGTTCATGAAAATTGGGGCCATTTAACGTTCAGGAACTGTTTATGAACTGTTCATGAACTCCTGAACTGTTTTTCGTAGGGGTCAAATTCAGGGTTTAATTTTTATTTAAAACCCGATGCTACTTAATTTTATGTTTTATTTCTAAACTTGAAAGACTGGTTGAATGTAATAAAAATAACTTTCTGTATACTGTATTCAACTAGTATAGTCTGCTATTTATTTTTACATTAATTTCTGTGGAATATCAATTTGCATGCCAGTATAAAAGCAAGTGGATACCTTCAAAACAATTTGTACAAAAAGAGAAGAGGGTTGAAAAATCAAAATTAAGAAACAGTATTAAAGTCATTTTTAGTTTGGATATAATGTTATACTTTGTCTCATCAATGTCGATCATCTTGATTAAAATTCTTCATCTTATCAACTGCACCATGTCATGTTCTTTAGTGTGAACACAGTAAAGATAACCATATATAATAATCAAGCATGTTAGGTACTCTCTCGTCTCGTACATCATCTAGCTATAACTGATCCGCTTGGTGTAACAAGAAAGGTGTTATCCAAGGTGTATAAGATTTTAATAGTACATTGGTAATCCTAACAGTGATGATTAATGACTAAATAATACGTTTTACTTACCAGCAGTAGCTACAACGGCTTCTTGAAATACTTTTTCTCCGTCAATTTTCTAAATAAAGAGGTCAATTTAAAACAGTAACAATAGAACGGCAGTTGCAATGGGCTACAAGTAGTATGTATATTTCATAAAATAAAAATTAATGTCTTATTAAAATGCTAGTTTTGAAGCGGTGTCAAGATAACATGATGCATAAATTATACCATGTTTAAAATAATCAAACGCAAAAGGGTAATTAAATTTATAATTTAAAAAACGTAAATTAGAATTTCCATTTTACATATCATATGCTGAATGCTTCATCGTGCAGTGAGCGTTAATGATAACATTCCCGTTTCTATGAGACAGCTGCATAGGAATCACTTTAAACTGAAACCGCTTTTTATTTCTCATGCCTTCCCTCTAGTGTCTTATTACACAATACACATTACACATGTTTAAATGAATCCTTATTGAACAAGAAAGCATTTAATATTTATTAATATAGTCTACATGTTTGCAATATTCAATGGATTCCTTCTCCATTAATTGCGATTGATAAAATATGATATAATTGCTAAACCAGAATGCATGGCTCGTATATCCTAGCTTCCTGTTCTATATTCACAACTGCACATGAAAGGATCTATGCAAAAACAAATTGTTCATTTCCTAATTCGTTTTATTTTCTCAACAAAGCCATCGACTTTGAGTTCAGCAAAGGTGTCAAAACATTTCTGTCCAATCACCAGTATACTTGTGAATCACATGACTTAATCAAGCCTACATGATCACAAGGAAAAAATAAATATGCAGCACCATTTTACTTTGCAACAGCAAAGCGTTTGTTATCATGAAAGAATGCCACCAAAGAAGCTGTTTATTGAACTCAAAAGGACAAATAAACTCAATCAAACAGTAATTATGCTTCATAATGACAATATATACAAATCTGAATTCATCTTATCTAAATATTTCGCAGGAAATTTTCTTCGGCAAGCAATTCAGAGTAACCTTATTTATACACAGAGTAATGAGTTTCATCCTAATACATCTCTCTCTTATTCGCTTTCTTTACCGAAATTTATGAATTATTCATAGATTCAAAATACTTCTAAATTTTAGAAAAATGTGCCTGCAGGGATTCTATTGTTCAATATTTTTGCCGGTGATTGCCTGTCCCAGTTGTCCCAACACTTTCTACCCCTGCTTATCTAATTTACGTTTACCGATCTGGAGTCGATCATGCAATTGTCGAACAGAGATTGAATTGAAAAGAAATACAGATTGCCTTGCAATTTATGCCAACGAAAAGTTCAGATTACAAATGGTAGGCTTAAGGGTGATTCCAGATTACTTTAAAAACCTTGACATTGTTTTTTTACTTGCATTTTAAATTCCATATTTATAACTTCAACAACATTTTGTTTGTTTTTAATTTGTGTCTTGTTGAATAACTGTTATATCATCTATAATCCCCTTTACCTTCATCTGAAATGTGTGTGCGTGTCTCAAGCAATCAAATTAGCAGAAATATTGGCATCATTTCAGAATCAAGGTTCATGAACGTGAAATTATCTAAATGTTGATGAACAGTTCATGACCTGTTCATGAAAAGTTCATAACAAGTTCACAAGCAATTGGGCAATTTCACGCTTATGAATTTGTGAACTTTATTCACAGGAGGTGTTACATAGATGTCTCCTGCCAGGAAAATCGTTTTGTTCATTTACAAATGTTACAAACTAAATTAATTGTCTATGTAAAAAAAGTAATCATTTGTAACAGTAATGTGTCATCTTGAAATGTTGGAAATATCTAATCTATTTATTATTGAAAGAATTTGATCTATCAGTAAGCGTTCAATATGTATATTCAATATACCTCTTGATCTTTTAATATTGAACAAGCATCGATTGATAATCGCAGGTGACGAATCAATGTGTTAAATACTTCAAGGACAGACGAGCCTAAAACAAGATTTTACATCAAATAAACTTATGAATAAATTAAGGTTTTTCTGAACACTTTCAAAACAGAATTATCAGAAGCAGATATTTCTAAATTTGTTTAAAAGCAGTTATTAGTTTAATGTTAGTTTAATAGAATTTATTCATTACTTTGGTCTTAACCGTTAATAATTCAAGACAGATACTTACATAACTCCCTATTAAAAGCAACAAAATAATCCTGATGATGTGATAAGTATGTGCTAGAAAGTGTTAAAACGAAAAGTTACAACTTTGAAAGTATATATCTCTTTTTGGAATAGGTTACCGTTACGCTATAAGAAAAGTAGGTGATCGGGTACACTGAAAGAGTGGCGTTATGCAAAAACGCAACAGTGATATTTACCGATAGAATCTATCCAAATCTGTTGTGTCCAAAAAGTCGATATACAGTGAAACCTGTATATAACAGCCAGCTACGAGAGGTAGATAAATTGACCATTATAGTCAGGTGCCCTTTATATACAGGTTGATTAAATAGAAAATAATATTCTAGACACTGTCAGAGTGGCCACTATAGACAGGTGACTGCTGTATAGAGGTGACCGTTATAACAGGTTTGACTGTATACACTTTAGAGGAAACTTCAAATGTGAAAACAGAAGTGTTCTATGCTTTCAAAAATATCATTTTACCTATTGAGCCTCCGGTTGCTATACCAACAGACTGTGAAATCACTTCAACGATACTGGCTTTCATACTTGAGCAACTTTGACCTTTGGCATCTAAATGACGCAGAAGTATCTCAATTGCCTTATACGAGTACTGGCTCTGCAAAATAAAATGTTAATTAATATATGTAGTATAAAAGTAAAAGAAAGGTATCAAAGACACACTTTGAACAGTGTATCATTATTGAACTAACAACATTGCTGCAGTATACCATTTTCTTTATCAGGTCTTCTTTACCTATAAAGTTAAATCACTTTTATCGTAGAATGTTGACCCTTTGTACTGCAAGTAACTTCTAACGTGATTAATTTAACAAATTGATTTGGTAACATTTCAAAGTTGACTCAATCAAATACTAGAGGTTAAATGATCACACTATTCATGTTTCTCTATCGCACTTGAATATATTCAGTGAAGAGATCATCTTGACTTTTTGTTGCAATTCTTGAGTGATACAAAACCATAATACAATGTAACCCGCTGATGTGCAATTCGGATAAAGAAATTCCCGCTTATCTGCAACCTGGCTTTGAAACCCGTTAAACAATTTTCTGGTCAAGTCCTTGGTAAACAATTTCGGATAACCGCAAATTTGGATAAATGCAATGAAATCCGTTAGCAATTTGACTTGCACTTAAGCGGGTTACACTGTATGCACATCCTGTTTTGACAAACAAGGTGCTGCTGGAAGGCATACACACAAGCTAATACATTAATGCGTCAGTAGGCCAGGAAGAGAGGTCCAATATTTCCGTCTCCCAACATTACTTGTGCAGGAATTTTGAGATGAAGCATGTGCACCAGTGCATGAACCCTCAATTAAAACATAAATGATAGGCTATGATTGTCAATGTATTTTTTGTTTTAAAGTTGATACAAAAAGAGAAAAACCGCTCCTTGGAGCAACTCTCTTATGTCTTATAACGACATCCAATGATAAACTAACGATATGCTATAATATATATATAAACTGCAGTTACAATCAACACCAACAGTTTACTACAGCAGATAATGTTTTCAAACAGAAGTTGTTCTTCTCCGCGAATTCAATTTACCTGAATTGAATACATGATAATCCAGAAGCAATAAATTGCAAAATCATTAGGCACCCATAGACCATTGGAATCAAGATATCTACAATAAAATGAATAAATTACAATTACAAAATGCTGTCAACATGCTGTCAACAAAAAGTCATGTAAAAGTTTATAAAAATGTGCTAGCTATGTTACAAAGCAAATGGTACTCACTTTCTATATGAGCCATTACCTTATTTCACATTTGAGTCATTGCAGGAGAAAAGTCAAAGGGGAAAATAATTCCCCCAGGCAACTTGTGATTTACCATACTGATGCTTTCTCATTTTCTCCTTGCCTGCCATCTTGTGTGTCATATAGCTATGGCTCATAGGAGACTGTGCATCAATTGTTTATTGCAAATATTGTTGACACTTTGTTATCTTATACTAATTTTTTTATATCATAAATTATTTGCTAGATCTGAACTATTTATGTTTTCATGGAGATGGCATTTTCATATTACAGTGCAACCTGCTTAAGTGCAAGTCAAAATTGTCAACAATTTCCATTGCAGTTATCCGAATTTGAACTTATCAGAAATTGTTTAACAAAGAAATTACTACAAAATAGTCAATAGAGTTTTAACATCAGGTTGCATATAAGCGGAAAAATTTCACTATCTGAATTGCACTTAAGCGGTTTCACTTCAATTGCACTTCCTGGTTTTAACGTTGTATTTTTGGTTTAATTAGAATTACAAATTTGTAATAAAAAGAATAAAATACAACAATTAACTTTGAACCTACCAATGAGAAACAGTTCAGGAGTTCATAAACAGTTCATGAATAGTTCATGAACAGTTCATGAACGTTAAATGGCTCCAAATTTTCATGATTGTTCACGAACTGTTCATGAACTGCCTGTGAGGGTTCATGGCCTGTGAGGGTTCATGAATTGTTCATGAACAGTTAAGAAAAATTGGAGCCGTTTAACGTTCATGAACTGTTTACATGAATAATAAAGTAAACAAAATTGTGTATTGCTTGGTAGGTATCTTGTTTTACTTGATTATGTTATATCAGACTGTCAAATAAAGACACACATAGTCACATAGTCTTCTGTATAAATTCTGATGACCTGATTATGTGATTAATTTTAATCCAACTTATTCACCATTTAGCATTGATCATTAATTTATGATGAATTATTATAATTTGTTTTGCTTCCACCACATAATAAATAACATACTACAGTAGCCTAATACAGCTTACTTGACAGAAGAGACACATTTCATAGAATGGCGAGAGAACACTATGATATAGTATTGGTATAATTATTCTTACTCTAGAACAGGCTGGAGTGCGGCAGAGATGTTACCAAAACTTGCCCTGCTAATTAATTCTCTCAGACAAACTTCAGCTACAACGGCTGGGTCTTCTGGAGTATTTTCAGTTGGATTCGCTCCTGCAATTGAGATGCTTGCTGTCGAGCGACTCTCTTTCCTGAAAATAGAAAATTAATCAAATTGTAACAATAACATGAAAAGATTCATTGACTGATGAATTAAAACCTATACTTTGAGCAAAGAAAGTGTAAGAAGGGGAAAGCAAAGTACAGAAATTTGCAGATACGATGCAAACCGATTTTCAGTGAAATTCCTACTTATCAGCAACATGGCTATGAAACCCTTTGAAAATTATGTTGTGATGTTAAGTCCTTATTAAACAATCACTGAACGAATAATAGCATTTCTTAAATCACTTATGTAAATTGACTGATAGAAGCAGGGGAATGCCCTTGACAAAGAAGTGCTTACAGCCCAGAATGTGTAAAACCAACCAAAGATAAATTAATTTCCTTGTGTGGAATCATTACTCAGCATTTGTACCTCTCTATAAGATACACAACGTGTTAAGCTCCAGCATGTTTGCTTTGATTGGAGAGACCTTACTTGCTGCTGCTTCCAAGCAAACATCAATGGTTTAAACACATTGTTTTAAAATCATTTTAAAATTAGCTTAATAAGGTAAGTCTGAATAAGTGTCACAGTGGATTTCACTGCCAACTGCCAATCTTGGCATGGGCACTTATTATCATAGATAAAATAAGGATATTATTAATATAAACAACCAGATTACAAAGAACCAACTGCATATCCACATTGAATATAACATACCCTGATCCTGATTTGACATTGTATAACAGAGATGGAATAATCTTTGTCATGTGTGTGTCATCCCAGATATTTGCCTGTAAAATAAACCATCGAATTACATTATAGCTAATCATTGAGTTGATTTTTGTCTTTTGCCTACCTGTACTCATTTTACTTGACCATAATTCCACTCCATCATGTTGGAATATGGTAAAAGTGCAAAAAAAAAACTACTGAAGCAAAATATCCAGTTGTACTGCATTAGTAAAGGATTAACAACGAGGGAGTTATGGGGATTTATATCAACAAATTTGTAACAACTAACGAAAAATTATTAACAAAATAATATTATTGTTCAAAATTATATTCAAAAAATGAATGGCAATAAAATCATAAACGGAATTTTGAGTGATACTATGATATAATAGCGTAGCAAATGGTACAAATCGATCAATCAAAAATCGAAATATTGAGCGTTTATGAAAGTAAATGTTAATCTATAAATAGTTTGATGCTCAGAGTCAATACATAATAATGCAGATGTTATCGCCATATCGAAAGTGCATGTAAAATGATATCTATTTCTTCTCTGAATGGCTCTTTTCACTATCATAGCAATGTGATAGTAAGTGAGAAATTATGATCATCTTAGACGCGATACTGCAAATAAATTTTAATAAGCTTTATGGCAGATTTAATTAATTTTAAAATGCAATTGTAGGTCACAATTATACTTCATGAAATTCCCTAATTTATGGAATACTAGGAGATCACAATCAGATCTGAATCCAAATCCTCATCCATAAGAATTGGGACAAGATTTGGGATAACATTGTAACACGGATTATGGTTTTTGATTGCTGTCTTCAGGGTCTGACAAAAGATTCAGCCTTCTGGAATCCTGGAGGCATTTCAGCCTTTTCTTCTGAATTTCCTCCAATCTTCCAGAATTTAAGATTCCTACTTTTGCCGGACCCTGACTGTCTCCATGTTGAATATTCTAACATTTAATAATACTGAAATAACTTTGATTTTGTAATACAAACTATCTTAAAGTGGGAATAAACCCCCAGACTATCTTTACATATGTAGTAGAACCCGACGTGAAAAAAACAATGGCGTAATTTTTTTTTCGATCTGGAAATTATTTCTTGGTGAAAAATGCCTCCAAAGTGGTGTTTTGACCCAAATGTCGCTGAGGAAAAAAAAGGGATTGGATCTAGCTTTATGACGACAAAGTCACAAGTCGTGTGGTTTTTCTAATAGACTTTAGATCGGATTAATCACGCGATGTTAAGTTTGAGATGGCGTAGCTCTGTAACGGCAATCTATTTTTCTCTCCCACAAAACTGAGGTAAGGAAGAACATATAAACTTAAGAGCAGCAAAATCCCAGATGATTTAATGATTTTAAAGTTCACGAATTTCAAGAAAATAAAAATCAGAAAATATTTCATTCGTAGCGCGCGTTATACAGATTATATTTTGACATATCATTTTCACACATATTTAACACATATCAAAATATTCTCTGGTGACCACAAAAGCTAGCTAAGTAACTTCTGCACTGTATTACTGCATCCTATAAACTACAGATTGTGACGACATGATGCTAACATGTTCCACTTTCTAGCCGAAGGAATGAATGACTGGTAAAATCACTTTGTGGCGTATGTATGATCAGGAACGAGACTTCACATTGCAAAACCCTAATTTTGTTAATCAGATAACTTTGATAGAGAGGATAATAATTTATGCAATGAAGATATACCCCAAAACCGACAAATGATAAAGAATCTGCATTAATGTAGTTCTAGTATACGGCTGTAAACTTGAATAAGAACGTCCGATCCCTCTATCATGTAATGTACTGAAGAATTCTCAATGGTACTTTGTTAGACTATAGTATTGAGTATAATATATCTATCTATACAGTCGTATAAACTATACGATTACATGGTTTAAGTTTTACTATACAAACATCAATTTAAAACTTAAACGTTGAAATGATAATAGTGAAAAATGTCTATTTAATAATTTAGTAATACCGGTACTTGAATAAATCCGAAAAAGTATAATTAAAACTTTGCAGACCAACTATCTTGAGGAAAAGTCGTCTGTGCATGCCCATGCAAATCAAGTCAGTTTACATTCACATTTAGATCATGAAAAGGATATCCTGTAGAAATATTTACTCAAGAACAACTTGCAGATCATAGAGTTAAAAATAGTTAAAACTTATATAGCGTAAGATCAAGCTATTTTGAAGGGTACGTGTCTACTAATTAAGATTTGAGAAGTACTGCGGTCACACAGAATACGTAACTAATATGTGTCACTAGACTAGTCACAAAGGAACAGTCGCACCGCCTGACATTTGTATTAATCCGCAATCTATATCAGATTTATCGCGCTTAATGACGCTACAAGAAATTATTTCGACCGAGCGTTTCAATAGATTTTATTCTGCTCCTGAAATCACAAATTTCATTTTTTTTACGTAATTCGCCAGTTTATATGTTTGTTCATGGCTCAGCCTTGTCAAAATTTTTTTTGCGTGACTTCTCGGAGCTAGGTCACCTCAAAGATTACGTCGCGTGATCAGCCCACTCTTGAGTCTGTTAGACAAACCGCACGACTTGTGACTTTGTCGTCATAAAGCTAGATCCAATCCCTTTTTTTTCTCAGCGACATTTGGGTCAAAACACCACTTTGAAGGCACTTTTCACCAAGAAATAATTTCCAGATCGAAAAAAAAATTACGCCATTGTTTTTTTCACGTCGGGTTCTACTACATATGTAAAGATAGTCTGGGGGTTTATTCCCACTTTAACAAATCTCGATAAATTGAACACATTTATAATAGTTCAACAGCGCCTCAAACATGCAGGATTTTTCAAATGATGGCTCATGCTCATTTACTCATCTGCCCATGCATTTTCCCAAGATAGATGATATCACAAAAACATATTTATTTCACTCTTAACATTCTACACATTGTTGTTACAGTATAGCCCGGATTAGTGCGATTACGAAAGTGAAATTCATGTTTATCTGCAACCTGTCTCTTATTTTGTGATTAAATCCTTCATAAAATTTGAATAAATGCAATAAAAATCATTGGAAATCAAGACTTGCATTTGTGTATATTGTATAACATGAAAGTATGAAATGGCTACTATTTTGTTAAGATTTTGATCCTACAATACAATGTTTCTAACCTGTAAGTCATCCTTCACAGTTTTTCTTACTACACCTTGCAAACCATAAATTCCTGACAGCTTGATCCTAAAACGCATAAATAGATTTCATATAGAAGAATGATATTTAAAATTACAATATATCAAGTGTCTCCCACATTTACAGTAGCATCTGAATTTGATCTTGCATGCCATAGGCCATTATACATTGAAGAATTTAAAAACACATTGGTGTTTTATTTTACTTTTCAAATCTTGATATGGGTTATCTAGAAATCATGCAAATCTGTTTTACAACAGTGAATTTTTTAATTAAATCCCCTGGAAGCACGGCCGTTACTATATGCTTCTGATCGGGTGCATTTGTCAATTTTGCCCAAAAAAAGATCTGGCATTTGCATATTTGAGAGCTACTACTGAATTACCTTCAAAATTGTACAATTTTCTAATTTATTGTTTCAAAATTGCAAATGAAATTTGAAGAAAGCGCGAAAAAATAATATCATGAATTCAAAATCCCCCATTGTTTAAAAGCAAAACCACATTTTCAATGGAACGAAAATGCCAATTTTTGAGCCCCAAAAATTGTGTGTCCCAACTCTTATAAATAGATTGCTTTGAGTTAGACAAGTGAATGTTCCATGCAGATGAAGAATTTGAAAGCATTGAGAAAGCTGACAGAAGTGGCTGTTTTAGACATGTGGCTTAGAGCATATATGAGTAGGCCTATCATTGCACAGGTTTGACTGCAGTACCGAATGAAATAAACAAGTTGAAATGTTACCGTTTCTGAAGTTGTTCATTGCTATTACTGTTCCAGCACATGTGACTGAATTTAGAAACAAAAAAGTCATAACGTCGATGGTATGATGGTGTATCTTCTTCAATATTTGAAAATTTGATAAACTAAAAACAAATACAAATGTTTCATAGTCATAACTATTATTAAGAAGATATAACGTAGAAGTAAAAAGACTTATCATTCAAACTGATACGCTTATCATAAAATTATTTGCTCATCCTTTACTCAGTAGCCTAGACAAAGTTATGAATTAAGAGTTAAAATCATTCCATATTTAACTCAACTCAAAAATGTTAAATTGGAAACTACAACATCAGCCAATTATGAGGCCATACAAGGGATTTTCAATAGAAAATACTATTTTATAGATGCCAAGGGTGACCATTATAGACATGTGGCTGTTGTATAGAGGTGACTGCTATAACAGGTTTGACTGGTAGCTATATAGGCTAATCTTATTTATAGGATAGCGAAAAATGAATAATGACAGAAACAAATGGAATATCAATTTGTAGAGGTTATCATATGGTTCAATTCTGGATTGATTTGCAAAAGTGGATTTTTCAAAAAGATCAAATTACAATAACATAATTTTATCAGTCATGGTTGCAGTTCAGACTTCAGAATTATCTGCGACCAGTTTATTAAAAACAGCAAGAAGTAGCCTATGTTCTTGATTCAACAGAGTTTACATGTAGCACTGCTTTTCTAAATGTTATCGATATTGACTCATTCTCAGTTCTATTGTTCTCTCAACCAATCGAATTTAGATTGCGCTTTTTGCATAATTTTTCATGAATATTTTTGAATATTGAATATTAATATGAATGGTATTTCCCCTGAAAAAGTCGTGGGAATGCCTTTCTCACTGCGTTCCCCCATTATATGTAACCAACAATATAATTTTCAGACTCACCGAGCATGTGCCTGCAATTTGCAATTCAGGTTCAGACGTTTCCAGCAATGCATGGACCATTTTCAGAAAACTTTCAACAAATAAATTCAAACTTGATGATCGGCAAGCAAGAAGTAGATGGTCCATTGCTTCGATTGCAATGAAAACCAACCTTAAAAATGAATTGTGCAATTATCAAGTTAATTTTTCATCACAAAGTTTCACAAAGTTGAAGTGCTCATTTCGATATCTAATTATACAAAATTTAGTAAAGCAAATTCATCCAGTTCTAATTGAAACAAGGATTACTTGTGAAAGTTTGTAATTTAGCATATGATTATGAGAATTAGGGTTAGTGAAAGAAAAGAAAATGTCTGTGTAATTTAATTAATGGACAATTTTACAATATTATTCGAGATGAAGGTCCTTGTATTAAAGGAGTTATAATGCAACTGTATTGTAATCTAGAATAGGCCAAGATTATTGGTAATAGACACACACATTTCACTTTGATGAATTGAACCTCTTAAAATTTGGTATAGAATTATTTATAATTATACATTCATAAGTACTACAGTCGAGGTTGCTTATAATATCCCCCTTTGATACAGATAAAAAGTGGGATATTTAGCGAGCTGGGGTATTAGGTAGAAATATGAGAATTTGTGTAGAGAATGTGGAGAATGGAAAATTAATAGCAATCAGTTTTATTTGGGGATACTAAGCAAGAGGGACATTAAAATAGGGGGTAATAATCAAGTTTGATTGTAGTAAAATAGCAAAACTATAAAAACAAGATTGTCTCAATGGCAATCTCCCTGGTTTTAAATTTCTCGGTGCAGCTAATGAATATATCAAATCGTTAGGTACAGCTTCAATTTCATCTCTTGATAAGTTAATTAGGTCTGGAACTTGGCCTGGTATAAAGTTCCTGTCAATTACGGGATGACAGAAGCCTCCAAATGTAGCCAAGCCAGAAGGTATGCACTGTCGTATGGAGGAACTGCAAATCTGAACATCTAGATTGCCTCCAGAGATTGCAGAACAAAGGAATGAGGAAGTACTCCGTTGTAATAATCACACTCGTATCTCTGACATGCAAAGTCGACTTGGTTGGCTCTCTGTCAGAGATTGAATAGCCTAACACCAATTAATGTTTACTCATAATTAATGCTGTTGTATTGGTTTGCGTTTATACTTATATTTATGACAATGCTTAGTTCAAGTAGTTAAAGTGGGAATAAACCCCCAGACTATCTTTACATATGTAGTAGAACCCGACGTGAAAAAAACAATGGCGTATTTTTTTTTTCGATCTGGAAATTATTTCTTGGTGAAAAATGCATTCAAAGTGGTGTTTTGACCCAAATGTCGCTGAGGAAAAAAAAGGGATTTGATCTAGCTTTATGACGACAAAGTCACAAGTTGTGCAGTTTTTCTAACATACTTTAGATCGGATTGATCACGCGATGTTTCGTTTGAGATGGCGTAGCTCCGTAACGGCAATCTATTTTTCTCTCCCACAAAACTGAGGTAAGGAAGAACATATAAACTCAAGAGTAGCAAAATTCCAGATGATTTGATGATTTTAAAGTTCATGAATTTGAAGAAAATAAAAATCAGAAAATGTTTCATTCATAGCGCGCGTTATACAGATTATATTTTGACATATCATTCTCACACATATTTAACACATATCAAAAGATTCTCTGGTGACCACAATAGCTAGCTAAGTAGAATTTATTGTTGTAAGCATATGTCTGAACAGAAAATGGAGTATTCATTTGAGGGTAAAAATCAAAATGTATGGTGGGAAACGCTATTAACCGTTGGTTTATAGTCCTCCTTTCACAGAAACGAAATCTGTCCATCTGATTTATCGTCTCTGTATAAAGGTATTTTGTGCAAAGTAGCTTCTGCCACTGTATTACCGCATCCTATAAACTACAGATTGTGACATGATGCTAATATGTTCTACTTTCTAGCCAAAGGAATGAATACTAGCTAGTATGGTAAAAAAATTGGTGGCGAATGTGTAATCAGGAACGAGATTTCACATTAAAAAACCCTAATTTTGTTAATCAGATAACGTTGATAGAGAGGGTAACAATTTATGCAATGAAGATATACCGCAAAACCAAAAAATGATAGAATATGCATTACTGTAGTTCTAGTATTTGGCTGTAAACTTGAATAAGAACGTTCAAGCCCTCATATCATTTTTGTACTATTTTCCGATATTTTATAGAATTTTACAGTGTAATGTACTGAAGAATTTTCGATGGTTTTATAATAATTGAATGCTTGGTGAATGAATGATGAACACTTTGTTAGACTATTGAGTATAATATATCTATCTACAGTCGTATATAAACTATACGATTACATGTTTTAAGTTTTACTATATAAGCATCAATTTCAAACTTGAACTTTGAAATGATAATTGAAAAATGTCTATTTAATAATTTAGCAATACTTAAATAAATCCGAAAAAGTACAGTTAATACTTTGCAGTACCATCTATCTCGAGGAAAAGTCGTCTGTGCATGACTGTGCAAATCGAGTCAGGTTACATTCACATCTAGATCATGAAAAGGATATCTTGTAGAAAAATTTACTCAAGAACAACTTGCAGATAGAGTTAAAAATAGTTATAACTTATATAGCATAGGATGAAGCTATTTCGAAGGGCACGTGTCTACTAATTAAGATTTGAGAAGTACTGCGGTCACCCAGAATACGTAACTAATATGTGTCACTAGACTAGTCACAAAGGAACACTCTCACCGCCTGACATTTGTGTTAATCCGCAATCTATATCAGATTCATTGCGCTTAATGACGCTACGAGAAATTATTTCGACTGAGCGTTTCAAGAGATTTTATTCTGCTCCTGAAATCACAAATTGTATCTTTTTTACGTAATTCGCGAGTTTATATATTTGTTCATAGCTCAGCCTTGTCAGAAAATTTTTTTGTGTGACTTGTCGGAGCTAGGTCACCTCAAATATAACGTCGCGTGATCAGCCCACTCTTAAGTCTGTTAGACAAACCGCACGACTTGTGACTTTGTCGTCATAAAGCTAGATCCACTCTCTTTTTTTTCTCAGCGACATTTGGGTCAAAACACCACTTTGAAGGCGTTTTTCACCAAGAAATAATTTCCAGATCAAAAAAAAAAATTACGCCATTGTTTTTTTCACGTCGGGTTCTACTACATATGTAAAGATAGTCTGGGGGTTTATTCCCACTTTAAATCCACTTTTAACGCAAACACTTTTAATTCGATAAAACAAAATTTGTTGACACAGTTATTGCAGAAATATTGTGTTTCTGAGTTAAAAATTCTTGTCTAACAGTTTGAGCATTAATTAACAGGGTTCCCGACAAATAAATCAAGTCTAGCCATGATCCATCGCCATTCATTTCAAGATGCTGGTGCGCACAAGTGCAACGATTTACCATGATAAATGATGATAATGATGATGATGATTATGATGACATATTTCCTGAAAAAGAACGCAGCATGCAAGCAAGCAAGAACGCAAGTTACAGACACCACACCACCCTGAAGCTCCAATTTTCATCGATAATTGGACCCCTGAAGTCAATTTTTATCAATTACTGCCCCCGCTCCTAACCTTTTTTAGAGCTGCCGCCCCTGAGATTTCGGCGAGAGTTGTGTTGCCATACTTTGCAAACCGGGTTACAAGCCAGACTGCAGAGAAGGGCGCTCTTCGCCGAGATCTCGGGAGCGCACCAAAAATAAAATATCAAGAACAAGAGTGCAAAAGTCCAAAATACAATAAAAGAGCACTCTTGAACTTTTTGAAAGGCAGCAGTAAATAAATCTTTAAATACTTGTGAGAGTTTGTTACTAATAAATATACATTTTTCAATTCCAAACAATAAATTACAGTTTTATTGTTTATTCTATATTGTGAAAAGTAAAACTTAACCGAATGGCGCTGCTGTTTGCAACCAATAATTGTGGCCGCCCCCTGAAAAATTTTTTGAGGAGCGCCATTTTTAACAGTATTTATCATCTCGGGAGTGCACATGCCCTTCTCTGCAGTCTGGGTTACAAGACTTTTCATTTATCGGCCAGGGCCCAGGGAACAGGGATGCTGTTACTGCTTTGCTCTTGTTACTACAATTGTGTATGTTAACAAGTGTTTGATAAATTTTTATACATTGATTTATATATAATCTTACCCTGTTCTCTTCCTATAAACATGATTATTTAATTTCGAGAATAAATAATCTCCAATTCGATCCAGTTTTTCAGGAGCAGAGAGTACATAAAAAGTCAATTTTTCCATATTCGACTTCACTAAACCTTGATGCGGATCTGAAGGAAATACCTTGTCCACTAATCGCTTGTATCGTGGTCTTAGGTTGCCAAAGCACGAACAAACGCTTGAAGTTGCCATTTCTGTTTCTTCCTTCTTTGTCCGCCATTAATAAAGTTTTGTTGTTGTTGTTGTTGCTGTTGTTGCTACTCGAGAATGAGATTTCACATGAACGAGAATCTGTAGCGAATTTTGGCGGGAAAACACAATGTTTATCAAACTTGTATAGGAGGAAAGAGCAAAAATTTGATTGGAATTCTGAAAAGTATGGAATTTAGAAACAGACGAAGATCGAGAGGTTTCAAATCGCCTTTAAATGATGCATATCCCAATCGGTTACAATTGTATCGCGTACCACCCACTGAAGAGATCAGCCTTGAAGAATTTGAAAGATTTGCTGTTGATCGATTAAAAGGTAGGATAGGCCTACACATTACACACCGTAATCCGTCGGTATGATTGCCGTTGGGATACAACTTTCTTCGCGTGAGCAAGGTTTTGTGTTCATAGTTGTGGTAAAATAGGAACGAAAACTAGAAGCCCATAGAACGTATTTTTATCAGATAAGCAAACTGAAGTCTGAACTGAATATATAGCCTCTACTAATCATCTCTTCTCGTTCTCTAATTTGATGTCAGCTGGTATGGCATTAGAAAATTTGCATACATCTGATCTGATGAAAGACATTTGGAAAGGTTTGGTATATTAAAGAAACTAAAAGCACAATGAAAACGCCATAATTCTATTGAGTTATCCCATCTCAGCTCAGAATTCAGAACGAACGTGAATCTTCCAAATTCCGCAGGCGCTTAAATTGATGCCAATTATTAACTTCTAAAATTCATATAATCTCCAAATTGAAAGATGGGGGGGGGGGGGGGTAACAAATTAACTGTCAATTGTCCGTTAAATTAGAACTATTTTTTTTTATAAATGTTCAATTATTTTCATTCACCTTTAGTCTTGCGAGAAGTGGAAATGAATGGAATAAGATTTCCCAAAGGCTCTGATAATTACGACAAGAAAATGCAATCAATTGTGAAAGGATTTCTGGGCGATGATTTTATACCTGGTTATTTGGTAAGTAACAATGATATGATTCAAATTAATCTCAATCTTTTGAAAATTAAAAAGTAATCAATATCTCCCCTGCCAGAACCGCAAATCCTGAGGGTTTGTTGTGTGGTTGAGGGTTGGTGCGACACTCCCAACAATTATTACAGTCAATAATTGTTTTGAGAAAAATCCGGGCAATTTTGAGACGTAAAATTGCAAATATTGTGCAATTTTAAATGGATTGAAGTACCGAAGCATCCAGTTGAGCATATACTATTCCCATTTCGTTGGGCAAAATTAGAATACTCCCCCATTCTGGAGCAGGTAGCATATTCATTGAATCTTTTGTCCAAAAGGTGACTTTTTCCAACTGATATATTACGGGTCTGGAGATGATCTAGAATCAATCATTAGGCCTACCTAACTTGGAGTCAATTACATGCCAAAAATTATTAAACAACTACGCACCAGAACTAGTCCAATGCCCTTTTTTAAGATTTAATAGGTCATAATGAAACACAAACGTGTAAATTCTGTTTCAACTGATTTTCAAAATTCTTTTTTAATCTGGCACCTTAATACATTTACCAGAAATCTGCCTCAAGCTTTTTTGAAGTTGAATAGCTTTGTTTATTTATTCCTGTTATCAGCAATCCTTATTTAGTAATAATAAATATGAGTTTACTATATGCCAAAACAAATTAATTACAATAATAAACAAAATCAATAATCTGCCTTTGAAAGTTTACATCAAGTCTCAATCTCTTTTGTGACTTTATGATTCTAGCAATCGTGTTGTCATTCCAATTTTACAAAATTGCAAGCCTTGAAATGTTGAGCAATGATAGAAAACTAATAATTTCTAACAACTTTGAATTATTTTAGAATCGAGATGGCGACATAGTAGAAGTGACACCTCCTAAGTTTGGTTCAATAACCGAAGGGGCAAGTCAAGCATCAATGAGACGAAAAGATCACATCTCACATTTCATACTGAGATTAGCATTCTCTCGTTCGTAAGTAGGCTAATGTACTGATAACTGTCCATGTGATAACAGTTCATGAATGTTAACTGGCCTGATTTTCATGAACTGTTCTTGAAAAATAGGCCATGTAAGGTATACAACCCAGAGCCATCTATTTACAAGAGTTGGGACACGCTTTCATGTGCCGCTATCGTCTCCAATTGGACAGATGCCAGTCACGTGATTTTTGGATGCCATCTTTGTTCTTTTGGAAACAGGTTCTCAATCATTTCAAGTGAAACGCGCGAAAAAATACAATACAATATGGCTGAAAAAAACACACAACATTCTCCTGCACATGCGCACTGTTAAAAACGTGCTCGGGGCAAAAGATACAAAAATGGCAGAAGTGTCCCAACTCTTGTAAATAGATGGCTCTGATACAAACTGTTCATGAAGTTGTTTAATGCCAAACATGACTTAATGCCATTGAAGTAAATGATGTCTGATAAAAAGTTCATAAATATACCATGAATGAAAAATACAAGCCTAAAAACAATGGACATATATCGTACGTCATAATCTATTGTAAATATATATTGTATACTTCCTGTAAATCTATTATTACAGTGACCTGCATATAACACCCAAGAGAGGTAGATAAATAAATAAATCAAGCAAAATAAATTTATTTAATTGACCACTATATGCAGGTGGTCTTGTATACATGGTTGATCCAATAGAAAAACAATATTTTAGACATCGCAAGAGCAGCCAATAGACAGATGACTGCTGTATAGATAATAGAGGTGATTATTATAACAGGTTTTTGTCATTTAGTCGTGACTGTGGCCAATTAATTATATATTGCAGACATGATAACATAAATAGAATAAAGTATTACCAATAACCAATGACCTAGCTTTCACCGCAGTTGAAATGTTTATAAATGTACTATTTAAGTTAGTATTCACCGCATGTTCTTTTTCAGGGAAGATTTGAGGCGATGGTTCTTATCTCAAGAAGTCGATCTTTTCAGGTAACTAATAATAACAATACAGTAATGATACAGTAATAATAATAATCCTCCAAATAATTTTGTGTTCAATTTTCATGAAGGATATTTATTAAAGTTGTAATAATCAACATTCATATCATTGCTGGACAATATAAAATTGAGATGTATGTTATGCTACTGTAGTAACTGTATGTTTGTTTGTAGATACCGTTTCCAACAAGAGTCGTCCTCAGATACCACTGAATTTTTGGCTGTAAATAAATTGCATTATAAACCGGTATGAACAAACATATTAATCATACACACAAACACAATAATTAATTGTTCCAGTTGAACTACAGACTGTACTTCTTCAAATTTCTGATTCATTATGTATCTTTTAAACTAGATTTCAAAAGAAGAAGTCAAAACGAAAAAAACACAATTGAAAGATGCTACATTTGATGCCACAGAAGAACGTGTTTTACAAACAGATTATTTCAAAGTAACCAATAGTTTTGTTTTTTGAATCATTTTTACAGAGTGATTGAAATTAGACAGAGTTATTTAACTTTAACTAGATATTTTTTTAAAGGGGTGTATCCAATCTGTATTCAATACTTAACTGCTATAGTGACTATATTTGCTCACTTTGATAATTTGGCAAATAGTGTCAATATGCCGCATAATACTGTATTTATATTTGTTCTTCCATGTGCACAACTTTTAGCTTGAACAGTCAAATTACAGCCTACTTTTTCTGTTTTCGTAACAATCTCATTTACCGGTATGCAAAAATGTTTTTCAACTTGAAGTCAAACTACTCTATTTACACCCCTGTGAAAACAATTCATGAAAATTCAATGACCCAATTTCCATGAATCACCCATGGAAAGCAGGCCATTCAATGTTCATGGTAGGCTACATTTCATTATTTCCTTGGTAAAAATGAAGTAAACTAGAAAGTTATATTTATTAAAAGTTAGTATCTTATATTTATTTATTTATTATAACACATTCCACACAATTTGTTGAGGTGGAGCATCTCCGTCTGTCCTTGCATCTAACTTTGCATTTTCTGCGTTCCCCTACCAAAACATCACTGTTCGTTAGCAGATCAGGAGGCTCATGAACAGACCGTTTAATTATAACTTTCATGAACTGCTTATAAGATGTTCATAAACAGTTCATGAATGTTTGTAAAATTCACACACACTTTAGGATGTTCATGAACATGAAGTTCATGATTATTGTCATAACAATTTTGTTTTTATGCAGGTTCATTTCACTGAAGCTATTGATTTGGTTAAGAATCGAAAGGTTTATCTTGAAAAGGTGAATAATAGTACTGTAATTCTCTTTATTAATAAAAATTGATAATACATATTACACCAAATATTTGAAAAAAGGCAGCACATTTATTACACTTGTAGCAATAAGAGTGTAACCCCACCCCAATGAATAAAGATGTGATCACCAGAAAGATATAGGTAAGAAGCAAACATATTGTTTTGGTTCCTTAGCTATCTGAAAAATGCCTATCTATATCACAAATAAATATGCCTAGGCCTACTTGTTGCTGATCTAGCATCAAATATAACATACGTTAAGACTATGATTGCAAAGTCATTCGATTGGTGTATATTGAATTCTGCTTTTTTATAGGGCTATGCATATATCCCAAGGCAAGAGCTGGTGTTTATTATTGGTAATGTGTTTCGCATGCAGTTATCCCAGACATTAACTGTAAGTGGATTTTATACATCTCATTTGCAACTATACTGACATTGCAGTAATCCATGTGCAAAGTATGATTGCCTTATTTTTCAAAATTATTTTAATGTTAGAGTATGTCACAAAAACTTCACCATCTAGAAGAAGATAGCCGACTTTTTCCAATGTTAAAAGCATTAAGGTACAGTGAAACCTGTATATTACAGCCAGCTATGAGAGGTAGGTAAATTGACCACTACATACAGGTGATCGCTGCATATGACCATTATAACTAGGGATGCGATTCGCATACCGATTCATCAATTATTAATTGATTATCAATGAAATATCGATTATTCGAATAGTAAAATGAAGTATTCAATTATTAAAATATAAAGCAATCTTTCATGGGAAAACTTTTCTTCAAAATCAAATGCTCTTCTCGCCGATATTAAATACGAAACAAACAAGTAACAAATATTTCACAGAGACGTCTTTTGCATGTTTGAATCGTCTACGGGAATTCCCCTAATTACAATAACACAATCTACTTTTAAATTTACGCTATTTCCATTTTATGTAAGGCGGGGATTCACGATGCCATTTTTGATGCAATTGACTTGAAACACATATCAATGGATTCGTTATTAACCAGAGGCGTACATGGCCGGCTTCATTTCTTAAATAAATACATCGAAGTTGATAAAAACCAATGAAAACTGTTTCCATTTTCAACAACAATGCTATCTCAGACTGAAGCGCTAACTAAGCAGTTTCGCACTTGAATGACTTTCTATTGTCTCTGAGCAACAGTGCAGATCGATCTTTTGTTTCCTGTATGGTCGTGCGTCAGAATGGAAATTATATAATCAATGTTTTCTGAAAATTATTTATAAACTGTTAGGATAGGAACGATATCACGATGAAACTCGATTGAACAGTTTGATGGGATCAGTGTATTTAACTAAAAAATGTAAACAATAATAAATAGTTTTTATTTCGGGAAAGTGGATTGAATCAATTATTGAATAATCAAATCGATGGATTTATAAATGTTGCCATGATGTGAGTGTTGTTTTACAATGTTTAGTGATGAAGCTAAATAAAATGCAGACAAACCCGGGAGTTGTAATAATGGCCCTATTTATACAATCAATTCAAATGAGAATATTGCTTCACTCTCGAGAGTCGGCGAGTCGTTTACACAGGACTATGTAATAATCTACTTTTAAATAAAACCAGTAATCATGCTATTAAAGATAGGACTGTTTCATGCGTATGAAGCTGAATTAGGGTCAAACTCGATTCACACGGCGATGACATATTTCACATGGTGATGATGTGTTTTCACATGGCGATGATTTATCCTGAATCAGTGTAGTGTTCAAGCAAAATCACCCCCTTCGTACTGTGGCAACGAAATGGCATTATTTGACACGTTGTTTAGTGTTTTAAAAGTAGATAAAATTGGAAAAGTATTTAGCTAGCATGATTATCGACACCACCTTGCCTATATGACTTGGAATATGTAGAAAGTACCGTTCATGGCTGAAAATAATTGATGAAATAAGATGTAAAGTAATAAATAGTTTTCCCATTCTATATACTTATTCAAAAGTCACTTGAATCAAATGTTGAATAAACACGTTATGAGTAGTGAACAATTTTTGGTATTTCTCCGGGCTATGCCGGTGTTGTATAGGTGAAACACAATTTAATTTAGAAAAGCCCCCGACAAATTGTTACCTTGCAACTTGAATTTTATGACATTCAGTATGATACTCGATCGGGTTTGTGATGTTTCTTGGGTTTTTTTGGGGGGCTATGGCTACTACTTCCACGTGCTTTGGGATAAACTAGATAGTACCAAATTTTGTAAATTTCTCAATTAAATTGCGGCTTCGATCGGCTTTTCTACATAGATTTGTTCATGCATTTATTTTGAGCCAGTTAAACCAGATGATTCACAACTCAATATAAGCATGCATTTGCATGCAACTCGAAGTCTAGTAACAAAGAAAATTGCAAGTCACAAACCATTAGTTATATTTCAATCTCTGCTGCTATGACAATAATACGCCAAACAGATGAGATGAAACATGAAGGGAGCTTTGAATAACATGAGTAAACCAATATCTAAGCAAACTGAGTGAACAAACTCTTGTATTTATCTATCCAAAAATTGTGGAAAGTTATCTACAGTCAAGTTGAATTTGATGTTTTCAACACATTTCTTACAGTCTAGGATTACGTTTTGTTTGTGTTTTCGTTGTCTACTCGAATGGTAACAATGAAACAAAAGATTTCAATTCAAATCAAAATAGTGATTTATCGAATATCGTTTTGGCTGTTGATTCCCATCCCTAATTATACCAGATTTGACTGTATACCAATATGATACATACCTATGCACATATAGATATTCAGATTAATCTTCTAATTCTAGATTAAGATCAACCTTGAATGTTTGAATGTTTGAATGTTTGAACAGTTGAATCCAGCAATTCGGTATGCTAGGCAGGCAAACTATTTTACCAGTTTTACCTGTATGAATCCGTTATTTGCTGTAAATATTTAGCAAAATTTGACCGGAAATTACTCATTCTTGGACTTTCATGGCTTACTGTTATTGACGGAATACCGTTATTACCGGATTTTACTGTATCTGATTTTTTTCCTACTTTATAAAGTAATGCCTATATTGGTGAAACGTTTACTGTTAAAGATTCTGGGAGTAAAGTAACAGCAGATCAAATTGAAAGCGTAAGTAAATGAGATCTTATTTGTAGTAGCAATGAATACAATGAAACCTGTAAATAACACCCACTTATGATATGTAGATAAGTTGGTCACTATATACAGGTAACTTTTTATATGCAGTATTGTTGTTGTAGAATAGTACTATTTGTATATTACTAAAGTGGCCACAATAGACAAGTGGTCGTTATATCAGGTTGAATATAATGTATATCAAATAGAATATAGGGTGCAGATTTTCCTTTCATTGGTAATGATATATGTGAACAAACTGTTTTGCCATGTCAGGCTTGTCAAAATATTTCAGAGCATTTTGAATTTCCGATAAGCCATAGATTTCTGTTTCTGACATTACGTTTTTGTTGGATCTAACTGAAAATAAATTATCATAATATTATCATAATATTATCATAATATTATCATAATATTATCATAATATTATCATAATATTATCATAATATTATCATAATATTATCATTATATTTCATAATATTTAATGTTACATTCTTTTATGTGCAATGTGCATCGTCGAAATAAAACTATAAAACTGCAATGAAATTTCTAAATGCAAAAATAATTAGTGTGGGTGTGAGCTTGTTTTTTTGAAATGCTTGACGAAAAATCAAAACATTTATAGAATAAGAGGCAAAATAGAAGTATGTTAGCTAACACTATTCACAGTTTCAAGCAATGCTGTAATCATGAAGCGATTTTTGCCACTGTGAGGAATGCAGCTTCTAGACACTTTATGTACAGCATCTATAAGATGATTTGCCTTTCTGCATTTTTTATTTGCATCTCAACGCTGTCTTTTTTCTTGCAGTTGTCTAAAGTTAACTTTCCAATGTGTATGAGAAGCTTACAAGAATCATTAAGGGCTGATCATCATCTGCGTCATTCAGGTCGTTTGCAGTATGGACTATTTTTGAAGGTAAACACAAATTTATTTTTTATATCAGTAGTTCTAGCTCAAAATATCTGTACCTATAAATGTCAAAGTATGTCTATGTGTTTGTATGTAGCCTATGTTTGTGTGTATGTCCAGAACAGTTTTCTCCTTCAATTGTAGCTCTGCAGCTTTGAAAAACATATCATTGTAATTAGTATGATCAACCTATTGTTATGACGGCTTTCGTGTTTTAGATTTTGCTTTCTGTTTCTCGTATCGAAAGAAAACGTTTCTTTCTCCTGTGATTTAGCTTTGTGTTGCAACAACAAAGCAATTTTGGCTTCTCAGTTTTCACAGACATGATTCAACTTTTGTAGCTTCTACTTTTGATATCGAATTTCACCGGGTGTCGCGCCATTCAAAAACAAAATTTGTTTTCTCAAATATAGAGTATTGGCTTGAGTCTTGAAGAAGCATTAGTATTTTGGAGAAAAGAATTCACAAAGATTATGGATGTTGATAAGGTTAGTGTGAGACCTGTTTTACTAAATGTGCAGACAGTGTCCAACAATAGTAGGAATCCTGCAATCCTAGATTCAAAAACGCTAGAGAAAATTCAGAAGAAAATTGATAATTTTATGATTTATTCGTAAAACCTCTACAAGAAAATTCAGAAGAAAATGTTGAAATGCCTCAATGATTCCAGAAGGCTGAACCTTTTGCAGTACCCTGTGAGCAGATGTGCCCACTGCCAAGGGAAGGGAGAAGGTATTATGTGCAAGCATCTGATATCCAGTATAGAACTTGTGAATTTCCCATAGACAAATTTCAAGGTCAAAACAATAATAGTCGGTCAACTGAAGCAGACAAAAGACTTTGAATTAGACCTTTTCTTCAACAATATTTGAGTTCAAAACAGCCTCGTTTGCATTAAAATAAACCCATGGTAAAGGTCCGACAAGATAGGCATCCCGGAATCCTAGATTCGGAAAGGTTTGGAGCAAATTTAGAAAATATGGATATTTTCGTAGACAATATCACAGGATAATACACTGGATACTATATCAGATTGATAATGTTTGTAGACAAAAGATTTCATTAGAACTGTTGGAAAATCATCATCCATGCTGTAGGCCTATGTATCACCTGCCTAAAAACAGTTTTATAGATTATGAAGCATAGGATTCATTGTATGCTCTATTTTATCTTCTCAGTTTGAAAAGCAATACGCTTATAACGTACGTCATTCTTATGGTAAAGAAGGAAAAAGAGCCGATTATACACCTTACAGGTAAGGCTCACAAGCACAAAGGAATCCTGCAATGTGATTGGTTGAACAGGTGTGCATGAAATCTCAAAGTAACCATGGTTTAAGCACTAGTGTAGAGATTTAATTTCAAAATCTTATTAGAGCTCTGTAGAAAGAAAACTCACTAATAATTTAGATTCTGGCTCATTTACAAAGGGTTCAGTAATATTTCCAATGGGAGACCCAGCCTAATTATATTTCTGCAGAGTGTTGGAGTGAAAACACAAAATAGAAATAAAATGCACTGTAGAAAAATTAAAGAATATAATATTTTGAAATGAAATAAACAATCACAGTATTGCACAAATGATAAGAAAATATCTTTTTGTCGTTTTTAAAAACGACTATAACATCCTGAAGTCCACATCGATTTTGAGCATTGAAGATGAATTGTGAATTTGAAATCCACACAAAAGATATTAAGAAACAAATTAGCACTTCCAACAATCCTCAATCATCATGCAGTAAATATGAATAAACCCTGAATCGGAAATTCATAATCACCTTAGTCAAATCTCAACTTTTCTCTTCCTTTCTTCCTTCCTCCTGACATCACTTAAGTTTGTCCCTCGTCTAACTGCGGAATTTGTTGATCAACATTCATCACAAATATTTTCAGTCAGTTTGTACATCTTTCAAAACCCAAATTACACATGATTGGGTATTAAATCTACTACAGTATATTGCTCATTTCAATCATATATTTTCATCTATGATTATTGATCACCTCAAGCAAATACATCATTGAAAATATGGATTATTGATTTATTAATTTTAGTTGTATGAAAATTATCACATCCAATGCTCCTGGTCCTGGTGATCATCACGGTAAATTATGTTAACAATTGATTACAATAGAAACCATCTACAGTCAAACCTGTTATAAAGGTCACCTCTGTACAGCGGGGCCACCTGTCTATAGTGGTAACTCTTGCAATGTCTAAAATAGTATTTTCTATTGAATCAAACCTGTATATAAAGGCCACCTGTCTATAGTGGTCAATTTATCAGCCTCTGATAGCTGGCCGTTATATACAGGTTTCACTGTACTAATACTGTACTAATGATAGAAGGAGAACTCTAGCCCAATATAGTTTCATATCATATAAAATGACAGCTAAACAGCAATGACAATTGGATGTCTGTGTTTCAGTGAAACATGTCTATAATAACCACTTATGAAATGCCATCAAACCATCAAATGGCGTTTACATTAATTAAAGCAAATCACTCAAATTCTAGCCTGATATATCTTCATATCAAAGAAAATGACAGACAGCTTAACAGCAAAGATAATCGAATGTCTGTCTGAGAGTATTTTTGACTAAATGCAGATTTAATAGAAATTAACATTTTTTGTTTGTAACATTATTATGAAGTGACCATTATAGGCAGGTGGCTGCTCTATAGAGGTGATCATTGTAACAGGTTTCACTGTATACTGTACTTTTGATCTACATCAATTTAGAATGACCTTGATTTTCTATTACTACCAACCACAATAAGTCAAGCCCTGGTACTTCAAAATACTTCTGATCACATACAAATCACTTAACAATCTTGCACCCAGTTACCTAACATTAATTATCACCGTATATAAACCAAACAGAACTCTGAGATCCATTACAAGCAATCAACTGTGCATTTCACGCTAGACCGATATGCGTTTCAATACTCTGCCCCATATTTCTGGAATATTTATGCTAATGATATCAAATCAATAAAATCGATTGAAGGGTTCAAGCAAATGATGAAGACGTCTATTTTCAAAAAGCCTTTAAAGTTAATAATTATTAAAGAAAAATAAGTTAAGAAAGACACACCATTTTTGCTGTTACTTGTTAAACGATCATCAGACAGAATACGGTGTGTCTTTCTTGACTCTATTATTATTTACCGCTCTGCTATTTACAAGCATGGAGCACTGTTCACCTGCCGATATTTTCAAATTTTGATTAAACTTGATACATATTATAAATAAATATATAAATATATATATAGCAGCAGACAGTTACATGTTTCCGGTCATTAGCCTTCATCAGTACTGCTGAGTGCGCAAACAAGGGACTGACTTCGGTATATACCTAGGTCAAGATGAGTTATCAATGTGGTGAAAAATTCATCACATGAAAAAAACATCTGTGCCATACCAGAGTGCTCAAACTACAGAACTAGTGGGCAATGCATATGCATATCGCAAATACTATAGACACATTCCGAGTCGATAGTGCTCAAAATTGCGCATGCGCAATTGTGATATACATAGCAGCAGACGAGTAAACAGTTCATGAACGTTAATTAGCCTCAATTTCCATTAACTGTCCATGAACTCCTGAACTGTTCACAGGGGTACAAGTACGCAATGTGAAGCAGAATCAATAGGAGTAGGCCTACAGTGTGATATGATATCCATATTAGATGGATCCAAGTGAAATATAGAATTCCTGTTTTTGATTGTCTCAATTTCAATTTGACAGATGCAGTATATCATTTGTTGATATTTATCTGTTTAACCCTTGAGATGTACAAATGCAACTTTAACCACCATTTCCTTTGTCTAGGTTGTCCATTTAAACATTATGACACCGAACAACTAATCACACGACTTCGCTCCTATAAAATACCAAAACAGACAATAACAGAGGTAAGCTTTCCTTTGTTTCACTAAAGAGTAATATTATTTGATTTCAAATTGTTTTATAACCAAACTGCGACTTGGAGATTGAACAATGAGACATAAAGCAGATTTGTTTAACTTCAACAATGTAATTGTAACATTGACATCACAACTCAGAATAGCCGACTGATTATATTAACTTAGTTGAGTTGCTTTATAGTTAACATTATTCCAAATATAGCAATTACTAATTAACCAGAAACGAGGATGGTCCGTAGTATGACACAAACTTGGGGACTAATGAAGTGACTGAAATCAGGAGGCGGATTCACCCATTAGGCTATTACAGTATACCTGTCAAAAAGCTACTAGGGTATTAATTAAGAATTTTGAATTTAAAAAAATTCAAAATAGAAAGAAAAAAGTTGAAAAAATTAAAAAGTGAATAGATCGAGATGCAGCCCAGTACACTACTTGTAGGCCTACCATTGATATCAAGAATATTACTAGTATTTGTATACTGTATTTGAATGCCATTCCTAACATTAACCAATATTGTTCCAGTCCAAAATTTGAAACAAATACCTTACAATCTCATAAACAATATCTTAAACACTACTTTTCAACATCAAAACGCCTCATACAGATCATGTGTAACATCTGTATTGTCAGGCATGTGTGTGCTGCAGACTGCAATTTGTAGGCATACCTTTCACGATGCCAAACAATGATAACAATCAACACGCAACATCTTTTTTAACACTTTCTTGATTTTCAGATTGTAACTCTTGTAAAGGACCAGCATTACCAAGTTGCTTGTACAAAATACTTTGAAGTTACACACAATGTAAGTTACCGCAAGAATATTTTGCTAGTTTAGGTCGAGTGTCAGAGTATTCAATGCTAGTTTCTAAGTTTAAGATGTAATAATTTGGAATAGTATAATTTTTCTTCTGTTCAATTTACTTTAATTTAAAAAGTTTAATTGCTATTATAATTCAAAATTTAGCGTTAGTCATGTTCCTTGAATCTGAATAAACATTCATCCTTGAGTCATGTAGATTGGGGCCTGTATATTTCTGAATATCATTTTAGATATGATCCAAAACTGTACAACCCAAATATACCCAGCGTAGCGGGTCCTTATTGCTAGTATCACATATGTTATATCTCATGTATTCGCATTCTAGGTTTCAGAATTAGCCACAATGGGAATCAATCATCCGACTCAATATTTCAATGAAAGTGTCAGAATTCTGAAAAATGTGGAAATAAACACAAGGTAGGAATATTATTAAGGTGATCGAAGTAATAGCATTAGAAATAGTTTGCCAACAATGGAAGCACATGGAAGCAAAAAGGTTCAGAAAATAAACAATTAACAATTTGATAATATTTTCTTTTTCAGCAATACAAAAGTGAAACGTGAAGTCACAGAAGAAAAACCAGTAAATCAAGTTAATAAAGAAAAAGTAGGGGGAAACGATTTTGATGTAGAAATGGAAGATTTATCACAAGAAGATTTAGATGCATTGGATATGTAATAAAATAATCTGACAAAATAGTTGAATTCATATCATGCCTACTGATATATCAATGCAGACAATACTACTACTTTACTGAGATTAGTAATCGTTAAATCATAAATTATTCTATCGATAATTAATTAAATCAATGTTGTTCTTGAAAAATAATATAACATCGGAAAATATGCACTGAGAACAGATAAGAATTCAAAAGTTTAGCATTATTATTGGAGAAGTACCAATGACCATGTCAACATATACCATACGGGATTACACACATATACCATCTTTACCCTCATAGTCCGACAAAAATGGGGATCCTGGGATCCTAGATCCCAGGATGCTAGAGCAAATTCTAAAGAAAATTGATAATTTTCTGATTTATAGGCCAAACGTCAACAAAAAGTTCAGAAGAATATATTGAAAACGTTTTAAGATTCTGGAAGGTTAACGTTTTGTCTGGCACTGTATTACACTTGCAATGAATTTTGCAAATTCCTGAATGACTAGTTCTGATTAAATTTAGGGTGCCACAAAGAATTTAGCCATCCGAGCAAAACCAAGCTGTTTAAATAAAACCTTGAAGAATCCATTGAGACCCTGTTTTATGCTTTGCCATCTGAGATAATCCCTAACAGACCATCCTTCTAACCTCTGCAAATATTGACCTTGCATGATGATAAAAAATTCAAGCTCTTTCATTTCATTAATAAATATATTATTCTTGCTTAAAATTATTACAATTCCATTATACCTACTTGTTTACGAATATTTTGTTAAACAATCAAAGTCGTTTTGATACAATATAAAGAACCGTCATCATAAAAAATATCACCCCAATTATAATCAATAATGAATCAGTTAAACTGCGGCGGTCATATTTGTTTAGTAAATTGCGACTACTTTGAATTAAACCATTTAAACCTTTGTACTCTTGTTGTGTTTCATTGACAATATTTGATGAGTTTTCAAGTACTTGATTACTTTCAGAACTTTGATCTACTTGTGAATTCATCATTCTTGCAATTCTAGTTAACTGTTCCGTGACATTACCTGAATTTTCAGCCAATTCTGCTCTTGTTTTATTTCGCAATCTTACTCGTTGCGCTTCCTTTGAATCATCATTACGTTGTAATAATTCTTCAGCTTCTAATGTTTCTATTCTTTTTTCTGCGGCCACATGTTCCCGTCTCAATGAACCGACAATCTGAACAATTCCTTCTTCAAATGATTCAATTATTTCTTTCAGAAAATCTTTTTCCTTCTGTAAAACAGCCACATCTTGGTATTCTTTTAGCGTCTACAAGAAAACAAGAAATGTTAATTATAAATATGACATCGGATTATTTTAATTTTATTGGTTGGTTTATGCGTCTGATAATTCTAGGATAAACATTTATTAAAAAAATTTCTGTTATTGAAATTCAATGAAAATATCTTAGCTCCAAGATAGAGAGGATCTAGAAAACCACAACTTAGGCCTATAGTTAAACATTAGTCTTGGAGGCTTGTGCTTTCAACACTTTATTTGTGAATATTATTCTAGAGGCATTTAAACATTTCTTCTGAAATTTGTTGTTGATGTTTGACCAAGAATCCTTAAAAATGTCAATTTTCTTCTGAATTTGATCTATCTAACCTTCCATAATCTAGGTTGCCATGATTCTTACTTTTGTCGGACCCTGCCCAATAGGCTACATATACAGTGTAGGAACACTTTATTAATGTTGTCTTGTTGATGTGAATATTAATATATAAATAGGTTGATGTGGCCATTAAAGGTGTGCAAACCCTAATCTGATCTGATTGGATTTTGGATTGACTTTCAGCTCTGGGATCGAATTAGCCTGCGTACCAGCCCCAAGTTTTTTTCTGAAACCATAGGGTCTGTGAACTAAAGCGTGACTTTTAGCCCAGCAAGTTCCCATGAGTTTGGAATATAATTTATGTATTACGTCGTATTATCATTAAGATCATTGTTGTTGCTGATGAGTATGGCGTGATTGACGAAGAGTTGTGATGTTATGACAATTGATCTTTTGTGATAGAGTGTGAATAATTTACCAATAGTATATAGGTGTTATTTTCAATGGGCTAAAAATCACACATTAGTTCACAGACCCTATGGTTTCAAGAAAAACCTCGGGGCTGGTACGCAAGCTAGGATCGAATGGGATAGGACTGACATCGTTCAGTCAGATTAATTTGGATTTAGAGAATATATTTACATTGTTTTTGCAGTTTTGGTGGCCTCATTCAGCCTCTTTAAAAAAAATCAATTTGTAAAGGATGCATGTTCAGGATCAGCCCTAGTATGGGGGCATGGGGGGGCGTGACACCCCCTGAAAAACTGCTCAGTCAGCAAATCTTTATTGAAATGTCTCCAGTGTGCAAAAGAGGGAAAACATGGCAAAGGAATATTGCGATATTCGCTTTCCAAAGGTGGAAGTAAGAACATTTTTTAATTCTTGTCCATGCTATTCATGAATACTGTAGGCCTATATAGAGACAATTATCTTCAACTTCTGGTGTTTGATCAAGAGGAAAGACGAGAAAATTATGGGTCCCCCGATGATGACTCTAAGTTAATGTACAATTTTAAAAAACACGTATGGCAAAACTTTATGTGTCGGATACAACTTGGGATACCGCACCATAACTTGCTTCCAATTTGGGATTACATATCCGGTTTGGACGCCGGTGAAGTCGTCGAATTTCTTGCTCAACACCCCCCCTCCTCAAAGAAAGTTTCTTGGGTCGGCCCTGAGCATGTTGTTACTTTCATCATCTGACACGGCGAAAATTCGTAAATTCGTTTGTAGGCTAATAAAAATTAGGCTATCCAATTTCAATTCAACTTAACTTAACAAGCACTTAAGTTAACTTGTCTTTCTCATTTCAATTCCATTAAGTCTTTTAAATTTCATAAGATAATAATGTAGATGGTGGTAAGGGTAAAATACCAAACTGCAAACTCTTGCAAACTTACCAACCAAGCCCAAAATATTGAAATGGTCTTCTTGTCTAGACCATGGGCTTATCAATCTGAAAGGATTCCGACCCCCGTCTCAATGATGCTGCTTGCTCACGATTTTATTATTTTGATGAATCTCACAGTGTTTGAATCCTCGTAGCATGAAGTGTTTATTTCTTTTTAGCTGTGGTGAAATTATGATTCCAACGGGTTTCTTTAAATGCTGTTAAATTTTATCTTATGGTATACAGTGAAACCTGTATATAATGGCCAGCTACGAGAGGTAGATAAATTGAACAATATAGACAGGTGGCCTTTATATACAGGTTTGATTCAATAGAAAATACTAATTTAGACATTATATGTATGTATGTATGTATTTTTGTAGCACAATGGCTGACAGAACAATGGAGGATATGTTTAAATATTAAGGTTAAGAAAGCTATGTTATCAGAAATAATTAACAGGCAAAGGAATAGTTACAGAACTGTGATAAATTAACCTGATTAAGTTTAAATTTGAATGTTTGTAAAGAACTAGACGATATAACTTCTTCAGGAAGAGAGTTCCATGGCTTGATTATTCTATTTGCAAAGTAATGTTTGCAACAGTCATAGTTACATGATTTAGTTGGGTAAAGCGTCAGTGAATGTCCACGCAAGGAACATTTAGAATGTTTAATAGTGAAAAACTCATCTGGAGCCAAGTCAATCAAGTTTTTCAAAATTCGTAGATCAAACTTAAGGCGGCGTAATTCTAGAGACTCAAGGTTGAGGTAGGCAAGACGATCTACATAGGGCTTGTTACGTTATAACAGGTTTGACTGTACTATCAAATCGTGCAAAGAAAGTAAAGTATTTGATATGATATCGATATAATTAAAATCTTGTCGTAGAGTCAATATAGCCGTAACTACATGCTTCTGACCAGGATTGAGATGTATTTGTCAATTTTGCACAACGAAATGGGCATTTTGCCCGAAAAAGATGTGACATTTGCATATTTCGAAGCTTCAGTAATGTAATACCTTCAAAATTGCACGGTTTTGGCATTTTTTGACTCGAAATTGCCCGAAATTTGATTTAAATTTTCTATTGGAGGATGTCACACCCCCCCCCCAGAATTTACGGTCATTAGTGTCAAAATGAAGAAATTTAGATATCATATCAATATCATATCAAACGCTTAGCACGTTTGATAGTTATACCATATGATGCAATTTAGCGGCAGTTGAAGAAAACGTTGGAATCATCATTTCGTTACAGCTAAAAAGAAATGACAACTTCATGCTATGAGGAAACACACACTGTGAGATTCATCGAAACAATAAAATTGTGAGCAAGCAGCATCATTGAGACGGGGTCGGAATCCTTTCAGATTGATAAGCCCGTGGTCTAGACAAGAAGACCAGTTCCATATTTTGGGCTTGGTTGGTAAGTATAAGTATGCAAGAGTATTACCCTTAAAGTAAAGATGGGGTAATGGCTTATTCTTATCCTGTCAGTTCGAGACCACTTTGAGAGTTTGAGCTTAAGTTTATACTTTTTGTCTTACTCAAAATGTCAAAACTGAAGTCAAAACTGCGCAATTGTATGGGGAAATTATAAAACTAAGATTGCAGAACAGAGGAATGAGGTCAGTGCTCCGTTGTAACTATCGAACTCGTGTCTCTGATATGCAAAGTCAGCTTGGCTGGCTTTCTGCCAGAGACCGAATAACATCAAATCAACTAATGTTCACACATAAAATTAAATTTAATGAATCTCCTCCTTTGCTTTCTTCATTATTTCAACGACCACATACCACCAGAACAAGATCCCACTACCCCAGTGACATTTACACCAGGTCAAGCCATTGATACTCATTTCGAAATGCTGGTGCTCATATAAGTGGAACGATCTACCATTTACAATGAAAGACGTATCAGACAGGCCAATTTTCAAACGTCTAGTCGGGAAGCATTTACACGGAATAACATAATTTAGTTAACCAAATCGTTCTTCAAATGTCTATCCTGTAAAGTATATTGTTGTAAAATTGTATTGTTATTATATGTATATCTATATATTTAGATAAATAATGTAAAGTCGTCCACACTTGTGTGGGTATAGTGCTCAATGATAAATATCACAGTTTTGATAGATAAATAAATAAAATGAGTCAAAAAGAGACACAGGCTACTGTTCTCGCGGTGTCTGTAACTTGCGTGCATGCTGCGTGCGTTTATAGGAAATACGCCATAATTTATCACCTTTTTGGCTACGACCTTCACTTACAAACTTTAGCGTCTCGATGTTATGAAAAAAGTTCTGACCTGGCTAAATTTGGCAATTGCTTTCATGTTGCAATTGATGGGGACCTTATTTCAGACCGAGTTCTAGACTTAATTAATTTATTAAAAGATTAAAATTTAAGGCCGTATAGCTAAGAATTGTCCATGAATTGTTGAACTTGATTTGGCAGGAAATCCATCACACGAAAACGCAATTATTTGTAGGGGTTAGAAAGTTCTAAAATGTTTATCGAAGTCTGTATCAATATCATCAATGTGATACATACATTGCCTTGAAATTACTAATAATAAGTTTTCAATTTTCAATTTGAAATTGGTATATATGTTTAATACTGTATATAAAATGGTAATATCATAAAACGTTATAGCCGTCATTTATATCACTATTTAGCGGTCGAACAATAATTTAATAAATCGTTTAATAAATCAGAATATTAATAAATTAATCAAGTCTGGAGTAAAGTCCCCGATAATTACGACATGACATCTACTGCAAAATTTAGCCAAGCCAGAACTGTTTTCGTAACATCGAGATGCTAAAATTGTAGTACAAAAAGATGATAAATTATGACGTATTTCCTGTAAACGCACGCACGCAAGTTACAGACATCGCTGTTCTCGCTACTCCGAGTTTCACGCTGTCAGCGATCATCAGGCAAGTATAGATTTAATTATTTGAAAAAACATATATGGATGCACTACATGATAGAATATTACACATGTTGCAAGCCAAATGATGAGCCTACCGTAAATACATGTCCAATCATCCCCCTACTGTCGTCAAACATCCACCTTTAGCAAGTAACAGAAGAATTTCCGATCTATCGAGCAACAAAGACATATTTGAGAAGGCAAAACCGTGTTATGAAGCAGCCCTTAAGTCAAGCGGCTATAGTACCACACTTGAATTCAACTGCCATAACCATGACGACGAAGCAAAGCCAACAGAAGAAGTAGAAACAGAAAGAGAAATATTATTTGGTTCAAACCGCCCTTCAGCAAAAATGTAAAAACAAACATCGGCAGAATATTTCTGAAATTACTATCAAAACACTTTCCTACGCAACACAAGCTGCACAAAATATTCAACCAAAACAATGTCAAGGTCAGCTACAGCTGTATGGAAAACATTGACACAATCATAAAAATGCACAACAAATTCTCAACACCGATAGCAACATACAACACAAACAATGCAACTGCCGGAAAAAAGATGAATGTCCATTGAAAAACAAGTGCCAGACGTCAAGCATCGTTTATAATAAGGCCACCGTTAGTACGCCCGATGATTCAGGCCGCGCCTTCATAGGCCTAACAGAAAGAACTTTTAAGCAACGGCACATCTACCACAAAATGACATTCAAATCAGAAAAATATAAATTTAGTACCGAACTCTCCAAACACATATGGTGTTTGAAAGAAAGAAAACGTTGTTTGTCATTAAGTGGTCAGTTTTGGGTAAAAGCAGGGCCTACAGTAATACTTTGAAGAAATGTAACCTTTGCTTATTAGAAAAATTTTATATCATTAATTACAACAAAAATAACCTGCTAAACATTAGATCGGAACTCATTAGTAAATGTAGACACGAGAATAAATTTTACTTCAAAAACTTGAAAGTAACTGACAATAATTAAATAATAGCTGAAATTATAAACCCAATCATGTGTAATATTCTATCATGTAGTGCATTGATATATGTTTTTTTCAAATAATAAATCTATACTTGCCTGATGATCGCTGATGGCGTGAAACTTGGAGTAGCGAGGACAGTATGTCTCTTTTTTGACTCATTTTATTTATTTATCTATTAAAGCTCTGATATTAATCATTGAGCATTAAACCTACACAAGTGTGGACAACTTTACATTATTTATCTATTTATCTATCTATCTAATAATGTAATATATAAGGTAAAACACATATATGTGAAAGTGCTTAATGTTTGTTAAAACAGAGCATAAACGGTATCAGTACCGTCTGATGATCGTGAAATAAACACGTGAAACTTGGAGTTACGGAAAGGCTTTGACTCATCTTTGTCTCAATTTTATTTATCTATCTATGCCTATATATTTATAAATCAGTCTTGTGAAAAAAAGGTTTTAGCTTATTCAAGTCCTGAATAAATGATGGTGATAAAAATAAATTTACTCTGTCTCTTCTTTAGTTTACACTGTTTACACTATGTATGTACAGTACAGTGTAAACTAAAGAAGAGAGTCTTGTACAGTCTTTTAATAGTTTACAGCTAGCCGGCTTAGGCCCCAGTTACTTTAATACTTACCTGCAATGCATGTCGTAGGTCTCGTAATTTGATACGAACTCCAATGACAAATTCAGAAAGTTCATTTCTAGACTTTGAAAAACTTTTTAAAGAATTCACAGCATTTCTTATTTCCAATTCCTTCTTTGTAAATCCATGAATTTCCAGCTGACAATTTTGTGAACAATTCTGCGCCATTTTGAATACGATGAAAACTCGTAAGGGTTTTTATTGTATCCTGATTACATCACAACGAGAATAGAATGTTATTCACATTTCAACTTGATTTTCAATAAATTTTGTGATTATCGGATACAATTTATTACAACAATCTTTACTGTCAAATCTGAATAATATTCAGCTTGCATTGTAATATTTTATTCCACTGAATAATTCTGAAGATATTGCATTATCATTTTATTGACAATGATATGAATTCAAACAATTGATAATTACAGAATACAGACCATATGTTGTTGCTTGGAAGAAATAGAATTTTGCAATACGCATCTGTTGGATCAAAGTTTAGAATAATACGATGTTATGGTGTACGAAGTGGACGTATCATAACAAATCCAGAGTCAGCTGATCGATTTGTTAGATGGCTGAACCCTGAGGAACGTCGTGTATTGCGTGATTCATTGATTAGGAATGAAACGGGGGAAAGGCTAACTGGTAAATGTTTTGGTTTGCCACACTTTATTTATAGTTAAACATTTCACTTTCTACTTATTTTAAAAGTGAAGCACAGCCGTCAGAACCCTGCAGTCACGCACAATAAGTTGGTTAATTATTTATAAAGAACAATTTTCAAAATGCAGTGTGATAACGTTGGAAATATCATAAATAGATATCTATTATCCACATAGAGTAAAAATAATTTGTTCTATCACTAATTTTTTCAAATCCAATTTGTATGACAATCTGTTACCTGGCCTTTTCCATACAAAGAAAGTGACAGAATTAACACAGTATTACTGAGGCGTAAAATCCCAGTGAGCGTTGCTATGACAACATTATCATAATTTATTTTATTTGATAACAGTATAGCACTTTTTACAGGACTGAGTGTTGCTACGGCAACATGGTTGCAACAAGGTTCTACAAAAGGTTCAGCCTTTTATTTTCTGGAATGATAGAGGCATTTCAACATTTTCTTCTGAATTTTGTTGATAACGTTCGGCTGATAAATCAACAAATATCACTTGCCTTCTGAATTTTCTCTAGCCTTCTGGGAGTTTAGGGATTACATGAACCCGACTTTTATCGAACCATGTCTGTGTATAGGCGGACGTAAAAATGAGATATGTGAAACATTTCTAATTAGAAAATATTTATCTGCTTTCCAGATGCAGAAGAATCATTTACTAGACCAACAATGAATCAGCTTCGATTAGGTAAGCATATTTTGATATAAAGGGTTATTTTGTTGTGTGTTAAATGCTTTATATTACACATTTCTAATTATTAGATGTTTAATTCAATCAATGAAAGCGCCAACTCATTTGATTCTTAAGGCTTGATTGAATTGCTAAATAAATAATTATAAAATCTAAATAATAGACTACCTTTCATGTGAAGCTGAACATTTTGTGTTATATGGTTCCCCCAAATCGCAATATTGTTCTGATCAATGGAAATCTTTTTTATTCAGTTGCATTTGCTAATTCAATGCCATTTGTCGGATTTGGTTTCCTTGACAATGCAATTATGATCATGGCCGTAAGTAAACAAAGTCTCAATTTTATACAACATGTTCTTAATTATATGTATTTTTGAACATATCCGTTTTATATTGCCATTTAGGCATGGATTACACGAGCGAACCGAACCTAATACATTTCGATTGTTTCATTCATTCGAATTAAGTTCGCTGTTAGCGCGCTCCGCATAACACTGTTGAGCTCGCCAATGTATTAAGTTCGCATAGTGCAAGCGCGCTAACAGCAAACCTAATGCATTAAGCTCGCCTCCGCGTTATACGAGCAAGCTAAAGGTGATCCGAATCAAATACACCTTTATCACAGAGCCGTGACTGTCTCCATAATTGCCTTTATATAGCAATAAACCGGGGTTCACAAATTAAAAAAGGCTCCAAGTCATTGTTCTATTGATGTTTCCATGGTGACGTCTTTGATCCGTTCGTAATAGAACATCAAATATTCATGTAGATTATCATATCTACGAATTGAAATGTATCGGGCTAAATACAAATTAAGTTGCAAAGGAAATCTTTGTTAAATGCAAAAAAATATAAAACATAAAATTTAATTTGCAAGAAATCAAAGTTATTATGAGGAACATTTATATATTTTACAACTTCCAAGTCATAATGTAAATACAAGATGCAAGACTTTACCCACTTCAATGAACAAAACAGTATAAAAGCATTTTGGTAATGAGAGCAAGTTCCAATTTTCAATGACAAAAGAGACATGTCACATCACGTTACATAACATTACATCACATTAGCTAAATGAATAGTTAAGTTCGCATGTATAATGCGGCGGGCGAATCTAATTCGATTAGGAGCGAGCTCAGATGCTATTAGGTCCGGTTCGCTCGTATAACCTATGCCTTATTTTCATCAGAAAATGTATAACAACCAATCAACCAATCATGATTGAGAGGTTGGTTCAATTATTCCCAGAAATGTTTCCTGGCTCCTGATACCACATCAAGCACATATATGACAAAAGTAGACAACAGTGAAATGTGTATAACAAAGCCAGATATTAGATCAGAAATTATTGATCACTGATAACAGGTTTAAATGTGGACCTACAATAAAATTCTTATCAGAGTGTATATATATATAATGGGCCTACACATTTTGAATAATTATCTATGAAATACAAGGCTCGATGTCAATAAAACAGGGACCTTTCAGACCACCGGTCTCAGGCACATTGCATTTTTAATTGTTAATACAATCCAAGTTTGCTGCGATCAATGTTATCCTTATATTATTGTTGGCATTGTTATAATGATAATTTGATGATTTGATCTCAAATATGTAATTTTTATGGTTTAGGGTGAATACATTGATGCAACATTAGGTGTGACGTTTGGTATATCAACTATGGCTGGTAAGGCTCAATCATTGTTTATATTTTTACTATTTTTGCAGTTAAGACACAATGAGAGTAACAATGTGGACGAAGATCACAATCATGAAATTGTCCAATTGTTCATGAACTTTTCATGAACTGTTTATGAAAACTTTTATTTAGGTAACTTCACATTCATGAACTGGTCCATGCATGGACTGTTTATTAACTGTTCATGATTGTTGAAGTCTTCATGAACCCACAATAAAATGTTAATGGACTGTTCATGAGTTGTCCATGAGCTCATATCTGTTTCAGAGGGATATGTCTAATGTAGCCTGAAGGTGGATTATGATTTATAACTAAATAACATTTTATTTCAATTTCAGCTGCTGCATTGGGAAATATGATATCTGATTTATTTGGGTTAGGGTGAGTATCCAAGATGACTTATTTAGAATTCAAAATGTTTTATTCAATTTTATTTAATTGAAATATTCTTGAAACTTTTTAGTTCTATAATTTTATCAAGAAACGATTTTAAAAGCTTGAAGCAGATATTTTTCCACTAACCTTCCATTATTTAGAATTACTGGATAAACTCCCATATGTAGATTAATATAGATTCCAACTCTTCTTGGAGCCTGATTCCAACAATATTTCTTTATTGATTATCCTTCCTGAAAATTGAGAGAAATTTATACTGTGAAAAAGTGTACTTATAATGTGGCCCAATTTTTATGAACTAAGGAAAAACAGTCCATGAATGTTGAATGTTTAAGTTCATTAACTTTCAAGCATTCACTAACTGTTCATGGACACGTTATATAAGGATACATTTATGGAATAATACATGCCATTTAACATTCATGAACAGTTCATGAACTTCTTGAATTTTTGCAAAGAGGTAAGTATGTATTTTATTTTAAAAGAAAAGAAGATACTATTTATTATAATGTTTATTTAAAACCCATTATATTATCAGAATGATTTGAAAAACATGCGACTATTTTAAATAAATGTTATTAATGATTTGAAACTTTGATCAAGACTTAGTTAATTTCTATTGTGAATTCTTCGATGAACAGATAGAGCATCTACAATTGATGTTTCCACTTGCTGTCCAATTTAATATTTGAATCCATTGTTTTAAATTTTCATCGCTAAAAGTAGGCCTAGCCTGCAATAGCACAATGTATAGAGAATTTTCACTGTATAGTTCCTCTGTAAAATTACCACTTGAGAGAATTGGTTTTGTTGATGTAAGCAATGCAATGATTGACAAATATTTTTTAAATTATGAAATTGAACAATGACAGCAAAGCACACTTCCTATATATTCATTAAATTTGAGTTTAGTAAAATCACTCCTTAAGCGATTTCCTTTGCTAATTTGCAGATCAATCATACAAAGAGAATTCCTCGTTCTAATATATACCGGGTAGACCAAGGCTATCATTTATATAAGAAGCCAAAAACCATATTTACAGAAAAGGGATTGATCATCAGAGATAGCATCAACCTAGACTTTTCCATGTCTGCAACTTCTGATTATTGACTGATGGTTTTTTCAAACATTGGTCACTTGATGTCATTTCTATTATTGAAGATGTGTCTATTTTATAGATTAGCTGGTTATGTTGAGGTTCTTGTTAGTAAACTTGGATATGATGCACCTCGTCTAACAATTGAACAAATGTCATTCTGGCAAACACGTTATGCGATATATTTTGTAAGTGCTAATAAATTGAATCATACCTTAATTCAATCTCTCATATATATCAATTATCAATAATAACCTGAGAGTTTGAGCAGATTGTGATACTTCATGTTACTCAAATACACAAATAATTTACCAAGAATTTATACCTAATGCATTGATTTTCACAAGTTATCTCTTATAAAATTAAGCAGTTTGTTTGTTTGAATAAATCAAATGATATGTGGTTGTCTGAGATTTAGAAATACAGTTCAGTTGTATTTTGTCCAGACATTCCATTGTAAATTTGCTTTCTTTAATCGACTCATTGGATTTGAAAGCTATAGTTGTTTCTATTAAAAAAGGTCCAATAGATTCAATATGTGCTTAATTATTTATTGAAATTGTGGTGATTTGTACTGGAATCGAGTTGAATCTATGATCAGCTGGTTTGCAAGAATATCACATAAGAAGAACACATACATAGCAAGCTATTGAAGTAAATGTGATCTTCATGTGAAGTGTTCATGAACTTTCATGCAATTTTACATTGATGAACCAGTTCATGAACCGGTTCATGAAGTGTACATGAACTCTTTGTGACTGTTCATGAACTTTTCATGAACCTAAACAAAAATTATGAATTGTTCATGAAGTCATTGATTTTTTTCACAGGGGCAGTCATGAACAGTTCATTTACTCAATAAAATTTTTCACAGGGTTGTTTGTAAAGTTCATGATGGTTCATAAATGAATGTTCATAAAGTGCATGATTGCTCATGAATTTTTTATAAAATGTTTATGAACAGTACATGAATTGTTTGTAAAGTTTGTCAACTGTTCATGAACTCAATAGAATTTTTCATAGGGGATTGTTTATTAATGTCATGAATTTCTACCCTGTCACTGATCTCTTTATTGTTTTAGGGGCGTGGGATAGGAGTTATAATTGGCTGCATCATAGGAATGTTTCCTTTACTTTTTATTGTCAATGACGATGACAACAAAAATAAAAATGACACCATTTTATCAGCATCAGACATTTAGATGAATTTTATAATTGAAATTTAGGTAGTTTAAATTTTAGTAAATATATATTACAATACAGTATATGTAAATTTAATTGTTACATTATTATAAATGATGAAGCCTACTGAAACTCTAATCATTACATCTCGGTAAATAATAATTGTAAATCTGACACAGTTTTATTTGCTAATGAAAGTTTGAATATTTTGTTTTTAACAGGATCAAAACTGATAACTAATTAGATATTGTGAAAAAATTTAATCAATTCAATATTTGATAGAGATATAAATATAAATAATATTAATAATAATACAGAGTACAGAATCAGTATACGTAATCTCAAAAAATGGTAACTTTTACTTCTTTGTTATCAATAGTGAACCTTTCTTAAACAGCCCATGAATTATTCATGAAACAATTGAGCTCTACAATGTATTAGTCTGCTTTACAGACCGCGATTTATTCACAAAAGAATAGGGTCTGTGTGATTTGCGCAGTTCTCTGTCCAGCCGCTCCACAAAAACCTGGAGCAGAAGTTTCTGATCGATGCATGGTAAATTTATTGTTCTTAGTGAATAAAGTCATCACCTCTGTTCGATCAATTAATTGTCATATACGAAGCCTAAAGTAGAACTTATTGCAATCATGTCAACTAAAGTAAACAAAGTAAGGTGAGAATCACAAACACCATGAGCCATTCATAAGCATACCCTTTCTATCTGTGTATGAATTCTGTGAAACTTTCATGTACTTTCCTTACCTAATGAATTTTACATGGACAATATAAACTGGACTGGACAGTGGACATGCCTGTTTTCATAAACTATGTCATCAAATGTTCATGAAAATTTGGCCATTCAATATTCGTTTCATAGGTATGTTTTCTAGTTTGAATGTTTGAGCATCGGATCAGTAGAAGTCAGAAAAACAGGTTAAGCAATCCTGGGAATGCTTCCCACGTGAAAAATATCCATTGAGTCATGACAGTTCATGAACTTTTTTACAATTTCAAGTTCATGAACTCATGAATTTTTTTCACAGAGGTCAAGATGCCAATTTTCAGTAGGACCCAGAAAACAGTTTCGGTCTTGAGTGTGGCCGGCTTAAATGCAATTCTAATACAGGTTACACCATTACCCATTGATGTATAAATGCCTGGTTCAGCAAAAATGAAAGCAGCCTTTGGAATGGGCGTATGAATATGGTGCATGGTGCACGCTACTTGTGGCTTGAGAAATGGCATTCATTTTTCAACTTTAAGCCCGAAAGGCGCGATGGTCAATATTTTGCCTTTAACCGGATCATACCGGATAAATAATGTTGCGGATGAGGAAACTTTTTATTTCAAAGATCATCGAATTAATCCGATTATGAAATGGATTGGCAATATTTCGAGTGATTACGAGGTAACTACAACAGGCCAGTCAGAAATGGAAAATCCGGAAAAATGATGGAAATATTGGAATTTTGGAAATAGAAAGGATTTAATATTTAATTTGTAGACATATTTCGACAGATGAAATGCCTTTAAAGGAATATTTACCATCCTTAGCCGACAATCCATACTTTTCAGCGGGGTTTGGTCTGGTTGGTGTTGGAACTGCTTTAGCATTTCTTCGCAAAGGAACCCAATATGGATTTGTACTTTTTCGACGACGTTGTATGATGACACTTGAAGTTCCAAGCAAAGATAAAAGTTATCAATGGTTGCTACATTGGTTAACAGAAAACGCATGTACAACACAGCATCTAAGTGTTGAAACAACATTTCTTCAAAATGAAACTGGAAAGATTAATACACAATTTGCATTTTCACCAAGTCCAGGGACACATTTTTTTTGGTATAAAAAATATTTTATTCGAGTTGAACGCAATCGGGAAAAAAATATGATTGATTTAAATCGTGCTGCACCATGGGAAACAGTAACATTGACATCAGTTGGTAGAGATAAAAGTGTATTTGCAACAATATTAGATGAAGCAAAACAGTTGGCACTTTCCAGAGAAGAAGGAAAAACTGTTATGTTTGTCCCCATGGGTGCTGATTGGAGACAGTTTGGATTTCCACGCAGGAGAAGACCTTTGGAATCTGTTATTCTAGATCATGGTATATCTGAAGGAATTTTGGCTGATGTTAAAGAATTTATTACAAATGCAAAATGGTATATGGATAGAGGTATGTCTGTAGCCTATGTTATCTGTTAGCCAGAATAGGCCTAGTAATCTACTTTCAGAAGTTACCTTACTTTTAATTTCTTTCAAGGTATTCCTTATCGCCGTGGCTATCTCCTTCATGGACCTCCTGGCTGCGGCAAAAGCAGTTTTATGTAAGACTGTCCTCTTACGTACATATTGTTCATGTATTCCCTTCTTACAGCAGCCACTTTGATATAACTTTTATAATATGAAACCTGAATATAACATCCAACAAAGTATCTAGACAAATTGACAAGTGGCTTTACTCACTAAGTACTGTACTTGGGTTGATTCAATAGAATAATGTTTTTTTATTTACAGTTTAAGTGACTAACTGTAGACAGATGGCCGCTAATTAGAAATTAGAGCACAAGAGAACACGTAAGGAGAAGACAAGAAAACATCAGAAAATCACGAGCCGTCGTGCCTCTGCAATTGGATTTTGCCTTTGAATTTTCTCCTGTTGTGTCTTGATTGTCCCAATAAGCAATAGCTCATAGGAAACTTATTATAACTTTTATAAACATTTGCATGACTGTTTTGCCCATAAAATGTTTTTGAAGATTCCTGATTAAATTTGAAATTCTCATTTGTGATGTCAAGTTTGAATTGTAAATTCGATTGTGTTTTCGAACTTAATTTTGCTATATGGTTTGATGTCATAACTCTAAGCCAATCAGATTGATCAAATCAATTTTGTTTTAATACAAATAAAGGTGGCTGTTATAGAGCAGTTGACTGTTAGGCCTACGCAAAATTAGTCTCTATTCAAACCAATTATTTACCAATATCTCCAAGGTATAGCAGCTAGGCTACTCCTCAAAATTATAATCCAATCCAGTTTAAATCCTATCCCATTTTCTTTTTTTAGCACTGCTTTAGCTGGCGAACTACAATACGGTATCTGTGTTCTTAATCTTGGCGAAAGAGGCCTAAGTGATGACCGATTAAATCATTTATTAAGTGTTGCACCACAACAATCAATCATTTTATTGGAAGATATAGATGCTGCATTCACACCACCAAACCAGAATAGAGAAGTTGGTAGCAAGGGTGATAATTCAACCAACTACTATGTCAATCATGTAAGTAATATGACGTTACATATAGTTCATGAAAGGCTCTTAGTTACAAGATGACGTCAACCACTGTATATTATATTTAATTAATCAATGTCTTTAGCCTGTAGGCTAGGTATATTTTCATCATGTGGTTGAAATAAAATTCTAAAATTCTAGTTAATAATACACTGACAGTCAAGAGAGTGTTGCAAATTATCATTTCCTACAATTTTCATTGCGTTTATCCTAACTTGAACTTTCCCAAACATTTTTAGCAGACTTGACTAGCCAGTGTCGCAGACCACAATCCATTCACGAAATATTAGGATTAATTCATACACTTATTCTTTCGTGAATAAATTGCGGTCTGTGACGTAGACTAACTTGACCAGCAAATATTTTTAGGGTTATTGAAAATATTATAGTTTGCAGTTAATCGGGGATTTCACTTAAAAGGTATCATCTATACGTTATCGTACAATGCATGAAAACAGTTATTACTAATCATTATTAAGATGTAAAAACCACTACAATGTTTTTATTGTTTACTCTCTATTTTGTCCAGCCTTTCTGGGTCACTCTGTGTAAAAATAGCTCCGCTACGCTCGGACTCATGGTGAATAATATAATAATCAAAATAAACCAATTGAAATCAAATTCAACAGAATATCAAATCAATCAAATCATCATGCAAAGAAAAATCAAATCAAATCAAATTCAAATAAGTAAATCAATCCAATCGAATGATATAAAATTCAAATCAAATAAAAAAATCGACTTCAATCAAATAAAATAAATTATAACCATATCCAAATAATATAATAATATAAAGAAAAATATATCCAAATAATAAATCAAAGAAAAAAGAAAAAAAATGTTAGGCAGACCGATGGGATTGTACCCCAAACCCTGCGCGCCTTATGCAAACGCTTCAAATGAAGTGATTTTCACTACTTATAATACAGGTGTGAGTTGTAAATGACATGCGAAATTGTCTCTTCTTAAGGTGATGTCGCAGCAGAATTAAAACATTTTAATAAACCAAATAAAACCATGACGACTGGCTTAGAAGTTTGATGTAATAAATAACTTCAGAAAACAATACAAACAATAATTATATAATACTGTCTTGTCTAAGCCCCCAACCAAATGATGAATTGTCGGTTCAAAAGTTCTCATGGTCAAAACACAACAACAATTCTCTTCGAAGTTTCACCTCAAATAGTGATGTTACAGAACGATTAAAACCTTCCATTAACCATTTCAAATGACGAGAAGAAGAAAACAATCATGTGTTCTACCAATGAAGAGATAATCACGATGTAAATTAATCCAGGAGTATTAGAAAACATTTCATTTAATAATGCAATTGTAATCTCGCTAAGCTGCAGGTTGGCCATCATGGCGGGCAATGGAAAAAAAATTTTGTCAAAAAAATTTGGCTAAAAATTTGGAATAATCACACAGCATGCCCATTGTATTTTTAACAATAAAATGGTGTTTCTTGCGCAATCGTTTTTTGTTCGACCTTTGTTAGCACGCAAAGCCTTTAATTAACCTTGCAGCTGTACATATATCTATGTATTATTGTAATCAATTATTTTATGTTTATTCTCTATTTTATTACGTAAATCAGTCCTGTGAAAAAAAGTTATTGTAAAACTTATCAGGTTCTGAATAAATGATGATGATGATGATGATGATGATGATGAGCAGTATGTTGAACGTTATTTCAAAAGAACAATAGATTTAATCAAAAATGAAATGAAATGAAATGAAAACGTTTCCACCATGACAGCATAGACTCAAGGTCACTTACGTAACCATGAGTCAAAAACCACCACCCTCTCAGATTTCAATGTAACCCATTTTACTAAAACATATTAAAGTGAATATCATCTTAGCAAGTTTAAAGTAATTTAGTCATAAAATATAAAAAATTTGAGTCCGCTAAAGATTACGAGATATAAACCCTAAATTAAAAAAAAAACTTACAGATATACGGAGAATAATGTCTATGGATATTCGAAATTCTAACAAATGTTCTGTACTGAGAGTGCGCCAATCTTAATTCCATTTTTCTGTTCTATTATTCTTCAGAACAGAACTGTTATGTACCCTGAAGAACCCTGATATTAATTTTCTGTGTTCTTTTGATAGGGATGTCTTGAGAGTCATTTGTTAAACCAATTATATTTATCCAGCCATATATAAACAACATATTGATTGTCTATATTTCAGGTAACTTTCAGTGGTTTACTAAACTGCCTAGATGGGGTCGCATCAACAGAAGAACGTCTCGTTTTTATGACAACTAATTATTTAGACCGTTTAGACCCAGCATTGATACGTCCAGGAAGGGTGGACCTGAAAGTTAAAATTGACTATGCTTCACCAATTCAATTACAAAAAATGTTTCAAAGATTTTACCCTGATGCTCCGGAAAATTCAAGCCATGAATTCAGTGAAAATGTTATGAAAGATCTTGGTAAGCCTTGCAGTATAGCTCAAGTGCAAGGCTACTTTATGATGCATAAGGAGAACTATCACGGTGCTCTCAAGAATATTGAAACGCTAAAATCAATCTAGATTTCCCATCATGTGTGTGCCCGGGTTGGCATGATATTCTGTACAAATGATAATTGTAAAGAAAATAAGTTTTATTTTGGAGATATTATAAAATTGTGCTATTGTTAATTTATTTCTATACAAAGCTACTTTCAGATGACATAAGCTACCTTTCTGATTATATTAGACCTGTATCATTCTGATTTAAATTACACAGAATCTCATTCGAATCTACCTATGAGCGTAAAGCTATATATTAGTGACCGACTTACATGAAGGATTTGTAACTGCATTTGATTCCAACTAAATTGATGTAACAATATTATTATTATTATTATTATGAATCTCAAAAATTATCACTACTTATTTTACAGATAACTTTGATCTAATCAAATTGATTTGCGACGCAAGTGCCACAGTATATGTGCGCTTTTCTTTCATTTTTAAATTACAATTAACTCACATGAGGATGAAGCAAAGTGCTTTACACTTGTCCATGTAAGTGTCCATATATTCAAATGTCATAGTGAACCATTTTCTTACATCAAATTTTAGCTACAGTACCATAAATTTAAATCAACAATACAAATGTGCACTGAAAGAGAATCGAAACCATGTCAGCCGCATGTTATGCAAGCACTCTGCAATTTAATTGTAGAATTACTTAGGAAAGGGTTTTACCAAAATTTTGAGGTAACAAAAAAGTTGTTATCAACCCATTTGGGACAGCACTGATCCAGATCATGATTTTGATTTACTTTACTTTTATGAAGAATCTTCCCAACAACCAACTATACATTTGATGCTCTTTTGCCAACTTTTTGAAAAACTTACATGCTCCCAGTTTCGCTTTGCTTGTGATACAGTACAGGAAGATGATGAACGTTAAATGGCCTTATTTCCATGAACTGTTCATGAAAAACGTTCAAGAAAATTGGGCCATTTAACGTTCATGAACTGTTCATGAACCAAGGCACGACAAAAATGTCCCAGAAGATCTTAGATCCCGGAAGGCTAGAGCAAATTCATAAGAAAATTCATGATTTTCTGATTTATAGACCAAACGTCAACAAAAAATTTCGTAAGAAAATGTTACAAGATCTGGAAAGCTAAATCTTGTTGGACACTGTCATGAACAGTTTGTGAAGTTATTGAACTCAACTAATTTTAGCAAGGATAGTACCCACAGCAACCTATACCTAATCCACAACGAAGGGACTTGTACGCTTGTTATGGAGGTGGTAATCAGAATCCAACAGATATTTCCTGTTTCAGAAACTTGAATTTTTATCCAAAACCTTCAGAAAAACTTTTTACCTGGAAGGGTCCTGAGAAATTTCTGAATTGCAAAAGAATAAGAATTCCGTCTGAGTTTTTCTAGCCTTCAGAAAACTTTCTTGGCAAGTTGCCGTGCCGGGTTTTGTCAGACTGTGGTGGTGATGACTTTCAAAATTGGTAAACGTAGACAGCCGACGTAATCATAGGTAGTAAATATTTTCACAGTTTAATGAATGTATTATCCTGTGTTTTAAAAACCAAAGTAATAACAAAACATGATGAGTTCTAGAATAATATTTTTGAAATTCTTCATATATTGTTTAATGTTTATCAAGATTTGAAATTTTGAATGCTTTTCATAGCAGGGGACGGGATCTGCATAAATACATAGATATTATTTATGAAATAATGATAGCTATGAATATGTATCTTCTATAAATTAGGTTTATTTCTAATCTTCATACTGCATAATGTTTTTTCCAGTTTTTACCAACAACAAGTTGGAAATTGCTAACAAATTATTTAGCCTATTATACCTTATTATTGATTATTATAATGCGATTCGCTTCGTCGTAATAAATTTTCAAGTTCTTCCGCTGAACGATACAAAAATGCACCTGATTCTCTATATCCAGTAATTAGTTGTCGCACTGCTGCTACTTCTGTCGGCGATAGTTTCACAGGTGTGGAGCTGCTGTCTGCAATTGCCAATGGAAGTCGACCTGAAAGAACAGGATTCATAAACAATTGAAGAGTTTACCAAAACGAGAGTCTGTTTACATTCAAAGTCAACCGGTAGCCTGTGAGTAACTAAGTATAAGGAGGGTTTTTGCAATCTGGCGGACCTTTTTATCAAAGTGAAAGTGGCCTAAATTACATTTTAAAAACCAGATAGAAATTCAATTAACCGAAGATTAGATGAAGCTAGCAATTAGACCTTCACACCGAGATGATCACGTATTTATATTAAAGAAAAATTAATCTTCAAATTTCATATTTTGCAAAATATGTAAGTAGGTTATTCACTCATTCCTTATCCTAAGAAACCAATTTTCAAAGGTTTCAGACTTTTGAAAGATATATAGGCTAGTATAAGAAGTTCAAAGAGTATTTTATTTCGCTGGTTAAAATTCATAATCGCTTTGATTCATAGAAGATAAACATCACATTGAAGCAAAGAACAATAAAAAAAATCCTGGATATCTAATTACATTTGAACACATCATTGTAATCATCATCATTGACTGGATAAGATTCAGTTTGAATCTAGATTTAAAAAATGTTTTTATCTGGTAGGCTATGGGAATCGTCCCAGGCAAATAATTTGGACCCATATATCACTGTATGAAATAACAAATAAAACTAAATCACAACATGCTGAATTGTTTGTTACCTTGTTGATGTATAGGATTAAGCGGTGGAATTGATCCAAACACAGGTGCATTGACACGGTTTGGAGATGAGGATAACTCTCTTCCTGGCGATGTATCGATGCGACTGCGTTTAGCTGCTTCGTGTGACTCATTGTGGCATGCCTTAGCAAGAATGTTCTACGAACAAAAACATAGCAATTGATTCTTTTTTATAAATTTATAATCTATAGTAATGAACGTCACTTTGTGACTTTAATGTATTGATCAGAATAGGCAGAGAGATGTAGAGCTGCCATGAGACAGATGCAGATCTGACATTATGGAGTTGGCATAATGCACAGATTTGAAATTTCACAAAATGTCAAACATTCATGCTTGGGAAGTAGACATTTGGTGCTGAAGAGCTTTCCAGGATAATTCAGAGACAAGATAATCATGATGATTGATGTTCAAAAGTTCAAGATTGCATGTTTTACTTTAAACACTTGCAAATCCGTAATTGGATCTTGAATCCTAATAAAATATACATATACATCTCGAATTGAACGTTGAAACTATCCTTCCGAAATCATATTGTCATTTTGTATGCCCGTTTCTTTTTTCAAGAGAAATGTGTAGTAGGCCTAACATTACTATAACTAGAAAGCATGACTTCTGAACATAGAAACAGTCTAAGCTGTACTTGCCAATAACAATAATATTATATATGACCTACTGTGTTAAACTTACATTGACTTCAGATAGTTGTGTTGATGGGATATGAGCAGTTGACATAGACTGAAAGGAGATGAAAATAAAAAGCGAAATAAAAAAACCTGCAGAACGTCTAATATAAGTATAATATATATACAACCCAATTTAAACCATCAACCACGTTCTACAATCAAATCAGTTACAGTGAAACCTGTATATAACAGCCAGCTGTGAGAGGTAAATAAATTGACCACTATAGACAGGTGGCCTTTATATACAGGTTTGACTGTATAACAATCACCTCTATACAGTGACCACCTTTCTACAGTGATCACTCTAGCAATGCCTGAGATAATATTTTCTATTGAATAAAAAATGTCCATAAAGGCCACCTGCATATAGTGGTCAATTTATCTATCTCTTGTAACCGGCTGTTACGTACAGGTTTCACTGTATCACTATAGTATGGCTTTTGTAAACCAAAATGATTTTAAGAGCCAAAATTCAAAATAAAAAATGAATATAAATTTAATAATTTAATATGTAAGCTTACTATATGTTCAGCTGTCCTTTTCATTGGTTCTCTTAAGCGACTTGATCGTCTACACGATTTCAAATAAGTTCTAATTCTTTTTCTTGCACGTTCACCAAATTCAGGAAATTGTCTTTGACATGAAATGATAATTGCTCCGATTTTATCTTTCGGTTGTTTTGAAATAGGAACAAGTCGATCGAGATTTTCATCCACAAATAATCGAACAAACATCTGAAGGGAAAAAGAAAATACAAGTTTATAATGTAACATCATATCCCGTTCAAAATAGCATAATTTAAACAACATGCTTACTGTTGTTAGCAAATAATATTTTATAGAACGTTAAAATACTGAAGTAGAGTGTATCTATTATGACAGCAAGAAACGCTTATAGAAAATTTGAGATGCAACAAAGGGAATACAATGTTTATCAGCTGATTTGATGTGAGGAGAACAGTGTCTGACAAAAGGTTTTGCCGTCCGGCATCTTGATCAATATTGTACATTTTCTTCTGAATTTGCAGATCCCAGGATCCCCACTTTTGTTGGACCCTGGAGGGGAATACTTGGCAAATCAGTAGCGTTTAATGGCAATCAGATTTAAAAGAACAGAAGCTAAGATACCTTTTCATTCAGCAGAGATATTATTGCTTACATTGAATGCTTTGAGTCGTTCTGGATTAATAGGATGAGACGAGCCACCAGAACGTCTTATGTTTGGTATATCATCAGGATCTTGATCATCGTCATCATCGTCATCATTATCCTCGTCTTCATCCTTCATTGAAGCTGATGAACCAACAGAATTAGGGGCAGATTGTGTATTTACTTGTTGCATAAGTTCTGTCAGATGAGGTGGCTCCTGTGTAGAAAGAGAATTGACCAATCAAATATATGGTAGTTTCATGATGACAACTGTACTATTTTATCTCAATTAAATCCACTGTCGGCAGGATTATTCAAGACTGTTTGGTACAATTTTTTTTTTTCAAAACCTCACTTTCAAACATCAGTTGTGACATCACAAAATCGATTTGTGTTTTCACAGCGATAAAATCAGAAGTAAACTTGAGTAGTATTTCGATGACAATAAACTACAAAAGCAGTTTCGTGATTTGGTAAACCGTTAAAACATTTCCCAGTACAAGATACAATATGGAATAAAGAATTTGGTTGAAAATAAACATAATGAAGATAGTTGTGTATTTTTGAACATGTTTACAAATCTATGATGTGGGATTTCTTGCGCAAAGAAGATATATAACGAAGCTCCATTTTGTTTTTGACAACGTCAAATCATAAATCAATGGCTTATATTTTGTATTTCAATTACACTTGATATTATTAAGCTTCGATCGAAACAAAATAGACATCAGATGTGGCTACTGGTTGGTTTCTGGATGTTTGGAATATATGAGTTGCTACAGCGGAATTGATTTGAACTGTATTTATTACTGTATTTATTATTATTATTTAATATTTATTACGTTGCCATTCGTTTTACATTTCTGCGTTTCTAAATGCGATGCAGACTCCATTTGAAAGACTGCCTTCTACTTCTAATATTTCTAAGCCAATCAAAAGCCATATTTTATGACGGTATACTCTTATACACAATTAAAATAAATTCTTCTGCTCCATCCATTCCATATTTTTCATTACCTATCATACTCTTCATCCAGACCCTATTTTATCCTTCAATTATAACTTATTTTTATTCTAAATGAAATTATATAAATAAAATGTATCCCCTAATAAACAAGCTGTACTGCTTAAGGGGTGACATCAATCATTATCAACTAATATTTTCCTGTAAAATCTGTAACTGTAAACATTTATTGTACTTATTTATCTTTTTTGCAATGAATATCATCATCATCATCATTTATTGAGTAAACTTTTTCAAGTTATTTGAAATTTCATTCCATATTATTTTTACTACAAATAGCTTGTACCAGCAACACCCTTAACAGCCATCTTCCTTGTTACGTAGCCTATCACATGAGTATGTATGTCAGATAGCATACCTTGATGAGTCCTTCTGTGACCGCTGTATCGCCACTTGGTGTACTTGTTCTTTCAGTGTGGGGCGATGTTCCATTTCTACGGGTCTCATTGTCGTTACCATTAACAGGCACAGGTGAATTGACAAGAAAATGAGATTGTACTATAATACCAACAAGAAAATAGACAATTATATGAAATAAAAACAAATAATTGTAAATATCCCAGACGCAATGATTATTTTGTGTCAAGGATAGGAAAGTAATTTGATCACTGTAAAATTTATTATTGTCAATCTCTACACATTTCAAACTCGAGGATACGCTATTGTACATGTGGGCTAAAATGCGGTTTTAGTTTGAGAAACGTTTATTTTGTTGATAAGTTAGCGATCTACAGTAAACAAAAAGCATTCATCCCAATGCAATATACAGGCATGAGAAATTTCTTCCAATCGGCGGATTTCCTCCTTTTCTATTTGCTCCAAAACAAAGAAAACCCTGATCTAGCTATTGTTTTAGTAGGTTTTCATGGTTTTCCTCTCTTTTGACTAAACTTTATTCTTATGCATGAATATAGAACTAGCCTATGTAGGCCAGCTAACTGTAAATATAATTTACAGGTAATTCGAACAGCTGCCTTGAAGGAGCTTTAACATACAGTTTGTCCAATTTTTGAGAATCTATATTGTGGTTCTTTGGAATGTGTGAGGGTTTTACTTAATTTTTAGCAAAACGTATTGTTCTGAAATCAAAGAATAGCGCTATTGTTATATTAGATTGCAGAAATGAAACTCTTACTGTTTTTAAGGGGGAAGGGGGTGTTAAATATTAGGATGTTCATTTACATAGTACATACTTTATGGATGGTCCTTAAGCTTTGCATTGCTTTATCAAAACAATGACGAAATCTACACAATTATTAGTTCTCTTGTTTTACGATTTTCAAACCTGTTTCAAACATAAATCATGAAGTTTCCTTTCCAGTAAAAATAATGAGGTTAATAATACTAATAATGGTATGAATAACAAAGCGCATAGTAATTCCATTGTATTAAACTACGTAGTCACACAATATTTCGCAAGTATAATTGTGCCATATATTGATGATGTACATATCACTGCGTACTGCGTCAAAACAGTAAAAATCCCCTCAAAATACAGCAGGTGTGAAGCACATACATACTACAATGAAAAATTGATGATTGCTACAGAAATGTATGTTACAAAATAAATACTTTTCGAATGTACAAATTTCGTATTATGAGTCAAAACATTGAATTCCAGCGGTCTGTGCTGTGTGTAGATACTGTAAAGATAACTAGAATGAATAACAACTTACCATGGCGTGAACTTGAAAGAACAATGCCATGTCTGGTTAAAAACTTTTCCAGCCAACCGTTTGAGGCTTTAAAATCTGGACTTTCAAGTTGCACAACAGCAAGTGCTTGTTCTTTTAACTTATCTTTGGTCACAGTTTCACCTAGCGAAGTTTGATCTTGTACCCAACGTAATAATTTCTCGTCAGTCTCGCGTGAATAAGATAACTTCCTACCATAGTTTCTGTAATCAGTGCCTGATTTCATATATCTATCAGAAGACGAAGAGTCTTTTGCTTCAAACGTCGAAGGACTATCATGTCCAGAAATATCACTGCCTTCAACGTATTCCAATCCCTCATGCTCTTTATCCTGGAAAGTAAACATTGAAACAGTTTATTATCAATCCCAGTCCTACCAAGCGTTAAATTCCCACACTTAATTCCCCGAAGACAACACGGGAAAATGCAACAAAACATTGCTGAAAAGGTAATTGACATTAGCTTATAAGGTGAACGAGTTTTGAAGAAAGTGAGGTTCGTCAGAGTAAACAGCAAACGTAACATTGCACAAAATTTAGGGAAACCAAACGATCTAAGTTACAAAAGGATAAATCAGTTATTAACTCATTCATATAGGAGAATATTCGACTGGATTATGAATAAGATATAGAATGAACCAAGAACAAAAGATATACGGGTTTTCTGTTGTACAAAAACAGCGAAGTGTATGGAAAATGGAAAGTATGACCAGTCCGAGACATCACGGATGTTGCTATTTCGAAGCAAAAATGTTCAAAAGTTGAACACTCAGATTTCAACATTAACAAACAATTCGATCATAAACTTCAAATAATGTAAAATTTCGAGGAAATGATCTAAAAATAAAAAGGTGGTGTACGAAACACTACAGAAAACAAAGCCTAGAGAACAGCGCCAGCTGCCACGAGTTAAACTTTTACGCGAAGGCATCACATATTTCCTACCGTCAAAATTCTTGACTCGCCATCAGTCTTAATCGCTCCTTGATTGCTTCCAAATAATACTGGTACAGCAAATGGCTTTAATCGCTTGCAGTATGGTTTATAACCGAGAAACTTGGCTTTACGATTAACATCCAGGTCTTCTTTTAAGAAATGATCTTCGCATACAACTTTGTTTTTAGAGAATTCAAATGTCTCGACGGTACGAGGAGAGCCAATGTTTAAAAGCCATTGTCGCACAGTATCGATCTTTTCTGGGTGCTTTTCTGGATTTGGTATTGAAAAGAAACTCTTTCCTGATTTACTCATATAATTTTTACACCCAACAACTTGGCATTTCGCCATGATTGATCGTTTATAACAAACAAATAAAGGAGATAGTCGGTTCTTTCTGTTCGCTCCCAGCTGAATGCGAAACGACGATACATCCCAAACAACCAGACTAGGACATGACGTCAAAGAATGAAAGCGAGGTACGGTGGGCAAACAGAAACAAAACATTCACGTCAAAATTATGCCAACCACAAAATTGGGGACCAAAATCCAATGCTTGTTGACAACTTTACATCAGTAGTCCAATTTGACTGAATCTCAAAACAAAATAATCTCTTGGGAATTTTTACTCTGCTATTGTTCTGAATTTCACAAAGTTTTCAGGCAGAGAGAGTACTTGTCTAATAATTTTGTTCAAATATTATTCTAGATTAGATCAAATCAAGCCATAGTGGAATCCTTGAAGTTGGAACGCCAGATATTTACGCCAAAATTACGCCACGCCAAGTCAGCATTCAAGAATGCGCCAAAAAGCCCAAATTTAGTTGAAAACTATAGGAAATTATCAAATTTCTACGCCAAAGAAATCAAATTAGCGTAAAATCAACTCAGTTCTACGCCAGATATATCCGGTGTAACATACATGGATTCCACTATGGAAATCAAGCTCTCAACACTGTGGGTGAACACATCCTCATTGATTCAAGAATCTGATAAGTTAACCGTTCAAGGGTGCAGTGCAATGGCAATATAATTTGTACAAAACTCCACATAATAAAGAGAGTTGGGAAAATTATATTAAATAAAATATGCAGATTAGATATGGGAACGCAAGAGCAATATCAAATATGTAAACAATCCAGATTGTGCACCAATTGTGATCGTATGATCTGTGGTAGTATAATAAAACAGTCAGCTTAGAATGCAAGGTCGGTCTTTGATTTAATATATCTCTGCACTTACAATACTGTAGATCCTCGAAATGGCAAATTACACATTTAACAAATAATACTCCAGAAATAATTTGCAAATCTCAAAGACAGTCTTTCGGCAAGGAAAAAAGCCAGTGAGTTATAATTAACATTGCCACACAGCGAACTATACTTCTCAGATTGTTAACTTAGTTGACTGACTACTTTATTTTCTTAATATTGCTTACTCGCCCTGGAAACCAAGACTCAATTGTAAATTATGAATAAATGATGATGATGATGATGATGACGATGACAATGACGATAATCAATTATGATACCAGGAAATTATTTTTCTTTCGTTGTTCACTAAATCTAAAATCTGTGTAGTAGAATAGTCCACAAATAGCCTGACAGAAAAAATCAACCAACCATGGACACTTTGGTCAAGACGGCATTCAACAGTTGTTGGATATAGTCTAAAATTATACACTGCGATATTCTGAATTGATTATAGTCAAATCATATCTCAAGACGTGAGCTGATATATTTTAAACTTACTTTACTAGGTCCACACATTCAAGTTGTGATGTCTATCGGATGTCTGATTTGCTTATTTAGATTTGTATCTCACATGTACTAAAATCAGTTTTATTGGGGTACCATTATTACGTTACTATTATTTTATTAACAGAAGTGATTTTGTAAATCCTAAATAGGCTAATTAGTAGAATATTTATTATTTAAAAGGGCCAACATAGACTGACAGATTCTACAGGCTTAAGTTTGATACAGGTTCAGCGTATTTCAACAATCATGGTATTAGTTTCAAGGTCCTGACACAGAAACAATACAAACTACAATCACAATATAAACACAGAATTCATTTTAAGTGCGTAGGACCCACTATCATTATGTTTCTTTGATTGACAATTGATAAATATGTTTCTATGCCTGCGGATACAGTTTATATTTAGCTTTTAGTGTATAAGTGGGCATTTTTTCTAAAGAAAATGTTAGGGACCATCCATAAAGTATGTACTCAGTTAATATTCCAATATTTGACACCCTTCTCCTGTACACAACTGTAAACTTTTAGATCCCTACCCTCTCCTGATAACATACTGACAATTTTGCACTCTCCCAGCTTTTATAGATTTTGTTTTCGTTGTTTCCGAAAATATATAAGTGCAACTTTTATTAGAAAACGCAAATTTTCTCGGTTTATAATGGATATATAGTTTAGCGCTTCCGCTATAAAAATTGATTATAGTCATCAACAAATTGATACGTATTAATGTCTCACGGTGGGTCATACGAAATGAAGGTTGGTGGTGATATTTGACACCCCTCCCCACTGTCCCCACTGTAAGCACTCAGCTGTACGTTTTTGGATCACCCCTTCTGTGTACTTCCTGAACATTTGCAGCCCTCTCCCCCCTCAATTCTGTCTCTGTTGTTTCTAAAAGTAGACAAGTGCAACCATTTTTAGAAACATGCAAAATTTTCACGGTTAGTAAGGAATTTATAGTTACATTTTTCTGGAATAAAATTTGATTTAATCATCAATAAACTGATAATTAATCGAATTATAATAGTTCAAAAAGATTTGCGTATGTACGCCCGCGCCCCTGTTTTATCATCCCTCTCCCCTTGTAGACCCAAAGGAGCTTTTTGTCAATTTGAAATTTAACACATGATGTGCTGTATTTTTACTATTTTTGAGAGCACGTCTTCCATCCGTAGAGGATATAATTTAATGCCATGAAATTGACATCAAAAGTTTTACGATCGGGTTTTATCAAATGATTATAGGAAAAGAAACTGTGACTAACTTCATTGTGTGCATAGGTTGGTTGAACACCGAAAATGAGGGCTGCGAACAAAGTTCTTGTGTTGTGGGTGAAGATGACCTCCTGAGAGACATCTTGTCCATATCTTCTTTACGGAGATAATGCATCTAACGTACAAACTTGTCTAGTGGCAAAAGTAAAAGTAACACATACTTCAAAAATGGAAAACAGTATTCCAATTATTTGTGTAGTTGCTCCGCTCTTGCGTTGTGATGAACTTCAATAAGCGCGCGTGTCTACGTACTAACAAATGATTTCTCTCCAACTGTACTGCAAAATTAAACGTGATAAAAAAATCTAAACAACCTTAGTCAAAGAGAAGCCAGTAAGTTTGATGCCATCCTCTACTATGGTGTACAATTTAGGCCATAATATATGATTTTTCTTACCTTCCTAAACGATGAAGTTCTCGTTCCAATACTTGGCACGACTGGAGTGGCCATTGTCGCTCATCGACTCTTCTTCCAATCCAAACTTTAACCAATTTTAAAACTTGACAATATTTGTTCGACGGCAGGGCAAGGCTAGTATTGTATATTTCAAATTTTACTAATAATTAGAAGTAAATTGATCTGGAAACGGTCAAATTTTGACACAAAACGAAAGGGGTTCGTGTGGCACCCTACCCGCACCCGGCGAAAGAAAAGCCCTCTGTGGGTTTTGACAACACTCACGTCAGCAGTCACGTGATCAAGTCGACGCTAGATACCATGGCGTTCACGCAAATTTCTTTAGGTAAATCCTGGGTAAATCAGGTTTGACGGAAACCATGCAAAAGCGTAGATGGAATAAATAACATCGACAATATATATAAAATTCACTCTAACGCTAAATTCTTTTTGCCTGCTTTGATATACAGTGAGTGAGCAATATTCACTACTATGAATACTATGATCTAGAATATGAGTGGATTAACAATGGATGCGTAACAAAGAAAATCAAGAAAAGGAGATCTGCAAGGGGAAATCTCAAACAAATATGATTTCTAACAAATGGAAATCGGATAGCATAATTTTAAAGACCTTAAAAGTCTTAAAACACCACCCGAAATGTGACGATTCTAAATTTGTGTAAGTCCTCTCGGATTAAAGATTGTATAACAAATGTATTCCCGCAGGAGACATAATACCCAGATTTCTTATTTAAAACAATTTATAAACTCATTAATCATAGGTCACCAATTCGTATTCACTGTCAAGGCTTATTGTCCTGTATTGCTGTAATTGTATTTGTAAAAGTAATTGTATCATCAAATTATTAGGCTACTTATACAATAGTTGCTTTATCACATACCGTATATGACTACACTAATTACATTAATACTCATTCGCCATACGTTATCATAAATTCAATATAAGAAGATTAATTGGCTGATTTCAATTAAATGGTCAAGATTATGTACAAAAAAATGTACATACTTTAAAGAGCTTCTCTAGATTCTGTAGACTTTAATTCAGATGGGAAATTTTATTTCTACATTAAATGCCATTCCTGTGCTTTTGCATGACTATATAAACCAGAAAGCGCCGTAAATCTGAGTATACGTCCACATCACTCGCTCTGATTCAGTCTGTAGAAGTGACTATAAGTGATATTGACCCCTCATTATCACAGTGCTTTGAATGAAGAAGTTGGAGAATATATATCGAGGCTAGGGAGACATATGTTACTTTTCTCCACTGTTCATCAGCATGGATTGATATAAATAAAATAATCGTCCTTCGACACTATTTGAAATGTTGAAATGAACATGACAGTTAATCTGTGTATCTCGCGAAAGTCTTGATTGTATGTTTATTCGAATATATGAATATACACACACGGCAATGTGTAGTACTACATCAAAATTGAGCAATGCAATGTTTTAGACAATAGAAATGCCACACCCCTTGGTAGCGATGTAAATATTAGATTCACCTGAAGTTACATTTTCAATGCATAATGTTATTATAAAATTCAACCAATATTAATAATAAAAACTTTCGGTGACTTTCTACATAACTTTGGCTCAAATATAGTCGTGTGGAGGCGTTCAAAAACTTGCGATCCGTGTACGGTATCTGTAAACAACGCCATACGAACCCTTATGCACTCATATAAGCAAACATATCAGGGCCTATATCATTAAACCTAATTAACTTTATGCAGTTCTTTCGGGCAACATTCATTCCTATAGATTACCAATAAATAACTAAAAATCAGGCAATATATAATAGGTTTATATTATAATTTAATTTAGCCAACAGAATCAATATAGCTTTTACCTCATTTAAGTACGAATTAGTTGTCGTATGGCGCATCTCTTCCCATTTTCGTTTTGATGCCAATGGGCCATATTTCTCAATCCTTGGACGACATTTTTTGCAATGCAGAAGGTAGAATGTGACAACTTCCCGAGGAAGAAAGCAGTACTCATCTGAAACCTAAAAATCTTAGAATGTTTAACACAAAAATTTGGACTATATGTCCCTGGAATGTGGCATGTGAGCTGGGCAGTACATGGTAAACAGTTAAAACATGTCACCAACAAAATCAAGGTTAGTTTTTGCATGAAATTGAGCTGAAAAAACAAAAATCGTGTAGAGTTCGCTAACAAAATTTGGAATATCTTATCGGCATCAATTTCACATTGTTGCAAAATTTCTTAGCAACGGAATGCAAGGCAATTTTGGCGAAAATACAGGTTGATGACATGTTCAATTTCTTGGTAAGATTGGCGCCATTTATGAGAATGTATTATGATTATATGTGAAAATGATGTACTTTTCAAGATATATATCTAGATCTTTTATCGCTTTACGGGGTCCCAAAAATGTCGAGAGCCGTCTAAAAAGGCGGAGCTTTAGCATGAGTGATGTATATTCACAGTTTCAGTAATACCATTTGACTGTGCAAAGGAACAGCCCATTGCGGTGTGGAAAATAAACGGTGTACGATTTCAGCCTTTAATGTTTTCATATAAAATGGGATAATTCCAGACTTGTATGCATCTTAAATGTGACATTTGTAATCGAAAGTTGTGAAATCATTAAGCATGACTGTATAACTAAGGTGTTAAATTCATGGTGTTATAAAAATCCAAGCACGAGAAAAATAAAATCTTACCATCCGGTAAGTCTTTTTTTGTCCAGAATGGATCCCATCACTGTCAACATGAACAGCGCGTATAATTTGATAAAATTCCTCTACAATTGCAACTTTTCTATATTGTAATAATATTGCATTGATATTCTGTTCTTGTGTCTGTAATTGGGATAGGTGGCTAGATGATGAATGAGGGCAAGCCGCTTCCTTCAGTAAGAGAAAAATCATGCAGAAAAATGTCAACATTTTATTGAAAACAAATTAATCTGTAAGACTTCACAATTAAACATTTGCATTATTCCTTACCCTTATTTTGATATATAATTTCCCCTCTTGTTCGCTTCCAGCTTGTATTTCAATCCCGTTTGAAGACAGTAAAACAAAATCTTTAGAACGTACCCAAAATCGAAATTTTGCATTTGCAAATATTTCATGTCCGTGTAACATAGAGCAAATTTTATGATGTTTATCGAATGTAACAGTCTTTGTTCTACAATTTGTTCCATAATTTTTATTAACCCAATCATCGAAGAAGTCTCGGTCAGGTCCATAAGCTTCTTCGTCACTGCTTTCACCCATAATATTTCTTACCCGGTGTGAGAATTCTGAACAGAATTTCACGTATTATAATTTCACGGACGATCTGATCTATAAACAGTGTTGAATAATGGCATAGAAAATAGCATACAGTAGTAAACTTGATTATTGTAAATGACCCATTGCTGTATTCAGCCGACGATCATATTATACATCAATTTCCGAGTGTCTGAATATATTTTTTGTTTTGGCAGGTCGGCCAGACAAGAGACGACGGGACGAGCCAGACACACGGATGGTGCTCGTTTGCGGGACAGTATCAATAAGCTTGAATGCTCTAGTATGATTGGTTCATGAAACAATCGTATGCGATATAAACCAATCATGCTATGGTATTTGAACAATATCCCATTTTAGGATGTCTGGTCAAATGTGTAAGCGGGATAGTTTCTTGTTCAGAGTGAAATCAACTAGAGCATGTAATATAATATATCCATTGTCATTATTTGATTAATTAATTGATATGATTATAACTGAAACAGTGAAATAATTTCCTTTCTCTCGTTTTGAATTCTCAAAATTAATCAATCTTAGGCTATTTTCATTTTCGTGACCCGGCCTTTCTATGTCTGCGAAATTTGTAAACAAAAATATCTTTACTCAGGGTAGATAACAAGCGGGAAAATAAGTTTTGGGAAATATCGTGCTTTTTAGAAAAATATCGTGTCGTTACGGTCAATAGGATGTCCCATATCAACGTCATGGCAGGGGTGCACATCTTGCGACATCGGACCCTTCGAAAAGAACGCCTATACGATGAACAAAAGCTGCACACAAAATTCGGCTAAACTATAAAGCAGGTATTAAAGCACAAATATATTTAATGGTTAACGGATAATTCGATATTATTCATCCAGAGAGTTCATCATACAAGATTTCAATATTGCATTGAAATTATCTCACCATCTAGTCGCCAGAAACTTGTCAGATTTTACGAAATAATTTCCAAATAAGAAACATTAATTATATAGGCTTTCAGAATCTAACACACGGATGACTCTACTAGAAGAAAGGCTTCTACTAAAGTCATGACGTCTTATTAGTTTCGAGGTAATTCATTGACCAAATTCTCTGAGGCAATTTAAAAATCCAATTCATATAGTAACATGGATTTCTTTTAAAAATCACATTGATATATATATTCAATAATAAGATAGAAACGTCTCATTTTGGAAAATATCCATCAGTCGGATATTTATACGTATCTCAATGCAAATGTTTGACCATGCTGTTGTTGCCTGTATATATGTCAGGCTGGTATAAGAGCTGATAGGTATAGCTGAGTTGGCTCAATTGGCGGTTTAGACTGGTTGATGTTCTTTAATATTTATTATGGGGAATTTTATGTCTTTCTGAGTGGACAATGACGAGATAATCCTATGGAAATCCTCAGTATTTGCATACAGTAGCTCAAAGTTTTGAAAACAAATAGCTTCGAAATTTTTGAATAAAATCATTTATTTGGTGCAGTCAATTTTTACTGGAGTGGAGTCTCATTGTGTATAATTAAACGGTAATGTGTACAATTGTCAATTACCCGCAGTTCCTTTTGTTTTTTGATTATCCATTTTGTTCCATTGAGGTTTGTTCATTTTTGTTAAAATATCGTTTTTGTTAAAATTTTGTCAGAACACGGCTCTTAGCTACAATGGATTGTACTTGGATATGAACATAAATAGTAGATCAAAGATCAGTAAACTCGTGATCTTTGATCTACTATTTAGACTATTTGTATTGCTCTGCTTTTAGCACTGAGCACTCAAATTGATGTTTTGCCCTTTAATTACTTCATAGATATGTATTTATATATATTTAATTATTAAACAGCTCTGCATTTATGGCATCGAGCACTATTGAAACAGCAAAGGCAACATAAGTATCTTGATATTACTACTATATATTTAATTAATTAATATATACAGAAATATAATTTTGTAAAAACACTTGGCAATTTTCACTCGTTTGTATTATTTAATTAATACAAGCCAAAGAGCTTTAGAATATTAAATTTAAAAACCTGTAACTTCTGATAAGTTGCTATTTGTAGAACACAAACAACAAACAAAAAATGCCACAGTATTCAGTAATTAGATATAGGAAGGTATAGGTATAGATATAAATTTAATTAATTGATATATACAGAAATATAATTTTGTAAAAACAATTGGCAATTTTCACTCGTTTGTATTATTTAATTAATACAAGCCAAAGAGCTTTAGAATATTACATTTAAAAACCTGTAACTTCTGATAAATTGCTATTTGTAGAACACAAACAACAAACAAAAAATGCCACAGTATCATTAATTAGATATAGGAAGGTATAGGTATAGATATAAATTTAATTAATTGATATATACAGAAATATAATTTTGTAAAATAAACTGGCAATGTTTTTCACTCGTTTGTAATCATGTTTGTATTATTTAATTAATACAAGCCAAAGAGCTTTAGAATATTACATTTAAAAACCTGCAATTTCTGATAAGTTGCTATTTGTAGAATACAAACAAAAAATACCACAGTAATTCATTAATTAGATAGGAAGGTAAAATTATATTGAACATAACGGTTTGATAATTGAGAAACGAGTGAGTTTCTTCGGTCGTTGCTTGTAGTTCTTGCATGGCATTCATTGCATATGATATCCAGGCGTGGATTGAAAGCATGAAACATCAATTCATCATGCCAATATCAGTTTGAACATAATATTGTTGACTTTCCATTTTTATACATAATACAGAACATTATTGATATACCATATAAATCAAGTTTGTGTTTTATTCAATGAATCTATAAGTCTGTTATCAAAATATGTTTCTAGTAGATGTCAGACTGTAGAGTACCTGTGTATATTGCACGTGCAAACGTGTGCTTATATGATCTGTATTGTCAATTCTGATGATCAAAACTTTCATTTATAGTGCAGAATCCCGAGCAGTCTTAGTTTAATTTAGACTATTTCACCAACTATATACTAGCATCAAATTTACACGAGAGAAATAATTTCTCTGTATAGATTATGATGTTGACAAAATTAGAAATATCAAAACTGAGGGTGGAATAGAATATATAACTATATATTAATGAAAACTATAGACGTCGTTTATTATATCATGATATATCTCAAATTTTTTCAAGGAATAACTTAATTATAGTTGGTGACCACTTTTAGGATTGATATGGCCGTGCAGAGTTGATGTTATCCGAACTAACACACCAGTTGTAAGCAATAGAACACGGCATTCGAGTATAACTCACTGTCTGCAAATGTGTGTACACAACCAGCAATGAAATCGGTATATATTGACCACTATCGACAGGTGGTCATTATAATAGAGAGCCTAACATGATATTTTGTATAACGCATTAAACAGAGATAATAGTACCATATGTGGTTACCGATATAGAAGATTTGATTGTAGCCTTTTCGGAGTTATGGTAACTAAGGGTAATTACGCGGAGGGGGGGTGGTAATTCGGTAACTTTTTGACGGGGGTGTACCATTTTCAAAAATAGTGGAAAACTGATAAAATTTCACAGTAAATGGGAATGAAGACCTTAAAAATTCATGATTTTACGAGCAAAACAAAGGACAAGTTCTAAAATGTTGAAAATCGCTAAATTGACACCGTAAAATTTCACAAGAAGGCACATCCCAGTACAGTAGCCGTTCTAGTCTGGACGCAGGCTATCGTACAGCCGATGTATTGAAGTCCTCCCCGGGAGTAACTATCTTACAATTATAACTAATTCGTTTTTTCTGTAACTAGAATCTACTTGCTCTAATTGAGATATACATCTATCTGTCGCACCAAAGCCGTGATGTCTTCAGTAGTTCAGATGATGGAAATTACGATACATCAAAGTATTCACAACCAGCGATAGGAAGAGAGGGTTTATGAAGAGAAGATGACGGCCTATATTAAATGTTCAAAACTCCCGTTAGGAAAGTTGACAAGGGAGGGAGGGAGGAAGGGGGTCCAATTGAAATAGACTGAACATTAGTTGACGTTAATAAATTGAGAGTGTGAGGTCCCTGCTCCCTACTCCAGGCAGATCGCTGTGAACCAAAACAATTCGTATATGACATAGCAAAATCAAATCTGATTTGGTGTATGAAATAAAGACAAACTGTGATGTTTGTTTTACTTATGTATGCTATTTATTACACATATGAATTACTGTATTATCCCAAATGAAAGTAATTGAGATCAAGTATCAAATTTAAGATTCTATACGTTATAAATCTATCTTTAAAAAGTAAATGTGATATATTTTCTGTTAATTATATCGAATAATAATAATAATAATATTAATAGGATTATTTATAATATTTATATTTTGTACTCATTCCCAGTTCTCCCAATCTTCATCTTCGTCATCAATCCGATCGACTCCATTACCAGACTGAAAATCCAAAAAACAGATTCATTAGAATATTAGAACTTTCAGAACATTACCATACAAAATTCCAAAATACTGGAACAGTGAAACCTCGTTATTTGTCGATGTTACTGTTGTAAATAAGCCACACATCGTTTTAATATGCAGTTAAAAGCGTACCATAGTCTATACTCTATATGTAATATAATATATCGGTTTTCTTTCTGCATCGGGAATCAACTACTCTATTAAATAAAATCGGTCTTTCATCGTCCATTATCGGTGACATTTGGTTGCAAACTTTGTAAACCATCATTGGAACCTATCGGCAGGAAAACTCGTTTACTTTTGAAACTGAAAATATTTTAACTGCGTCTACTTTAGACCAACATTTAATGTAAATTTAATGTAATTATGTAAGCATATTACCAGATGAATTACCATAGAGAGGGAAGAGATATCGAGGATTCAATACGTTGGTAAAAAAAACGAAGCTGTACGATTCTGGATTATTTCGAATGAAACGAGTATAGATGTTGACCATGTTGCAGCTCATGTTTAACAATTCTGCTGCGTAAGATATGTTACGTTTTAATTAATCAAACCGATTATCAAGTTTCATAGTGCGGGTTTTCACTTGGATAGATTGTGTTTTTAAATTATACCCATTATGGGTGTTTGTTTACAACGCCCATACGTCCCGTAATTGGGCATGCATCGCTTGCGTCCCACTACAATGACCGTAATCTCGATGAGGTAATTACGTTCATTCAATTAACAAAATGACACACATGAATAGCATATCTGCTGATTCATTTAATTTTAATGTCGTTTATGCAGGGTAAAGAATTCTGTTGAATTTTCATATGACAAATCTTTTCTTGTCGTTTGCTTACAACGTAAATGACTTCTATATTGACATACCATCACGCATAATACCACGGATGAAATGAATACAAGCGTGGGGTTATGTTTTAATCACCTATGGTTATCATGGGATGGCTCAATTCCTTAATTAGAGCATAGAATAGCCATTGGCTTAAGTAACATCATGGTAACATCCATTATACTGTTGAGCAGCGTGTTATATTTTGAGCCATTTCTGCAGGGAACTTGTGGATAGAAAAGCAACAACCAGCATTTTCCGAAAAATGTAGCAAAACCACATCATAAGTTTGTCCGAAAAATGATCGCGGAATTGAAGTTGTAGGCGATTCTTTCTGGGGTGCCCCACGGGGTGTCATATCATTATCCCTGAGACATAATTCGTATCATGTTGTCTAGCAAGCTTGTTTTACACTCGACAACCGTACACAGAATCAGACGGCAAGCTGATACTAAGGTAGTACAGTAGAAGAAGATGATTCCAGATCGAACAAAACTTATTAGGAATCCAAGTTACAACTCTGGTATAAAATTACATTGCAGACCATGCAAACTGATACTCTTTTGAAGGAGTCAAGGCAGGCGTAACGTTTGAAAATACCCTCCAAAGAGATGGATAAATAAGTCCGATAGAATATTACATATTTATAACCACTTACCCCATCCTTTGCTTTTTCCTTGGCTTGCTGTACTAATTTATTAAGTTCCTCCTCACTTATATCCCCTTCAATTTCAAGACCGTCACTATCATCTTGTAAATCTTCCCAATCTTCACTCCTTGCATCGTCACGATTTATTAAAACACCGCTTGATGCGACACTTCCAACTAAATAATAAAGAAAATGAAGTATTTGTCATAATGTTTTCACAACGAGTGTCTCTAGATTCCTATCTGTAATAAATATCTGATTCCCACTAGGAGGATATTCCACGCCCAAAAGATTTACGATAACGAAACGTTAGACCTGGTAGTATGAAAAATTGTATATATATTTTAATAATAATAACTGGGAACCCATAATAATAGACATACCATACAGAAGTAGAACAGTGGTATGCTGAATTACAATCGATAACAGAAATGAGGGACGTAGGAATTCAAATAATCCCAAGATTAGATTTTAAAACTCATGTTGCATCTTCTTTAAGAAAGGCTGCCATCAGGGCACGGATGATCAGTTGTGTTTTTCGCACTCGTCACTGCTCTTTTTTAAAGGAGATGTTTGTTACATTTTTGCTTCCCATACTTGAGTATGGTTCCCAAATTTGGTCACCAACGTATGTCAAAGTGATCGACTTCATTGAAGCAATTCAACGGAAATATACCAAGAGAATGTTATATACCATTGATCCTGAACCAGAGCTAGAGTTATGAAGAACGTTTAAGCAATTTAAATCTAGATAGTTTGGGGAAAGACGTTTGCATGCGGATTTAATCCTTTACTTTAAAATAATCAATAACTTAATAGAAATGGATACAAAATTTCAAGGTACGGCCGTTTAATTATGCCTCTTTCTAGATCAAATGTATACTGTCCTTCTTTTGCTGTACGCTCGCATAAATATTTTATAATTCATTATCTTTAATTACTCGCTCAGTGAAAAATGTACATATGCTTAAAACTAGACTTAAATCTGAGGTCTGGTAAAAAATATCTTAAATATAATTAATTTGTAAATAATCACATTTTCTGTAAGTAATTCACAGTCACTGTTGCTTTACAGAAATGAAAAATTCATTCATACAGTAGCATTAAATTTAGTGCTAGCACTTCAAAGTGGGAAAAACCTTTGAAACGATGATTTAATGCATGATGTACTTGAGTATGGCGTAATTTTTATTTCTGTCTGGAGTTTCCTTGTTGGTGTAAACTACCAATATAATGTTAGCATATCACATCATTCACATGCAACCATATTTCCAGTGTAATCAAGACTGATAAAAAAATTCAAAACAGGTATTTTAGGCCAAATCTCGCTGAGAAAAAAAAGAGATTGCATCTAGCTTTATGACAAAACCCAAGATAAAAATATCCCGTTCAAAGTAGATATACCTAAAGTCGGAATCAAATGATTCAATCTATTACCTTATTATCTATAATCTATTCAACGTATTACCTTCTGTGATATCAGGTGATTTTGAAGGAACAGAAATGTGATGAGGATGTTTTGAAGCTTTTATTTTCATTCCATTGTCATCTATGCTTTCCCATGACCCACTACTGCCACTTTCAACACTAGGTCTCGTTGCTGAATCACAAGAGTCAGGTCGAGGCTGGGATGAATCCTGTCTGATGTCATTAGGACAAGTAAGATTTGTATCATGATTTGTTACATTTGTTTTATTTGTAGTAAGGGATTCCGCTGAAAGTTCATTTTGCGTATCTGTTGATTTGATTATATGTATATTACATTGTGAGTTTAAACTTTCTTCTTGAGATAAAACTTCCTTTTCATTTTCGATAGGTCCAATTCCTTTTTCAGCTAGCTGACTATTTTGATTAGTAATATCAATATTCTCTACAATAGACGTTTCTGTTAGGTTTTGTTTCGATTGTTCAGTAGACTCATCAATATCTGGTTTAGAGTTTGATTGATTGTCTAAACAACAAAAATATGCATTATAATAAATATTTCAATCGAATCTAAACGTAAATATATTGGTCTGCTGTCTTACATCACAAGAAACTTCAGAATGAGATGTCGTTATATTACGAACGGTAGACTGTCAACGCATAATACATGCAGCATACAGTCAGAGTCTGACAAACTGTTTAACCTTCCTGGAATCCCAAAACATTTTGAACCTTTTCTTGAATTTTTGTTGAGGTTTCTACAGTCAATATAATATCTAGCCTTCTTGCAAACTTGCTGTAAATTGTAACCTAGATGCTTTATTAATCAATAACAGACAACAGTATTTTAAATAAAATAAATTGGATTAAATTATATAATATAATATCACTATTGTGCAATATTCAAATTGGCTATACTACCTTCAAGCTGCTCCTTTAGAAAACAATCCGTCAAGTTCTCTACAGCCAATGGGCACTAGCATGCGTGCGGACAAAAACGTTTCTTAAGGACATATCAGAATCACATAATCAAAGCTAGTCGATAGGATTGAGTCGTTACTTTTGCTGTGTCAGCGGCATGGCTAAATCTCTATATGGTGCCTTCCGTATATTTTCCTTTTCCTTTAAGAAACGTTTTAGTCTGTACGCAAACTTAAGAGGCAAATAGTTTGAGTAAATTTAAAACAAAAGTTTGAAGCAAAGGCCTATATACATTTCATATTATTAAATGTTGTTTTAAATTTATTAATTTATTGATTAATAAAGCATCTAGGTTACAATTTACAGCAAGTTTGCAAGAAGGCTAGATATTATATTGACTGTAGAAACCTCAACAAAAATTCAAGAAAAGGTTCAAAATGTTTTGGGATTCCAGGAAGGTTAAACAATTTATCTGTTACATTAACAAACGTTTTGAGTGGTATAATAGACATCAATGGAAGATTAGCTCAGATGGCAGAGCAACCGAACTTTAGCTGGTCATATCTGATCGACTGTGGTTCAAATCCCCCGAAGGTCAACTTGGCCTTGACGTTATCTAAAACATCAAATGAGTACCATCTAAGGATGGTGGATGGAATGGTCCAGAGGGAATTGCATTGTGAGTAGCTGCGACGCATAGTTGCGCATTGACAATCAAGGCATATTTACCATGAAATCTGTTGAAATTGATCTGCAGTGTTGCGGCTGAGATCAAAAAAGAGCGTTTAACATCATTGCTCTCAGCGAAAAGAGCCACCCCTCTAGAAATAGAGGAGTGGTATGGGTGCCTTCGGTAGGGCGACACCGTCTTAATTACTTTACTAATAGACATCAACATCAAATTTGACATTGCCAATTTTCTAAAAAAACGAACTGTTCCATCAACTTGTCTATAAAGGTAACCTTGGAAATCTGCGGTTCAATGTTTTATGAACTCTTATGAATTATTAATTAAATTTGAAAATGTTTTGTTATATTACCGTCTTCGTCTTCCCAGTTCAACTGATCATCACCACTTTCTGTTCGTACTCTTGCTATCAAGGCAGCACGCCTTTCCTCTTCCTAAAAATGCAAAAAATCATTTTACAAAATGTGTACATTAATCACTTTACAATATTTTGAACATAATGAGATATATGAAACACCTGATTTGTGTAGTCATTGTTCATGTTGTTTGGTAGTCACCAATACAGGCGATTGAATGATTGATTAAGTATGAGTATGTTTTGAACTTACAAGATTAACTTGATGAAGCTTGTAAAAGTATCTTTGCCAAAATGAAGAATGAGAGACTTTTCCAGGAACCTACGCATAAATAGAAGATTAAGATATTATTATTATTATTTTTATTAATAGTATTATTATTATTATTGTTGTTGTTATTGTTATTGTTATTGTTGTTATTATTATTGTTATTATTATTATTATTATTATTATTATTATTATTATTAATAAAATTTATGTTTATCTAATAGCAGATAATATAGGGCTCTATGTCTTCATTTGACAGAGCGGTAAATAATAATAATATATGGCGAAAGAGTCAAAGAATACACATTCTTTACTGTTACTCAAGTTTCACGCTTTTCACAGCGATCTTCAGACAGATTTTTTACTCAATCTTACTTAATCAATTGAGTAAAAAATCTGTCTGAAGATCGCTGTGAAAAGCGTGAAACTTGAGTAACAGTAAAGAATGTGTATTCTTTGACTCTTTCGCCATATATTATTATTATTATTGTTATTGTTATTGTTATTGTTATTGTTATTGTTATTGTTATTGTTATTGTTATTGTTATTGTTATTGTTATTGTTATTGTTATTGTTATTGTTATTGTTATTGTTATTGTTATTGTTATTGTTATTATTATTATTATTATTATTATTATTATTATTATTATTATTATTATTATTATTATTATTATTATTATTATTATTATTATTATTATTATTATTATTATTATTATTATTATTATTATTATTATTATTATTATTATTATTATTATTATTATTATTATTATTATTATTATTATTATTATTATTATTATTATTATTATTATTATTATTATTATTATTATTATTATTATTATTATTATTATTATTATTATTATTATTATTATTATTATTATTATTATTATTATTATTATTATTATTATTATTATTATTATTATTATTATTATTATTATTATTATTATTATTATTATTATTATTATTATTATTATTATTATTATTATTATTATTATTAAATTATTAAAAAAAATGTCAGAAAAAATTATACAGTTATTTAAAAGGGAAAGATCAAGCAGCGAATGAAAAACTGAACAAGACGAACGCGTTTTTGACAAACATAACAGAACACAATACGAACGACATAAATGATAACAAGAAAGTTCATCATGAAATCTTATTGGATGATTATTATTAATAACACAAACAATGTTCGTCTTACCAGTTCGTTGTAAATTGCTCTCACTTTCGGTACATCTACTAATAGTTTTGACATTTGTGATTGCATACTATCCAAATCCAATTCATTTTCAGTCCATTGCTGATAATCCCCATCTCCATCTGGTAGGCCTACATAAAAGAGTTACAGTAAAACAAAACTTCTGTCCGATCTGCCATTATTGCTAATTTGATAAAATATAAACATACAATGTGATAGTAAGATACAACATGTTTATTGTTTAATTACAGAGTCAATAACTAGACTTTGAAATAAAAATCGGCAAATTATTAGAAATAGTATGTTATGTTGAAGCCAAAAACACAGAAAAAATTACAGTAAAAATGTGTCAGAAAAATCCCATTTACAATGTAACACGCATTTAGTGCAACTCGGATAAGCGAAATTACGCTCATGTGAAATATGCTGTCTTTGAAAACATATTATCCATTTTGTAGTTAAAGCCCTTGCTAAAGAATTTCGGATAAGTGAAAATCTGGTTAAATGCTATGAAAATGGTTGGCAATTTTGACTTGGACTTAAGCAGGCTACGCTGTAATTCTAACTTCAATAGAAAACCTTGCAAAATTTGTCATAATCACAGTGCAATTTATCTGATGTGGAATTTTCCTGCATACATGCACAAACTTTGAAAGGCCCTTAGCATAGTTCTTATTTCTATATCTGTCAAATAACTACGGGTGCATAACATATACCTTCTGGGTCATGTGAAAATGTATCTGGATTAGATTGAATTGCATAGATACGAGACTATCAAATAAAAAAGACAATATAATAAAGCATAGAAGAGAGTAAAAACAATTTAGAATGATGACAACAAACCAATAAGATAATAATTCTCAAATGATAGAACCAGGGTCCGACAAAAATGTTAATCCTAGATTTCGGAAAGTTAAAGCAAATTCAGGAGAAAATTGATATTTTCATGAATTCTAGGTCAAACTTCAACAACAGATTTCAGAAAAATGTTGAAATGCCTCTAAGATTCCAGAGGGCTTAATCTTTTGTCGGACCCTGGATAGAGCAACACATCTAATTGCAAATCAAAACAAACATTTTAGATGTCTATTGCAATTGATCTGATTATAGGCTGTGTTAAATTCAAGAGTAAAATGATCAATATTGTGTTAAATGCATCCCTGTAACTTCTTTATTTGTGATGCCTTAAAGTGAACGGTACTCTGTAGGATTAAGAATCAAGGTTAGATGAAAAACCATAAAATTTCTAACTTTATCAAGAATTAATGAAATGTCATGCATATTTGTATGTTCCCAGAGCATTCAAAACACCATTTTCATGAACTTTTCATGAACCTTCTTCCTGAATAATGCTCTATGCTGTCTAGAATGAAGTATAGTACAGTGTATAACTAAAATTACAAACCTGTACAGTGGACACTGCTTAATGCATTGCACAAAAGTTCAACGTTTAAAGACTACTTAAGAGCACTGGACAGAATATTTAGTCAATCATCAATGACATTTGAATTATTAATTCTGGTAGTGTAATTTCCCAGGTTGAATCCTGAATTTTGACTAATCTAGTACTATTATACAAGACTGGTTTGAGAGAAACATTATCAGCCCTGTAGATTATTTCAAGCTATGATAACATTTTAATGAACATAGTACCTCATTACATTTTGAAATTGATTCTTATAATATGATCATTTATTCTAGTAATTGATAACACCTATTAAATATGTTGTACGTAAAAATAAGCCATTGGCTTACTGGGCTTGATTATAGAAATTTGAAACCATGAAATGTAGGCCTGAACGTAGGCATATTTACAGACTTATACTTTACAGTGAATAGTTTGAATCACCTCTTTAGCATTTAAATCTTTGTCAGCAAATGTGCCAGTGCCTAGCAACACTTGTCTTTCTTCTGTCTTTTCATCATCAACAGTTAGTGTCTTGAGGCTATCAGAAACTGTTGTTAATATCTTGGAAATTCCTATTGAAAAATGATAAGGAAAACACTTGACATTCAGCATTATAATTAGTAATTGAAACGGTATCACCTTACCAAAGACGATGATGATGATCAGAAGATGGTACTCATTTGATGTTTAGATAAAGTCAAGAAGGTTGAGTTGACCTTCGGGGGGATTTTTAACAACTACCACAGATATGATTCATGTAAAAGTTTATAAAATTATGCACTGTGCTACTTAAACAGAGCAATTGTCGCACAGTTTCCTATGAGCTATTGATACTTGGTCCACTCGAGTCACTTTAGGAGAAAACTTGAAGGTGAAAACCACTCGCCACAATGGCTCATGATATTCCGTTGCTTTCTCGTTTTCTCCTTACCTGCCCTCTTGTGAGCCAAATGTCATTGTATTATAACGAAAATGATTCAATCAATCTGATTGGTTTAGAATTTGACGCCAAATCACGATAGCAAAACTTTGTCCGAGAACACAATCAATCTTACAATTTGAACTCGAAATCACGAATGAAAATTTCTAATTTGATCAGGATTTTTCAAAAACAGTTAATGAGCAAGAAAGTCATGTAAATGCTTGTAAAAGTTGTGCTAGTAATAATACAAAACAATTGGCGCACAGTTTTCTATGAGCTATTGATATTTGGTGCACTCGAATCACTTCAGGAGAAACTCGAAGGCGGAAATTACTCGCCAAGGCGGTTCGTAATTTTAAAATGTCTTCTCGTTTTCTCCTTACATGCCTCTCGATTTGTGCGCCAAATATCAATAGCTCATAGAAAACTGTGCACTAATTGCGTAATAGCTCATGGGAAACTGTGCACCAATTGTTCAATATTATGCAAAACAAGATACACTAATTGCTTAATACATTGTAACCCACTTAAGTGCAAATCAGATAAGTGAAATTCCCACTATGTGAAACCTGGCTTTGAAACCCTAGAAACTATTCTCTGGTCAAGTCATTCTTAAACAATGTTAGATCAGTGTAACTTCGGATAAATGCAATGAAAATCATGAAAGGGTTACTGCACGGCAGTCGTGTTTGGGTTTGTGTTTTTCAGCTTTCGAGTGTCTCCCAACATCCCAAGTGTTGGTATCAGAGAACCCAAACACAAGGCTGCCGTGCAGTAACCCTTTTGTGAAATAAAACATGCTTTTACTATTTTTAAACAAATTTAACATAAATAATTTGACTGATTAGATCAATTTTCTCCTATAAATCTTCACGTCTTCGTCATATTTTGCCTTTCTTCGAATCACAAATCCAGATTTCTACTTTCGAAACACTTTCGATTCTTTCGAACGCTATGATTTTGATCTGTCTTGTTTCTCATGTCTGCCGTGTCAAAAGTTTTTGTCGGTTGTGTAGGGCATTTTTGTCTCGGAATAGCCACCATAACCAAACAAATGATGCAAAGAAGAAGAATGCCTTGAATTATAATACTGTACTCTGAAATATATATCATCAACGGTGTTAATAATGCAATTTTTTATTTGCAATTATTTAGAAATTTTGTATGTTTTTTCTCTCATGATGTCTAAGTTGTTTTGGCTTGCGTGATCCAAACACAGAGTAAGCCAATCAAATTACTAGAACAGCATTCGAAAATCTCTCGAGTTTTACAATGACAATTGACGACTTGCACTTAAGCAGGTTACAATGTAAACCCAAATAATGCCATGCAACAAGTTAATCAATGAAGCTAAATATAGCAAACCACTGTCATGGTCTACATGCACTTTGACACATTGTTGAGTGTTTTGATAAAGAACTGCAATATTATATAGTTAACTCTCTTTTGATAACTTTCCTTTGCTGAAGTATAAATTCACATACCTGTTTTGACAAGCTTTGTTGTGGATTCTTCTTCTCCTTCGGTAGGCTGACAAATTAAAAAAATAAGATATCAATGCCCAATTTAGGACTATTGGTATGACAAAATAGGTTATACAGAGATATGGATTACAAAGCTTCAACTTCATTGATTCATCAGTATTCCACACCATGCTCAATAACTTAACTTAAAATCAAATGCTCCTTAGTCTGATGCTAAAACTAAAGTGGGGCAAGTTTGTCCCACTGTTCAATGTGGGTTGAGTTGCTCCAATGTCTATCAGATGGAGTAGCTGGGGGCTATCTCTCCACCCAGGGTTAATGTTAATTGAAAGATTCACGAACGTCATCCGACAATTGATCTTGAACTTGATATGGTAACATGTTTCTTTAGTTTCTTTAGTATATTGCCCTTCTTACCTGTACTTTCTCATCAACTTTATTTGCAGTATCAACAACAGCAACCGCAGCATCATGCTGAATTGTTGACACAAATTCATCAAGATCCTTTTGGACAAGTTCAAGAGTTGCACTGGACTAAATGAAGACAATTATTAGATATTACAATTTCAAAGTTAACTATATTAGCAACATCAAACATATTATAAAGAATGCATTGGTCTTTATAGGCAATAATAATGAAATTGATTCCATAAATTTGATTGGTTTAGTTTAAAGCCATGACAGCTATTCATCGTATCACAAAAAACAAAACAATATTTAAACATGCAACAAAATTAATCGATCATGCAATTCGATCTTGATGTCTTAGAAAATGATAGTTTCGAATTTTCCGAGGAATTTGAAAAAACCATTAACATATGCGTAAGAAAGTCAAACTAAGAAACAGTAATAGAAGAGTGTCTGAGTCAAAGTAAAAGAGTGTGATAACTATGTTACAAAGCAATTGGCAAACAGTTTCTACATCAGCCATATCTTTATTGCATAATTGAGGCATTCCATGAGAAAATTCAAAGGCAGAAATCACTCGCCACAGTGGCTTGTGAATATAGAAACAAAATGCTAATTGAGCAATTATGAAACACATTTTAATTTTCTGCAAAAGTTCCATGGGACAAGTTGCAATTTTTTGTAATAACAGATTTCACAGCAGTTGGGCCTCGATTGTCAATACGCATTATGCAATGATGCGCCACAGCTTCCCACAATGCAATTCTCTCTGGTTCATTACATTTGCCATCTAAAGATGGTACTGTACTCATTTTGATGTTTTAGATAAAGACAAGGCTGAATTGACCTTTGGGTGATTTGAACCACAGTCGACCAGATATGATTAAATCTGAAGTTCGATATCCTGCATGCAGACTTAAACCTATCATGACGAAAGTGTAAAGTCTACGTACTGCTCAGAAAAAGGGCCAGTATTAGTTCATAGTCAACATAGATACTTTCTGACGTCACACGCTAGTTCGTTGGGATTAAAATTCGATCACATGTTTTCCTTGACACGTGTTTCACTCAACCCAAGTCTGGTTAGGAACCTGTCAGGAAGTTAGGGTCAATACCATGAGATACAGCCCGGTCGTGTTTATCTACTAATGTGTGACTTAAGACCTCACCGTCCGTAGCACAGTGGAGACTAGGTAACTTGGATGTTCTAGTTCGATTCCCCTTCAATAATTATTTACTGTAATTTAATCACTTAATTTCGTTTCTCAAAAAACTGTAAGGCTGGAAGTGGTTGTTATAAGCATACGTTTCCAAAGAGCAATGTGATCCATGAAACAGTAGAGATAGGCCCCAATGGGATCCATGTTGACTATGAAATAATGCCGACCCAGAACAAGCTATTTTACTGACATAGCACCAGCCTTGAAAATTTAAACCTAATTTATCACATGATATGCAGCCTAGATTATGTTGAGCAATGGAAAAGGCTAGCATTGAATTTGTAAATTACCTTCTCTTTGATTGAGTCATACCATCCTTTCCCCCATGATTGCCACCATCCATTATCTCCTTCTCCCCTAGGTTGATCTTCATTTTCAGCCAAGTTTTCACTGCTGTAATATATATGGGGAGTAAATAAGTCACAAGTAAAACAGAAACTCGAGAAATTGCAGTCTTAAGATCACAATACCGTACAAAAAAACTAACTCTACAGCCAGTGGTCAAATGAATTTTTCTTTTGTCAACATCGGTATAATTTGACCAAATTCTACCCATATTGGGGAAATAAAAATTAATTTGGCCGGAGCTTAATGCTTCAATTCTGTTTGAATCATATAGTTAAAACTAAAATGTATTTTCCATTCACTCAACATTGTATTACATTAATCAGCTGAAATTCATGTGACTATAATATAATGACTTAGCACATACGTCTACTTAGACATTTTACATTCATTATTTTAATTTATGATGACATCATGTGATGACTACACCACAGTCCCAGACCTTGACTGGCTCAAATCCCACTTTCTTTTTGCTGCCTCATTTTCATGATTGGAAAGCAGGACTTGTGTCCTTTGAGGACCTTTCTGCAAAATCCTGCACAACGGTATTTTGTTTGATTCTATTGTTTCATAAATGTCCACGCGCTCATAAGGCGGAAAAAGACGGGGCACCCAACACAAGCAAGTGCTCTAATGGTGATAACGTTTTAAAGATTTTAGATTCCTGGAATTAGAAATGTTTACAAAATGTTTAGAATGTTTAATGTTCATTCACATCTTACAAAGTAAGACAAGTAATTACTTTTAAAAATAGTAGTTTGGTCCCTTGTTAGGCTAGACATATCAAATGGCAAATGATCAGAACAAAATATTTACGATATTCAGAAATCACAACTTTGTGAGGTTCTTCAGGAACGGGAATTTGATCATTACTTGATATCAATCAAAGAAATGCCAGAGCAAATTGACTATGAAACATCTCTGCCATTGAAAACAGCTTTGAACGTGTCAACTTGATGATTAAGAAATGCTTCAACGTTTGGTTTTTCCGTGCAATGTTGTGCTTTGTTTGTTGTGTTTACATTAATTCTATTGGTATCACGTCTTGCTCTACATGTAAATAACCACTATAATTTGCATGTAAATAATCACTATAATTTGTAGTCACTCTCTTTATAAGTAAACCTTTGAAGAATCAACATGTAGGCCTAATAAATGTAATCTTTCAGAACTCGACACAAACTCAATAGCTTCGCCAATTTCAGGCGCCATATTTGTGAATGATGAGAGAAGGATTTCAAGTTGCACATTGACTTCCTGGGACACCAACAGACTATGTGTGTCACTTTCTGAAAACTGACACGGTTTCTCTACTTTTTTTGAGATTGGTTTTCAAACGCTGGACTGTTGAAGTAGCCTGCATACCAGCCCCAAGGTTTTTTAAACCATAAGGTTTGTGAACTTAAGTGTGATTTTCAGCCCAACAAGTTCCACTGAGTTGTGCACATAATTTATGCATTAGGTGGCATTATCATTAAGATCATCGTGGTGGCTGATAGCTATCATATTTGACAAAGATTTTGTGATTTTATGACAATTGATTTTTTTGACAGTATGTGAATCAGGGTGTGAATAATTTACCAAATATTTATAGGTGCTACTTTCTATGGGCGGAAAATCACACGTTAGTTCACAAACCCTATGGTTTCAGACACAAATCTCGGGGCTTGTAAGCAGGCCAATGCTGAAGGTAATGATCGATTTGGTTTTATTGTCAGTTTGTATGTGCCATAAATATGTCTACGCCTATGTGATATAAGAAATAAGGTCCATCCTAAGAATAGAGGAATCTATGACATATGATTTATACTGCAGAGTTTGTAAAAGGCAAGATCTTAGCCACAAAACAAGAAATTTAATTTTGATCTAGCCACGCCGATCTGAACCAACTAACAACTAACAAATAAATAAAATTTCTTCACAAAAACCAGGATTTCAATTTTCAATATTCATAAATACTAGTAGTTGCTGATATAGGCTATAATATAATTACAGGACCTTTGCAATTATTAAACAGTCAAACTATCAACCAAGAAAAAAACAGTGTTTATCCGTGATAATGAGAGGATCGTTATTGATTACATGTTGTGACTTCTGAGGAATTCAGGACGCTTCGTGGCTTCGGGCTGAGCTTACAACTATCTATGACAACAATGTGGTAAATGATTTTAAAAAGTACACATCGATTCTCGCTGATACCATACCCGGTATACCATATATATCCATTCACTGTCAAAAAGTCTTGATTTTAACGAAGCATGGGCCTACGCATACAGAGACTTTATCTAGCCCTAGTAAATAGGTGGTCTAGATCTACTATTAAGTTGAGTTCAGGAGTTCAGTTCCTCCACAGCCTCCTCCAACTTGATTATTTGAAGTTCCTGAATTGACTGAGTTGAGTAAATTACTGCCTCCTTTCGGCCTTCAGGACTGACTGATTCCTGACTGCGCATAACTTGTTACTTGCATGTTCCTTCAAAGAGCGATTTAGTTAATGATAATTATATCATAAAAATTTCCTTGTCTGAATATCAAGTTAATCAAAACCTTAAAACTCACAAATGAATTGAAGCTGGAATTAAACCTACTTACCGGTTTTCAGCCATATTTGAACGAGTTCAAGACAAAAGTTCGTCTTGTAAAATATCACGAGGAACACACACACAGCACAAAATTAGACTTGGCATAATCACCTATTCCTTAATGAAACATTTACCTCCATTACAGGAAGTTAATATAATATTATATGTGCCAGCAAAGCACAACAAATGCCACGAATTATTGACAACGTTCGTTGAATGATGTTGCTCCACAATAACATTGAACTTATGACGTAAATATGTAAGATGGGGATTACTTCATGTAAGAGTCACTGGATAACGAAAATACGGGAAATGACAGGAGTGGCTCTGGGACAAAATGCCCCAATCGAAATGTGAAGTGCAGACAGACTCAAATATATAACTTATATGGAATGAGAAGGTAGACTACTGATTTTTCAATTATACAGAGAGTCAATGATATTTATGTAAATGCAATATGCAATGTAAATCAAGTATTTTTTCAATCTCATCCCGCTAGCCGACTCCGGCAGAGCCTCCGGCAGGAGCATATCTTCATTATTTTAATTACAACTTGTCTATCGTCCAATCTGAGTGTGAGACAGTGAGAGGTTTAGATCCTGGGTTTAGAATTGGAATCAGATACATGGTTTTGAGTATGTTATTGCAGTATAATACTACAAGTCAAAGGAGCTCATTCGAATATCTTATTTAATATTTGCTCTCTTGAAATTTCTGTTGTTGATGTATGTATGTATTTCAACCATATATCAATTTCAAATATGTATACATGGTTGCAGTCATCCGTAATCACAAGTGCTTGCTTATTTGGATGACATACTATAAGTTTTCAATTTAGTAAACATTTGTTATCTAGTAATTATGTTATAAATGTTCATGGTACTATATTAAGTTAAGATAAAAACGACATGAAACTTGAAATAAGCTGAGAGACACGAATGAGTGACAGTAAAGTAGTTATACGAATAGTTTATGAAGAGGAGAATTTAGAAGAGTAAACGATAAGGGCAAATAATAACAATTACAATTGTAATATTTATAAATATTGATTCTGACTAAGAAAAATATGAAAATGATGGTTTGTGAAAATATGAAATATGAAATACAGGCTTGATGATGATTAAAATGGTTAATTTGAACAGGTATACAGCAGCCAACCAACAAATTCAAACATTTGAGATAGTAACTCACAATATAAGCTGCTTCAATAATTTTAAGAATGATTTATAATGTGACGGTTTACTCTCGTACGCTAATTACACAATTATTATACAATGTGTGTGTGTATGTGTTTTTTTATTTTGATTCGTTACCAAATGAGAGTTTACAGTATATACATAATGATAGATAGGTAATATTTTATTCATGTTGCATATAGTACCTCCGTAATATATTAATACACTTTTCTTTATATATTATACGTATACTACTACTAATAAATATGAACGTTTATTTACAGAACATCATTGCTGCTGTTAACCTAGATGCTAATTTTCCTGTGAATGGCATCATTGGTATAAAGTACACACATGGATTAACTAACGATGAAATATATATCAAAATGGTTACAATAGAGTTCAACAAAATATAATGTTCATATAAAATATCAGTTGGTAGGCAAAAAACAATTATAATTGGTAAATAACAAAGAATAAAGAAAATAACAACAAATATACAAGATATAAATAAAATATGATCTTCTTGAGGTAATTTCTCCACTACCGTACTGCTTTGTAATTGTGTACCTGTCGCCATTTTATTTATCATACATTTATTTGTTTTGTATGCAAAAGCTATAAGTACGTACGTCAGAACAACGATGATGATATTTATTGCAATAACTGGAGTAAGAACATATCGATAACCATCTATGTATGGTGGATATCTGTTCAAATAATAAATCATAACAATAAGTGCTGTATCAAATAATAAACCAACAGCTATCAATATTACACCGTTTCTCTTCTTTGTAGCGTGCTCTCTATAACGAAATGGGAATACTATTGCAATCATTCTCTCTAATGTTAGTATCACAATTAATGTATTCGATATAAAAGCATTAGCTGAAACAAGATATTCTGTTGGATGATGATCTGAATTCATATTTTTCGATACATTATTCATAGATAAAATGAATTGTATAATTCCTAGAATCCCAATGCTAGCATCAGCAATTGTCAATGCAAATAATATCAAGTGGTAATTTCCCCATTTTTTCGTACGCCTCCAAAGCAATGGATTTCTAAACTATTGAATAATAAAACTATAAATGCTAATGGGAATATAATTATATGTCCCTGTTTTTTAATTCTCCAACTTTTACAAATACCAAATAGTCCGTTGTTGAGTTTTCAACTTTCATACTTGATGTTGGTTTTATTCAATTTTGGTATTATTATGATTAGGAAAACAGGTAGTATATATCTTCAAACAATGCCTTCAAATACCTCACTTGCGTCGTCATTGTACTGCTGAAAGAAACAACAGTTCCACCGCTGCCACGCTTGCTTTCAGTTTTTGTAACGTCGATGTCTTGTAAAGCATCATGCTGCTCACATTCACATTCATTTATTATATGTATTTCTAATGTTATAAAAAGCTATTGAATTTAAACTGTAAGGATACCGTCATTTCAGCTATGACGCGGCCCTGCATATACGGTCAACTACGGTCAACTACGGTGCATAGGGCCTAATTGATACGGCGTATTGGTATGGGTACATTTTCTATTGGGGTCGCGTACAGGCCGAGGTCACACCAGTTCTACCCAATAGTTATCGAAAACCCTTGTTATTTCACGGTTTTTACCTAATTGATTCATTGACTCATGCCATGTCTTCACAGATACATCTGTATACAGCTAAGCTGTCACTCGATCTATATACTACTCAACTTTGATTTTCGTACTCAAAAAATGCCTTTCGGTCTTTTGCTCAGTGCGGTTCTCAGCATATCCACTCTCAGATACTCACGTTGTGTGCATAATGAGACATACATAAAAGGCTTAGGAAAATCAATTAACTTGTACGCGAGTTAATTATTTTGTCCCTGAGACGGTCTCATACAGCACCTAAAGTGTAGCAAAGTATCAGAGTTTTCAACTCTTATAACCATTTACTTTTTTTAAATGAATGAATGAACTGTTTATTTTGATTGCAAAATGCTGTAGACCATGATTACATGCTAATTCTGTTGGTTTATGCTGTCCAGTGAACCGCCTGAACTCCCGGCTGAACCGTACTTATAGTTTACACTGTAGTTAATAAGTAATTAAGTATAGCATATATATCATATAGAAATAAAATCACAAAGATTACATGCTAATTCTGTTGGTTTATGCTGTCCAGTGAACCGCCTGAACTCCTGGCTCAACCGTACTTATAGTTTACACTGTAGTTAATAAGTAAGTAAGTATAGCATATATATCATATAGAAATAAAATCACAAAGATTAGACGTAGAGCCCCGGGGATGGACTTTTGTAGGGGGTGTATGTGTGCCATTTTGAAAGAAGTCTTACTACTGTACTAGGTTTTGCTGGAAACCATATCCCAAAATTACCAAAATTATACTGCAGGGTCCGGCACATCAGGCAGATTTCATTAAATCAAAACTGTTCTGATACACGAATGGTCCAGACATGTAGCAAAGTGTGAACTTTGTTTTGCTAAGGTACACGATGGTGCATTTTGCATGGCTCTTGTAACAAACCTCTGCATACAATGGTCTCTGGGTGCTTCTTTTTATTTTTAACTGTAACAAATCTTCGTCGATTTGCTTGCAATTTCATAGAGCCTAGCTCTATTCCATTTACACTGAAACCTATATAGATGAAGCCATACTGAAGAATATTCATTAAAATATTACAAATATTGTATATTCGGGTGTATATCCCAACATTTGAGCGATATACTGTATATCGCTCAAATGTTGGGCATCCTATATACTTTTGGCTGTGTCACTACTATAATTTATTCTGCATAAACCACTCTACTTTGATAATCGGAGCACCCTATATGGATGGTATATGACAAATATATTTTTAATGTTTTCCCAATTTGTCAAGCGTGATTTGACTGCGTAAGCTGGAATGGAGAATTCACGAATTCTGATTCCCTGAGAAGTCGGGCCCTGCAGCAGTACTGACGACTATGCACGTGCCTATCTAATGTCCACACAGTAGACTGTTAGCCTATAATTAGACATACGTAATAACATCACAATCATTTGGTATTGATGTACATGTAAAAAGCGTCACTTAAATGTTCCCTGATTTAAACATTGAAATGCACCTTGTCGAAACCTCATAAACTTTGAAACAAATATTGACCCCACGCACATAATCACGTTGTGGGCATTGTGGGGTTCAGATTGGCAAAGGGAAAGTTAAATAGGCGAGAGAGGACATCGATAGATACATCACCCTTGAACTGTAAAAATCGTGGATATATACTGACGTGTACCCTGTCCATATAATATACATCCAAGGAGATATATACTTATTATCGTAGAGATAGATGAAATAGATATACAAAACTGCCAGAACTGCTAACTGCAGCTTCGTTCGTTGTGACCATGTGAATTAGTTCAGTGCATATTGGTATCTTCATTGAGTATCTATGCTCAGTAATACTTCAACAATGCTACCTTGCTTCAATGGAAGAGAATAGCCAATAGTTCAGACAAAGCTCAATTAACATAAGATTTAACATGTTCGAGAACTATACAATATATGGTCTAGTTAATACTTCGTTTCGCGTTGGAAGACTAATAAAAAGAACGTGTTCGAAGCACCCTCTAATGGGATTTCCTTAAAAGGTATAGTTCCTTAATATAATGACTACATCAATCCAATGTATTGTTATCTCTGTTGTCTGTACTTGTGGGAGTAATTAAAAGACATTGTTACTAACAGGAATATATTTAGAGGATATTCATATAAATAGTCTCAAACCTTAATTATCGAGAACATTCAGATTACTGCTGAGTATATATTTCCATATCCTAAGTTGTTAATTATTACGACCTGAGATACATCCATCAAGTAAAAGGTAAGTTATTATAATTGTTATTTACAAGTATGTGATTTTGCTAATGATACATACATTTTGATTCATTGGTCTCTAAATAGTAGCCAGATATACATGGGATATCAGTAAAAATGTTAGAAAATTTATCATTCATCTTCGAAGAACAATGACAAATATAATTTTCAAGCTAATTTTTAAATTAATTCTATTTGAATGCTCTGCTCTGCAATATCGAGTGCTATTACATCCAGCGAAGACGTTTATTACATTGATATATTTAAATTTATATACGAGGGGTATTACCTATTCAAACTCATTAATATGCCTTCCTTCAAGAGGATATGTCTTTCATTTTAAAACGAGCATTTGCTCATTTTGGTTACGAATCAAAATAAAATTATACACACACACACTCACGTTTAACTTTAATCGATTGCTCTCATTGCAGATGAATGCAATTTTCCTGTTATGTTTCATTGCTATTGGCATGGTAACCGCGTTGAACACAAATGATCGTGAAATACAGGATCGCCAATTTGAAGATTACAATGATGAAAATGAAGACCTAGATGAACATATTGAGGATGACGGTAAGAATACACAGCTACACAATTAACCCGGTTGTCCGCTCGCGCAAGGACCTGTCCTTTTTAGTGGCGTCGTTGGGACCCATATGAGGCATGCAGGGATGCATCACTTCATGACATTTTTTAGTGCAATCGGCAAATTGTTGTTATCGAAGGTATCAGGTGGCATTGAAAGTTGGTATCGATCATATATATGATTGCTATCTCATTATTATTAATCATGATTGAAAATAGGCTTATTGCAAGCAAAAGCAAATTTAAACACCATGAAAATGGTCCCGAAAATGGTCCGAAACATACAAGTAAGAAACTATATCGGCAATCATTTTTCACTCAATCAAGCAAGAAAAATGTATCCTGAACCAAGACAAATTAGCTATTCTCACACAAATTTATCATATTTAAAGACGTCTATATCATTACCCCCTGAACAGCTATCCATTCCACAATTTGTCAAATTGTCTATCATCTATATCCCGAAAATTCGAATTTAATCATTGTGCATTTATCAAATATATTTCAGAGGGTACACTTGAGCATGATCCAAAACCACTTATTTGGCGACCACTTATCAGACCGTTTGTCAGACTTATAAAGCATTGGTCGTCACGACGCCGTCAAAACAACAGACGCAGAAGACGTTGGGGAAAATAAAGGTTGTTGCACAATTATATGTAATGGTGAATTTCATGTTAAATCATTTAATATTTAATATACAGTTTCAAATGTTATTGTTTCATATGAATTTCACCTATATCTATATATATACAAACTATATTATTGACTAATTATTCTTGATGGTTTATAAATGTATAACTCATCGAGCATGTTCACTGCCTTTCATTGGTTATATGTAATACATAGATTTACCTAGCTATCCATCTGTTTATTACGATTGATTTGAGTAATAAAATTAAATAGAATAATGAATAGACACAACCTATTTGTGACCATTATGATTGCCCGTGCAGCGAGCTACTCCAGTCGATTCTGCCCCTGTCATCCTCGTATATAACTCCGGTGCCCCTGATGGGCCCTGGTGTCATCATTATAATTTATTCTGCATACACCACTCTACTTCGATAATCTGAGCACCCTATTATGGTATATGACAAATATATATTTTAATGTTTTCCCCACTTGTCAAGTACGACAGATGAGCTGGAATGGAGATGTCATGAAACTTTTGAACCCACGCACATAAATGACATTGTGGGATTCATAGTGGCAAGTGGGATGTTAAACGGACGAGAGAGGATATCGATAAAAACATCACCCTTGAACTGTAAAAATCGTGGATATACTGTAGACAGAGCTGCTAACTTCAACTTCGTTCGTTGTGAACATGTGACTTAGTTCAGTGCAAATTGGTATCATGTAGTGGCACGGCAAAACTAACGGCGTGCTGTGTAACTGTACCAGAGTGACTTGGCAGCTGTTGTAAAGGTAGATCAGATGACCGCGTAGCTGAAAGGTTGGATCATTGGACCGTACATTCAGAGATCGGTGGGTTCGACTCAGTTTCGACTCCCACGATCGGACATGCTTGTCTGCTTCCCAACAATGTCCTAGATTTTAACACTATACAATATATAATCTAGTAATAAAAAGCAGTTCGAAGCCCACTTTTAGTTCTTACATGATTTCCTTAAAAGGTATAATTCCCTAATATAATGACTCTGCTACATTCATATATTAATCCAATGAATTGTTATGTATTTGTCTGTACTTGATAGAGTAAATAAAATACATTGTTACTAGCAGAAATATAATTTGAAGGATATTCATATAAATAGGCTACTTGTTATTTATCAATATGAGATATTGCTATATATACTTTGTTATAGATTGGTCTCTAGCCAGATATACGGGATGGGGATATAGTAGTAAACACTTCATAAAATTAAACATTCGTCTTCAAAGAACAATGACAGATTCAAGTTCTAATTTCTTCGCTAATTTTTAAATTAATTCTATTTGAATGCTCTGTTCCCCGGTGGGGTAACTTCCATACTTTTAGTATACGGGAACGTTCACATATTAAAGGGTACCTTTTTCAAAATCCAGAAAACAAATTTAGGGCTTGCTTAGTCATGAAAATTTTTTGAGGTATCCTTTTGAAGCTTTTTGCAATTTTTTCATTTAGCAAAACAAACTTTGCCTATGAATTTTTTTTTTCATTTGTTTTGGTTGAATATTTCATTCAAAAATATATATTTGGGGTATCTTTTTCATCTGGTGGAAAATTTTTATGGTCATTCTGCCAAAGTTCAATTTGAACGACTCCATCGAAGTGCAATGGAAGTTGGTAAGAACTAAATACAAAACTACACAACTTAATCGTTGTCTGTTCGTGCAAGGGCCTGTCCCGGCAGTGGTGCCGTTGGGACCCATGCATTGGGATGCATTCAGAGCCATCTATTTACAATAAATAGCCAAATATGTGAATAGATATAAGTATAAATATTTCAATAGATGGCTCTCGATGCATCATCACCCCTGACATTTTGTAGTGCAATCGGCAAAAGTTGTTATCGAAGGTATCAGGTGGCATTGAAAAGTTAGTATGGCGATGATTACCATCTCACTATTACTAATCATGTTTGAAACTAGGCTTATTGCAAACAAATACAAAGACACGATGAAAAATAGGCCATAACATGCGTACAAGTTAGAAATATAAGTACCGGTAATCATTTTTCACTTAATCAAGCAAGAAAAACCCAAGACTAAAATGTAACCTGAACCCCAAGGCAAATTAGCTATTCTCATACGAATTTATCATATTTGAAGACGTCTATATCCTTACCTCTTGAACAGCTATCTATTCCATGTTGAATTGTCTATCATCTAACATGTATATCCCGAATATTTAAAATCTAATCATTGTACCTTGATGAATTATATTTTAGAGGGTACACTTGAGCATAATCCAAAACCATTTTATTGCCACTTATCGACCGATTTTCAGACCTATAAGGCATTGGTCATCACGACGCCGTATCACACGCAGAAGACGCTGGGGAAAATGAACTTGTTGGACAATTGCAAAATGAACTTCAAAATGATTGTTGCACAGTTATGTAATGGTGAATTTCATGTTAAATCATTGTAATATTTCATATGCAATATAAAGTTTCAATATAATTGTTTATATGAATGTATTCACTTAAATTTCACTTACATAAATAATAACTATGTTATTGCCTAATTACTGATCACTGAGCATGTTCACTGAATGATTGTATGTAACATTGTAGTAGATTTGCCTAGTTATTCAGCTGTTTATTACGATTGATTTGAACATGATTTGAATACTAAAATCAAGTAGTACCGACCCCGCCCCACATAACCCTCTAATTTACGTGAACGAGGATGGACCATAATGGAGGAGATGCGTGCGCAGAAAAATAACATCACTTCTTACAGTTCTATTTTAAAATCTCAGCTGATTAACTGATTGTTTATCTCAGTCTGTATCTTATTAATTTACTGGTCGTTGAATAATCATCCACGTATTCGATATGGTGAAGGCACAGAAGTTAGGTATGTATTTTTGAATATGATATTTTAATTTGTGGCATTCGAATTTCCTGCTAGGAAGGGACTATCAAAATAAGTTAGTTGACTGTAGTTATCAAGTCACTCTCACTCACCACTGTCACCAGTGCCACCACCGTATATGATTGATGTGACATTAAATACTGATAATGATAGCTGGATGGACACAGCAGTAATCAATTATTTAGCGGTGAGTTGTTAAAACTCATACAATACAATACAACTATCCCAAAGACAAAAAATGACATCCCATTCCCAAAAAAGACCCAAACCCTCTCAAACCTAACCTGATAATTTTTGACTGACCATGCATGTGGATGATGCTTTAAGCTTCAACTTGTCCTTACTCCTTGAGTTGAGGCGGTAAATCCGGCGTAAAATGTGGCTGATTTTTTCGAGTATTTGGCGTGCAGATTCTCAAATACTTGTATTTTTCTATATTTTTCAACTAATTATTGGCGTATTCACTTATTTCGCCGCACTGTAAGAGAGCTGAGGTACGCAAAATGCCGCGCAAGTTGAGCTCAGCACATTGGAAAGAAATGCAACAATTATATTTCTCTTTTTGGGAATGTTAGAGATTGTTTTTTTACTTGAAATTACATAGTTTGATTTACACCAATATTATTTACGCGGTGGATATTGTTCCGGCTGCCGGAAAGCTGTCCTCAAAAGATAATGTTCCGTGCATCCTTTGCGCATGCGTATGTACCGTAGATAGTAAACATGGCTGTGTCGATTGATCCAAATTAAATCTTAAATAGTTTGTAAAATGATTCATAGCACCGATACTGTAGATTAGATCGACTGTTTGGAATAAATATAAAACAGAAACGATATTCAACATATCTATGCATTAATCATTTTATTCTGTGTTTGATTTATCGAAGCTTTTCAGCGATGCGACCAAGTGTTTTCAATATTTGAGTGTCATGACATTTATTTGACTATGATTTGACGCCCTTCATGGTTTCAGAGAATATTTATGTAGCCTAAACAATATTTCGAAACATTTTTACTTTGGTGATTTGTAATAATATAGCATAATTACTTATTAGTCATTGGTTACCAGTCGTATCGTCCTGTGGTGATATCGTCCATTTCCAAGAACGTCCTACCAAATACCATAACGTCCAGTTTCGAAAAAGTCCACGTTTACTAACAGCTATAGATAATTCACTTTGTTATATAATAAATCAAAAACGACAGTTTATAACTTTATATTGATACAAATATTAATTATAAAACATGAATAACCCTCAAGGGCAATAATGTTAATGTTTTGTTTTCGTCAATTTTCGAAATTTTACGCGTTCATTCCAATGAAGGCCAATCAAAGTTTGCTCAACTTACAATAAGTATATGATGTATAAACTGTCTGTTTAATACTAGGTCTTGTGAAATCTCTTCTATTAAATCTCTAAAACATTTGTTTAAGTTTGTAATACATTGGTCTATATAGCGTTGTAGTTTCATTGACATTGAATTTTCACGCGATCGACTTGCAGCACGTATTTTGGTCAAGTTATAATTCTTATGATTAATATCTGATTTGATGCAATCACCTCCACCAGTATTCAATTCAAGAATATATTTTTAAATTAATTAATTAATCCAGCTAGAAATGAAGAAAGAACGTTTTTTGTGACTGGACGTTATTGTAAACAAAAAATATGGACGATGTCCCCACTGGACGTTATGACCGGATACCTAGTCATTTCCTTATCCTGGAACTGATGCTATGTGCCTACCAATTCTGATTCTGTCGTATACCAAAAGTCAAAACTCTGAAGCTCAAAACCGAAGCCGAGTTTTTTCGCTTTTTCTATAAGTTTGGAAGGACGGTTCGGTGTGAAATCTAGCGTCGTGAACAGAGCCATCTATTTACAAGAGTTGGGACACGCTTTCATGTGCCGCTATACATATTTTGTTATAAGAAGATTACTTACGTTTATTGGGCTGTGCGAGAACAGTGTGAAAGGAAAGGTTTCAAAGATAAATTCCACTAATGATCACTTATTGCTCACGGGTTTCAACTTGTTATGAATAATTCTCAGCTGTTCAGAATCTGTTTGAGTAGCCTATGTCTGCAATTCTGCAAATTATTAAATGTTCTTCGCAATGCTCAGACTCACATTGATCACAATAAAAGACAAAGTACAAAATCAAATGAAATAAATGTGAAAGTTTGAATATTTTGAAAAGGGCGAAATGTTCAATTTTAATTTTGGGACACAAGTCTGGACATTCTAGTCTCATTTCGAGAATCATCTCAAAATAACTAGCTATTTGATTGGCTTGCGACATTTTGCGCTCTGGCGACATCGAAAAATTAAAAATTTTTCGAATTGCATTTTTTCTCTCGGCGACATGTGGCGACATCGCCTGGCGACATTTTGACGTCATAAGACTACTACTCCGCATGCGCAGTCTCAGGAATATCGCTTCGCGCGACAATTTTTGTGCAGTGGAAAACGGGCTTTAAGCGAAGTGCGCGGAAAAATACAACTTTTATCAGTGAAAAAAAATGTAGGCTATTAAATTATTAATTGTTGTGTTAATATACGAAATAGTAATCGAAATTAAAGTATTGTTTACTATTCTAACTGGGGACAAGAATTAGAAAAAAGTTGTCTTTGACTGCAAAGAATAAGCGTAAGAGCGTAAGAGGTGTAATCCATACTCCACAAACTCCTTGTCCATTTAGCAATTCCAATAGCATTGATCTGATTCACTCTCGAGCAACAAGCTGATGAGATCGATAACAAAGTGTACATTGAAGTAAATTTTTATTCTTATTTTGAGAGTCCAGCAAATAAATGTGGAGAAAGACAACTAATAAATGGTTATATTACTCTTGTTAAACGATCGCAAACCATTTCACACAGTTCCAAAATGGCTGAAAAAAACACAACATTCTCTAGCACATGCACACTGCTGTTAAAAAACGTGCTCGGATCCAGGCAAAAAAACAAAAATGGCATGAGTGTCCCAACTCTTGTAAATTGATGGCTCTGGTCGTGAATCCCTCATATAAAATGTTTTCAAATATTTTTAACGTGATTGAGGAACAGGACTGTCCGTCACCATTGCAGCTTGAAAGAATATGAGAGAACTCTGAGAAACACAAACAACACAATATGCATGCGCAAAAGACACACGGAACAAGATCATAACATGGTCAAATAAATTTTAATTGTTATAAATATTTGTGAAATATTGGTCACAGAAGCTGTAAAACACGCATGCATCGAAATCGTCTTGCGGTCATAAATATACCTTAAGGTAAACAAATCATCGAACTAAAACATTTCTACCTTGGAAAAGTAATTCAAGCTGAAGGATGATTTAGATCTGGATGATTAGGATGATTTAGACAGCAGTCTCTTTAATTTAGATCTGACTCCTCCTTCAGGCTATCGTGGATTTAACTATGATATTATAAAGAAATTTAATAATTTGTTTATGGTTTGAACTGTTGCAACTCAATTTTGCAGCTTAGTTGCCTCGAAAAAGAATTGCACATGTGCAAATTGAGTGTCAGACGGCTATTATTTTAAAAATGGCGTCCGGCTACCGGACGGGTAACCTCTTTGTTGTTTTAGGTATCATTCAAATCACCCTTGTCAATAACCATCTTTGTTTCCTTTTGTCCATCATTTATGTGAGATATGATATATAATATAGCACACTTTGACGAGGATCAAATCCTACACACGCCGCTGAGACTTTCCACTAAGCCAAACAGTCAATGTACTGTAGTTGATATAAGTAAATAGCTATTAGGTACACTGACAGCAATTCAGCTAGTAATGTTTGCCCTACCAAAAGCACTCAGTACCATTAGCCTAATATCTCTAGAGGAGAAAGGGTCATATATATATTCATAAATGCCCATTAATGGTAGGCTTTCCAAGTGTGATACAGCAGCAGATCAATCCCAACAGACTACACAGCATACTTGTTGTGTTTAATCCATAGTAATTAAGAATTTAGGCTGAATACAATTTGGTTATATTTTGTCTATCGTAAATGACTGATTAAGAAAGGATGCGAGTCATGAGTATGATTCGAGAGAAGGATTATCAATTAATAGGCCTATATAGTAGTTTTTGTATTTTCCATTCCCAATATCAGTAGAAATAAAAATGACATGCTAATCCAATAGCTCGTCTTTTTTTAAAGTATAGTTGTAAGCATCACTTTTAAAGTTGGGGACTTCTTCCGGAGGCGGCTTTTTGGTGAGCTTAGGGGCTTAATCGATCATTTATGGTTAACAACATCTATTTTCCTATTCTAGGGGTAGGTAGTTCCCCTGCTGAGCTGATGGTTTTAACAGTTTCCGATATTGTTAATCAGTTGATCAATGCACATGAAAATAAGAAAGATGTTGATCTTAACAAGTAAGGTTTGATGGATGTTTGATTGTTTACGATAAAACAGATTATTTCTTTATGAAAATATACCTACTAATGAATTGGACTACCACATTGAACAACTTCATAAACGGTTCATGATATTGCTGAATAGTTGATGAACTTCAGAATACCTAATAAACGACATGAAATAATACATTTGACAAACACATCATTTCACTCAGAAATATGACTGAGATCAGAGTGCTACCATAAACAGTGAACACCAATGCCAGTGTCTGACATAAATGTCGACCTTCCGAAATCCTAGAACATTTTCAACTTTTTTCTCCTGAAGATTTTTGTTGAGGTTTTGCCTATGCATAGAAAATTCAATTTTTACCTGAATTTCCCATGTTAGTCTTCTGTGATCTGGGATCAGGGTCCGACAAAAGGTCAGCCTTCTGGAATCCTAGAGGCATTTCAGCATTTTCTTCTGAATTTTTTTGTTGATATTTGACCAACAAGTCATCAAAGATATCAACCTTCTTCTGAATTTGCTCCAACATTCCAGAATCTAAGATTCCAGGATTCCTACTTTCGTCGGACCCTGTGACTAGGATCCCAAGATCCCCACTTTTATTACATCCTTAACACCAGCAACTACATCATACACAATAAAAATCTAATTTCAAAAGTAGATTTGTATCATTTATTGATATGACAACTGATCTGATTCTCTTTTCAGGTTGAAATCTACTGTAGCTAGAAAATATGGTTTGCCATCACAACCGCGACTTGTCGATATCATTGCAGCTGTACCAGCAAGTCATAAAAAGGTTTCTAATGCCACATACATTTTTGTTTGATATTATTCTGTCAGCTGAAAATTGAGATAATAACACTTAATATTTCACTTGTAGGCATTACTACCAAAACTCAAAGCAAAACCAGTGCGCACAGCATCAGGTGTAAGTATAACAACACTTGTATACTGTTATACTTGTAATTGCAGTTATAAAATGATATTCTGTGTTTGGTGCTCCCCTAAACCTGAAATTTCCCAGTTGCTCATGAAATTTTCTGAACAATTCATGAAAATTTTGACAATTTCACGTTCTTATAAACCCGCAAGGTAGCCTAATGCTTATGAACTGTATCAGACAATAGTGCTAAACATTACACTTCTACTTGTGTATTGCGCCATATGCTGCAAGTTGATTATGTAATAATAATGAAGATGCTTTTTATCGTCAGCTGTTTGTCTAAACTTATAACTAATTTGGACATCATATAATCAGCCTACACATTTCCATGCAAGAGGGGACTTGCCGTTTGCAGTAAAAATCTGTGGCTCATCTAGATGGGCTGGTTAGTCTTGCTTACAAGGCTTGGAGTCTTGCATGTTGAAACTTTTAAATAGATTTTCAAGAGATAATTTAGAAGTCTATCATTTCAAATTTAAGTACATACCTTTGTGATGGTTATTAAAAGCAGCAATTTAATTTTCAAGAATAAAAGGCAAATCAGCCATATTTTGAATTAAAGATCTGTATTAGTCGTTTAACTGGGATATTTATTCTCAACTTCCTTCTCATTGCATAAACAACTGATAAAGAGGTCAAATTTACTTTCTGATCTGTGCGATCTGTGAAATGATGTACTTCTAAATTGTTTCTTAAAAATCTATTTGAAAGTTTCAACATGCAAGACTTCAAGCCTTCTAAGCAAGACTACCTAGCCCCTTTAGACGAGCCACAGCTTTGTACCGCAAACAGCCAACAGCTTCAACATCGTTGGGAACAGCGGTGGCAAAAAATAACAATATTTGATACTTTTTATTCCGTGTTCCGCGGGCCTGACCCACCGCTTGTTAGGAAAGTAAACTATATATATATATTCATGTTTTCAATTTTAAGTCAAATATAACACAGGCACTCAATCTTTTTGAAGATAATACACTCAACGTACACTGCGAGACATTCAAAATGCGTAACAAAACATTCACCCTACGGGCTCACAAATTAAAAAGAAAATAATATTGGGCTATCAAGCAGTATAGTAGTGTAACCAGATAAGGTTGTACAGTACTGAAATTCCATTTATTGAACTTCGAATTATATTGTGCAGTCCTGATAATAAAAGTTGCTGCAAAGGATTTCCACCTTGAAAATGGTTTACACTGTAGGAGATATGTATGCCTTCTTTACACACAGATAAATCTAACTCCATCAGTGTTGGTTACCTAACATGCTATTTCTATTGCAGATTGCTGTTGTTGCTGTTATGTGTAAACCTCATCGATGTCCTCATATAAGTATGACTGGAAATATATGCGTGTAAGTAAACTAATAGCCCTAATAATTCTCTTGAAGTCGAAGTTGTTGATATTTAGGTAGGCCTATATTAGATAATATTTCAATAATAGTCCTAGGTATATTATAATAGCGCTGTTTACTATTCATTAGTTAACAGCGGTCACTCAATACAATGGATGGTCAAACAGGGACTGAAAAAGGGGGGACGCTTGTCGTATTTGAAAGTTGGTCGCTGAATACAACACTTTTCCATTGTTTCATTCAACGGCGGCATGAAGCGTGGTTGCTTGCAAAGAGTGTCCACTTAATAGGAATGGTCACTATGACAAGTTTTACTGTACTTATAAAACTTGGATTTTAAAATAAATCTGATCTGATAAGCATAATTTTGAATGTTTTGAGAAACAAAGTTTTGTAAAGTTTTGTATGTTCTGATTCTGCAACCCTTGAAAAGAATCCAGTTCATGAATATGAACTGTTCATTAACCTCGAAAACAGTTCACCAACAGTTCATGAACACCTTATAAAGGGTTACCATATACTTGCCATGTTTGTATTCATATTTACTAAACGAGAATATGTTGGGAGACACGAGTGAAGCGCTAAAAAATCACAAGCTCTGAGTGAGTGATTTTTAGCTTCCTGAGTGTCTCCCAACATTTTCGAGTTTAGTAAATATGAATACAAACATTTGCAAGCATGTGGTAACCCTTTTCTAAAATAAAACAAATATCGGAATCTCATTCGACGGCGAAAATTTCAATTTATGAATTCACAATTTAAAATTCAATTTCAATTCATAAACCAAGCAAAGAGAATCCCACAACGATAGATATTGTCGAATAAAGAAAGACATATACAAGAACGTCTGTAATATGTAAGTGGTACAATAGTCTTTAGCACAATAGTGCAGTTATTGTTATTTAAATTTTAGGTTTACTTTGAAACAGCGCCGTAGCCTATAATTGTCTTTCATTTACCGCGCTTTTAAAAAACATCTTGAGCTAAATGTCGTTTTGTAAATCGTAGCCATTATTGAGATATTTATTGGATTGTTATCAAAAAGTTATAAATTCTGTATTTTATCACAGATCAAACTTTTGAAGCTTGCGGTTTTTCCCGGTTTTCGGAGCCATGTTTTATCCTAGGATTTCATACACGCTCTTTCGACCAATCAGATCACAGAAAACCTTCGTGATATTTTAGAAAAACATTTCATGAACCGTTCTTGAACAGCTCATTGACAGGTCATGAAAATCAAGCCTTTTAACGTTCATTAACTGTCTTCACAGGGGTATAATCCAAGTTGAATCTGAACTTTGAAAAAATTTAAATTAGTTGAGATTCGCGCATCTAAATTTTTATGATAAAATGTCATTTAGATATCTATGAAAAAATCAGACAATCAAATCCCTTCAAAATTCAACAACGCTCTTAATTTGTCTTTATGTAAAGTGTCAAATTTTGATGAGAAGCCCTCTTGCCCTACTTTTAACTGTTAATATTAGTATTTTTGCTGCTGGCACTTTTTCTCTTAAGGATTGGTCTTGAACATAACATTTTTCAGAAATTAAGTAGCAATATATATCATTTTGGATGTTGCTCTGGCTTTTGGATAGAGATCATCTTACAATTGTTCATATAAGATCTCTATCAGATGGACATATTTTTAATGTTTGTTTTTCTTTTGTTTAACAGATATTGTCCTGGTGGGCCAGATTCAGATTTTGAATACTCTACACAATCATACACTGGTTATGAGGTAAGCTGTGCATCCGTAGAAATCATCCATCGTTCATCGTACATTACATTTTTAGGGTAACTTGACATTTCTGTGACATTGCAGCCTTGGTGTAGTGGCTAGGGCGTCGGACCACGGCCCGCAGGGTCTCGGGCTCAAACCCTGTCCGGAGCACTATAGGTTGGCGTCAGGAAGGGCATCCGGCTATTAAACGCACACAAGCTTCAAAATACTAACAAATTTACCAACCAACCCGGTGAAAAAAAGTCGCAAGCTTACCCGGTTTGTAGATAAATGATAAATCCAAAAAAAAGGAAGCTTAATCAGAGTGTTTATGCTTGCAGATTTGGCTTTTCATTATAGTCATAGCTATTTATTGAGAAGCCTTTTCAAGGATTTGGATTTTCCAGTTGCAACACACTGCTTTTCATTGTCTCATTATTTTTGACTTTATTTTTAGCCTACATCAATGAGAGCTATCCGTGCAAGATACAATCCATATCTCCAAACAAGACATCGACTAGATCAAGTATGTTGTCACCAGGGTCTGAAAAAAGGTTTAGTCTTCTGGAATATAAGAGGCATTTCAACATTTTTTTTCTGAATTCGTTTGTTGATGTTTGACCATCAAATCATGAAAATATCAATTTTCTTCTGAATATGCTCTAACCTTCCGGGATCTAGAATTCCAGGATTCCTACTTTTATGGGACCCTTGTTGTCACACCAATATAATCAAACATGGTAATGTATTGCCGCAGTAAAATAGTCTGGTCTTTTTTCTGGTTCTTTAATGCATGTCTCCAGCGCAATAACAATGGTGATGTAAACACAAGTCTAACACACGCTCACATACCCACTCTTTCGCTCACACAAATCAAAATGATGGAAACAACACCATTTACTGTGGATTTGAACCAAATTTAATATCTGTAATTTCGTTTAGTAAAGAATAATAACAAATAGGAGAAGAACTTCAATAACAACAACTGCACTTGACTAACACCAAACTAACTCTAATTAAATACTGTGTGCTCAAAAATCATAGGGAGTACAGCATTGAGATTATATATAGATTAATTATATACAACAGAATACAGGGAGTAGTAATTACATAAATTATGCTAAAAGAGATGATGACATCACAATTTTATCAATATTTGATACTGTTGATAAGAAGGAGGATTAGCTCAGATGGCAGAGCAACCAAACTTCAGATCGGATCATATTTGATCGACCGTGGTTCAAATCCCCCTAAGGTTAACTGAGCCTTGACTTTATCTGAAACATCAAATGAGTACCATCTGAGGTTGGCGGATGGAATGGTCCAGAGGGAATTGCATTGTGAGTAGCTGCGGCGCATCGTTGCGCATTGAAAATCAGGACCTATCTGCCATGAAATCTGTTGAATTGATCTGCAGTGTCGCGGCTGAGATCAACAAAGAGCGTTTAAAATCATTGCTCTCAGCGAAAAAAGCCACTCATCTAGAAATAGAGAATCGGTACGGGTGCCTTCGGTAGGGCGACATCGTCTACATTACTTACTTTTTTATACTGTTGAATCATTGATATATGTCGGTGTAGCCCTTAGTGGATTATGTGTGTTTCAGTACTTATAAATACCCTTGAGATAGCTTAATTATAAAAACTAAAATGCTAATTGTGTGAAATGTGAATAGATTATCAATAATTTTGATATCTTCCCCTGCAAAAGATAGTTCAGGAGTTCATAGTCAGTTCATGAACAGTTCATGAACGTTAAATGGCTCCAATTTTCCTGAACTGTTCATGAACCCTCACAGACAGTTCATGAACAGTTCATGAAAATTTGGGGCCATTTAACGTTCATGAACTGTTCAATAACTGTTCATGAACTCCTGAACTGTTTTCACAGTTTTTTTCTCTTTGTTTGTGAAAAACTAAAAGAGATTAGTTATGTACATATATAACAATATAAATCTTGATTTGAAACTTATAGTATCAATTGAAAAGTTGGATGTAATGAGATCAAATTTTATGGAATTCTTTGCCGTCTGTCACTTATAATGGTTCATAATGGCCACCTATAAAACTAACAGTTATTGGCTACTATGGGATGAATATTTTGCATACATCAATTTCTTGAATTTAAACCCTTTATCTCGAATCCTTAACATCACAATAAATTTGGCCTAGGTGCTTGGTTGGTGGGAGGTTGGCAGCAAAATACAATAGCTAGTTGAGCAATAGCAGACCTGACACCACCAACCAAGCTCCAGTCACACTGCTAAGTCAGTGGAATTCCTAGTTATACTTACCTTTATCAACCAACAAAGAGATGGGTAAGGAGGGGAAAGTAAACAATGAACAGCGTAAAATATCAGCAGCACATAAATCAACCGCTTCAACAAATACAATAGCAACAGCATAACAATTGTGTTCATATACAAACTTGACATCATTGTTTAGATGAAAGGCTTTTACATAACAGATCATAGGCATACATGCAGTACAGATCAAACGAGCCATTCAATAAGCATAAACCCTCATCAACTTTTCTCAACCATTCAGCGGTGCGTTGAAGCAAAGAAAGAACAGTATCGCCCTGAGCCGCACCGATAATTAGCTTAATCTAGGGTCCTAGGAATAAGGAACTGACAGGGTCATGCTGTTACATGTGCTCAATTCAACACTAAGGCAGATTGGTGTCTATAAGAAGACTTTGTGCCATTTAACAGGAGAGCTTGCAGCGGGATTCAAAGATAGTGTTTAACCTCAGTAAAATTTCATTTAACTACAAATAATTAATATCGTTAATATAATTTAGGATTACGAGGGTAATGTAAAGCTGCTTGCTAGTTTTGATTGGTTACATTTAAATTTAAAGTTACTTTGCTTTTGTTTCAACAGTTGAGGTCACTTGGACATAATGTTGATAAGGTATGTTATGTTGTTACACTGTGATTCACAATGACCATTGCACAGTAGCCTTCATAGAACAGCTTGACGTGGATTCTCTGTGTTTTATCTGACTCCTTTTGAAATATCTTCTTCTGATAGGTTGAGTTTATTGTTATGGGTGGTACTTTTATGGCATTAGATGAACAGTATAAAGATTTCTTTATTCGTAATTTACATGATGCTTTGTCTGGACATACCAGCAATGATGTCGATGAAGCTGTGAGGTAACTGCACTGATATATCAATTGACTTGTAGAAGACAACTTTCAATAACTGTTTTGAGCAATGATTAGCAGGTCAATTTTGAACATATAATCATGACATGAATTTTAATGTATTTTAATGCATCAAAAACTTAATTATCTGTTGAGTATTTTCATCATAATGGTCAGAAAACACAGAGCAGTCAATAGGCCTACAGTTTAGAACCTGCAATTTAGAACTGACTGGGGTTCGACCATGAACAACCAATCGAATTGCTCAATTTCGTTCAATTTCCATATTTCTAAACATTGTTATTCGTGGACCAACAGGTCAAAACGAACATTATTGCAATGGAGATTGTTAAGGACCTATTTGAAAAGGAAATGCTGGGCATAACGAATTAGATCTATGTAACTTCTCGAAATTACAATTTCCATTATCAGAGCATGCACGTGTAGTGAATCGCTTCCCTGTTCAGAAGGCCTATATTTGATTGATTTTGATTTTGATTTACTCAGGTATATAATTATATTTGCTATCTGTTTCTATATTTATTTTTGCTTATGTTTACTCTACATTTATCTTTTGCCATGCATTTATCTTATCTTTTGTAAATTTATGATTTAAAGGCACAAGCACACATGTTATCTTTCTTGATGTCCATCTACATTATTTGTTTAGGACCAAGCCAAATTAATAATTTGTCAGGTTATATTGATGTCTATTATTAAAGTTACTAAGTTAGCATGAATTTGTCTCCTGAAAGTTGCGTTCAAGGTCATCTACGGATTCAATTTTCAAAAACTTTTCAGGAGCTTGCACCCGTTCACCTGGACTCCGCCCATTTTTTTGCACCTGTCAATATTTTGGCTGCATCTGCTCCTATATACATTGTATTTCCTATCGATTCAACCCTGTGTAAAATATCACTGATCAGAGCAGTCAATCATTCTACATCTAATAACTGACTGTTATATACAGGCTACACTCTACAAAATTATTTATTTTATGCTCTGCCAGATAGACTTTATACTACTAATACTGCACTCAGCATTTATGGTTGTATGTAATCTATATTTGTTAGGTACTCAGAAAAAAGCAAAACGAAATGCATTGGAATTACAATTGAAACAAGACCTGATTATTGTCTACGAAAACATATAAGGTAGGCACTCCCATAACTGTAGGACATCACAAACAACTGAGACATCTACCTATGTAGGTGAAGTATAGAAGCTGGTATCTTCAATGGGATTTCCACACAATTAAACCCCTTCAAAATTGTATTGCATTAGAATTATAGTATTTGTCATGCCATTGATGTTCAATTAATAGTTTGAAATAATTGCGTGGAATATTTTAATTTTTTACTGAACTGTTTATTTTTAGCTCTATGCTATCGTATGGTTGTACGCGACTGGAGATTGGTGTTCAAAGTGTTTATGAAGATGTTGCAAGAGATACAAATAGGTGATTATTATACCATTTTATTTTGCTGAGTAAATGAGCAAATGACATTCATTAATGTACTGATGTATGTGTTACCCTACTGGTAAAACTACCAGGTAAACAGTATCTCCTCAATCAATCAAACGCAATTTGTCTACTGATCCACTCCAGCCAATTTGAAGAGTCTAATGCGGCTCATTTACAGTGTCCAAATTGAAAAATCTTGTTAATCCTTTTTCATCATCATTTAACATCATCTACCTCAATCTGTATTAAAATTGTTTAGTGTCATGTGCACTTTGTACGAAACTCCTATATGTTGTTGTTGTTGTTGTTGTTGTTTATTTGTCAAATATATGTTGATCGGATTGTACAGCGAAGACTTCCACTTTCATATATCCTTAAATTACAGTAATATATTAAAAGAACGAAATGCTATAGGATTGAGATATTATTATTAATTAATTGTACACTTTACATAAACCTACTCCACCACAGAATTACACATTTATAAGTTGGTATTTTGTGACATTTAGCTTACCAGATGAGTTTGTCAGTTGTAATATCAATGAATTCCCCTCGTAGAATATTTATTTTTAACAAATTTGCAAAATTCTTCTAAACAAAGATCTACAATATTATTTACAATTCTGTACAGCATAATTAAATCATTTTTATTCTCCTGGATTCTAAAGAATTTATGTCAAGATAGATCATCTGAGTTTTATAAGTCTGTCCGTAAAAGTAAGTTAAAATTGAGTCCTGCTTATCCAGTTTTGAAACCCTTAAAGTTTCATTTTGTGATCCATTTTTTCTTAAGCAACAATTGAAAATACGAATAGATGCAATGAAAATCATTCTGCCTTCCATTGTTCCGTGTCAAAAATAAATCAAAGTTGATTTACTTTAGTAGGAGTAACCCCAGACTATCAGATCTGGAGCGTGATGTTCTGTTCTGAGCTACTCACTACTATGTCCATTGTTTGTGATATCATTTTTTCAGTCCGTTCTCTCTGAAACTGAACTAATTTCATTGAATGCCATCTTGATAAAAATTGCTTCTAGAAATTTCAGGAATCTCTCAATGTAATTTAAACCGTAGAATGTTGGATTATTTATTTAATCAATGACAAAGCAACTTCCATAATCTATTTCTTCTCTGCTAGGGGTCATACTGTGCGTGCTGTTTGTGAATCATTCCATATGTCAAAAGATGCTGGATATAAAGTTGTTGCTCACATGATGCCGGATTTACCAAACGTTGGCTTAGAACGAGATATTGATCAATTTACGGTAAAGAGATATAGTTGCATTTATAAATAATATATGCTACATTTACTACATTTGACTTGTCAGTACTGAATAACATAGGCTTAAGCTAAGGGCTGTCAAAGGCGGGTAACTCGGCAATTGGCACAGATGATTTTTCAGAGATTCTCTAAACCGCTATAATACATCATTGACTTTTCGATGATCTAACCCTACACCAAGCTTCTCGCTCATGTTCATCATAAGCTGTTAAAATCTGTGTTTCTATCATTGAAATAGTCATATAAGTTTTAAGTTATGGTGCTTGGTTGATGGGACGGCTGACAGTTGATCATAATTGTGGCTAGGCTTCTGTAAAAAGCAGACCTGTCACTACCAAGAACAAGCACCAGTCACACTGTTCATGAACTTATTAATTTTTTACAGAGGGTTGCTATTTCTATGCTAAGATTTTTTATTGGATTTCATTTCAAATTATTATTGATTTCCAAATTACTCATTACTCAAACCGGTACTAACTATTATTTTATCCCTGAAGTTAACAACGTCAAGATGATTTATACTTTTCAGGAATTCTTTGAGAATCCAGCATTTCGCCCTGATGGCTTGAAGATCTATCCTACTCTGGTTATCCGAGGGACAGGTATGTTAAGGATTCATTGGCATTAATCACTGGGTAAATATATATGTCATGTGAATAAATGAATAAACCATTGTATTTGACCCTTTACTGATTTCCAAACATACAAGTTTAAGCAAATGGCATATCCCATGAACTTTAAATGACCCAATTCTCATGAGGTTCATGAAAATTTCCATTAAAAACAGGCAATTATCTTCCATGAACTGTTCATGAATTTTTTATTAAGCTGTGATGATGTGCCTATAAATTTCATGAACTCAGTAAATTGTTTCGCAGGGGTAGCTAGTATGACTCTATGGGCACATGATCACATAAAAATAACATGAGAGTCATGTTGGGTTACGGAGTATGTCTTTATATTCAGAACTAGTCCGATTCCAGTTACAAAACATTAAAGGCAGAGTAAACTTACAATTTTAGTCTTAAACAGACCTTCCATTCTTTGAATAGTCAATCCTGTTTTTTGTTTTATTTGTTTTTTCTCACCTTTCTAAATTTATATAATTCCAATCTATTGTCAAGGTCTTTATGAGTTATGGAAGACTGGTCGCTATCAGAGTTACCCTCCTAGTACGTTGGTTGATCTAGTGGCACGTATTCTTGCTCTTGTACCTCCATGGACAAGAGTATACAGGGTACAGAGGTTGGTTATTTAATGATTTATTATCATTGCAATCAGCATTTAATCAGGACTTGATGAGTTACAGTGTGCTTTCAAAATGTTTTGGATTTAATTCCTGGCAGAAGTACTATTGGTTGGCGCCAGGAAGGACATCCGACCACTAAACTCACACATGCCCCAAACAAACTAACCAACCACCTCCAATGAAAAGAGCCGCTATATTTCCCGGTTTGTGTTGAAATGATACCCCCCCCCAATTAAAAGGACTGACATAATCATAATTTGCATGCTGAATGCTAAAAATTAATGTAGCAAGTATTGAAATCATGCATGATTGCTACATAATGAATACCCCTTTTGGTGGTACTGTCCATATCCGAATCATAGTAAGTAATTATTCATTGGCCACAAAATCAAAGGAGATGACTTTGTTTAGCAGATTAAGTGACTAACTGTAGTCCTGAATAAACAATTTGCCCTCACTATCTTACTAGGGACATTCCCATGCCGCTCGTAACGTCAGGAGTTGAACACGGGAATCTTCGTGAATTAGCATTGGCTCGAATGAAAGAACTCGGAACTGAGGTAGGAAACAGGAAATTTTCTAGAGTTACAAATCAATCTTAACCACTTATCATACATTTAAATAAATGAACTGAATTTTGATCGATTTTTACAGTGTCGTGATGTACGAACAAGAGAGGTTGGGATACAAGAAATTCACAAGAATATCCGTCCTTTTGAGGTAAGATTCTGTGGTTGGGATATAAGAACTTAGAATTTTGAAGTCAATGTACATGATATATTTATATCTTCAAAGTAATTGGTAAATAATAACTTTTTTCAGAAAAGTAATTAGTAACGTAATTTTTGAAAATATTAGGAAAAATAATTTATGATCTAATTAATTACTTTTCAAGTAATTTTCATAACACTGTGATAATCACATCAGATGTTTAACAACAAAAGCTCAGGATCGTTAATGAATACTCATCATACTATATACACAAAATTATTTGTATTTTCCATTTTTTTTTTTTACTGAATGGGTCTATAACTTGGACTGTAGGTATGTCTGCCTAATCTCACAGATTGAATAGGAGAGACTTGTATTGTTGCTTTCAACAGGGCCAAGATGATTTTATCAAAAGTCTAATAAATTCTGAGTATAATCCCGTCTCTATCAATAATGCTTGTATCAAATCAATGCTTAATTTGTCTAACATTTACTCTCTGCATCATGAATTTATATGAATGGTGATATCTCTGCATGATAGGTTGAGCTTGTTCGTCGTGATTACGTTGCAAATGCAGGATGGGAGACATTCCTCTCTTATGAAGACCCTCAACAAGGTGAGGTTGTTTATAAATGTTAATGAAATATTCAAAGGTCATCAACACTTCATCGTAGACGATGGACTGTGTACCAGCCCCGAGGATTGTTTATGAATCCATAGATTCAAAGATAACTATGAGGCTGGTACGCAATGGGGTACGTAGACTTTATAGACCATAGCCGAAGCTGAAAGTATAGTGGATAGCCTTGAATTCTAGAAAGGTTGGTCACTTCATGATAGGTTATCTTTCTACAGAGATTAAGTACAGTAAGATGTACACTTATGAATATGACATATACATGGGAACTTCATGAAAGATCAAGTCATGACGTAAAAGTATTGAATTACTGTTGGATAATGTTCGTAAAAGGCAGTTCATGATGAGAGAACGTTCGTATATTGATATGTATAGGGATATGTTTTTATGTTTTCATTCATATTTTCACATGGATTTCTATTTCTTTCTGCAGATATTTTAATTGGTTTACTACGACTGAGGAAATGCTCTGATCAAACATTTCGAAGTGAATTAAAAGGGCGTTGTTCAATTGTCCGTGAACTTCATGTGTATCCTTTTCTTACAATTGTTTATGACAATAAATTGAAACGGGGGAAGAACCCTGCTGGTATTTGAATTAATCAAAAACGTCCCAACTGCTGTCTTTTCGATTTGTTATCTGTATATGAGTCGCTGTTAGGTTGAATTCGAAGATAGTTGTAGATGATCCTACTGTTTCATTTTATTCATTATGTTGTTCATGGTTTGTTGTTTCCTTGATGAATATTATGAATTTAGTTATGGCAGTGTTGTACCTGTCACAGCAAGAGATCCAACAAAATTTCAACATCAGGTAAATAAATCATCTGTATTCGAAATCAATTCTGCCTTGTTCTGTAAAATCTGTCACTGAGCCTATTGTTAAAGAGAAGCAACTTATCTAATCCCTTCCTCTCCTTGTGATCCATCTGTGCTAAGACAAGTTAATCAGATGATTTAAGATTATTATTTGTTTCTGAATGTCTCTCACAATTGACTGAGTTTCTCATTCTTCATTTGATTACCGTACTGATATCATAACCCAATCATCATCAAAGTGTGGCATGACATTACAAAGAATCAGATTCCTGAAATCAAAGGCTCAAAATATATATTTCTTTGATAGTTTATGGAAACTTGCGTATCTCACCCAGTCATCAAACAAGAAGACCCACTCTACTGTAAATAGAGAGATGCTGCTCGTTGTGAGCTAGTGACTTGCATAGGCAGAGTCTGCCAAAAGAAGGAATCCTGGAATGGTAGATTCCGGAAGGTTGGAGCAAATTCAGAAGAAATTTGAGATTTTTAAGGATTTATTGGTCAAACATCAACAAGAAAATTTAGAAGAAAATGTTGAAATGCCTCTAGGATTCCAGAAAGCTGAATTTTTGTGGGAACCTGTGTAATATAGGCATGTGACTGCTGTATACAAAATAGGCGACTATTGTATCAATCTGCATGTTAGTGTGTTGATTCTTATGTCAGGGCTTTGGTACATTGTTAATGGAAGAGGCTGAACGAATTGCAAGAGAAGAGCATGGATCAACTAAAATCAGTGTTATCTCAGGTTAGAATGGATTCTGTTTTTGCTTTCAACAGAATAAAGGACATCACTAATAGGTCAACCAAAAGCGTGATATTATTTCCTAACCAAAGAGTTTTATAGCTGCTTCAATTCAATAATCAATGCCATTTTCAGTTTTTACCTAGCCTCATTCCATCGCGGCCCTCATTTCGGCGCGGCGCTCCAGTGAGGGCCTAATAAAATTTAAGGTTAAAAAGTGTGCCAGAAACTAAAAATATGGTGTGCCCAATCACAGCGCACCTTTGTATCACGTTAAGTTTTATCGAGCGCTGGTTGGTGAATAAAACACAAAAAATGTAAACAAACTTGACTTGCCGAAGTCTCACTTTTACTTTGACGATTTTGATATGTTGGTAAGTGAGACTTGTGTCCTTTGGCAATTCTATTGTTTTAGAAAACAAAGAAACCGCCAACAAAACCTCGTCAAAGACGTTGTTTTATCTGAGTATTCCAGGGTGTCAACAGTCAACAGCGAACGAATCGTAAAATATATAAGAGCCTGAGATTTTAAAATCTGCTAAAATGTTTGACAGAAATGGTGGCTTGAGTCACTTGTTGCATATATATTTCAAGGTATTGGAGGTAATTAAACTGGAAAACTGATTTTATTATTCTAACTTACTGATTCTGGTGAGTCATTCATTTAGCGAACGCTCCTGTTTACTGCAAACTTTTTTAACGCTCGTCGGAGATCGAAATACAGGTTGAAATATGATTCATTGTGGAAATGATAAACATTTCACTTGAAGGTTGCTATGTTCTTTTTCGATGGTAGCCCAAAGTATTCACAATGATACAATATTAAACAATCCTGGAGGGTAAAAACATTTACAGATAATTTCGCCATCTGTATTCTAAATGATGATGTTGAAATCTGTTTGTAACATCATCATCATCATCATCATCATCATCATCATCATCATTTATTCAGAACCTTTAAGTTATACAAACTTTTTTCAAAGGACTAACTTTTGACAAGCATCAGTTAATCGACTTGATTTAATAACCATCAGTTTCCATATAGATTTAATTCATTTATTTTGGCTTGCATGTTGCATCTTTCATTAATTTACGAAATGTTGGACCCCGTCTTTCCCCGTACATCAAATGCGTGATAATTTGTCAGAACAATACGATCAAACAGAATGCCGTTGTGCAGAATCCTGCACAACGCTGTACGAAGGGAATAAGTCCCGCTTACCGCTCGTCAAAGTGCGGTATATCAAAGCGGGACTTATAGATCAGTCAATAAACAAACTTGCTTGAATCATTTTCAAAGTTTGTAAGTCTATCGTTCATTCTGTCATATTGTCAATTTCTAATTATATATTTACGGAGAAATAGAATTTTGAATCAGAGTAATGCTGTATGTTGGAGAATTGATCTTTAATTTTAAATATTTCTTTGATTTTGATTATTTCAATCATGATTCAAAACAACGGAAGTGCTAACAATTTTCCAACGATGGCAATCGTTCCGTCAAAACATGATGTTTTCTCCTTTTATTTTGTATTCTACGCCCATAAAAGGCCTTCATAATGTTCATACAGTCCTTCGAGATAATGTAATCTATTATTTATAATTCTGTTGCTCCAATTTCCCCTGTGAAAAAAATCCATGAGTTCATGAACAGTTCATGAACTTCATGAACAGTTCATGCACAGTTCATGAACAATTCATGAACTTCATGAACAGTTCATGAACATTTTTTCGTTGGTTCATGAACAGTTCATGAACAGTCACAAAGAGTTCATAAACACTTCATGAGCCGGTTCATGATCTGGTTCATGAACGTGAAATTGCCCAAAAGTTCATGAACAGTTCATGAACTGTTCATGAACAATTCATTAATTGTTCATGAACTTTTGGGCAATTTCACGTTCATGAACTCACAAAATTTTTTTCGCAGGGGTTGATCCAAAATAATACCATAAACTTGACGTTTTTAGTTTTCTTCGACAGTTTGTTTACAAAATGTTGAAATTCAAAATAGCTGAATTCAGCAAATCTCAATTTCTGTTCACACCCCGTTGTATTGTTCTTCAATGGGCCGACCAACCAACACCTGGCTGTAACTCACATGATACCAAAGGTGCGCTGTGATTGGGCACACCATATTTTTGGTTTCTGGCACACTTTTTAACCTTAAATTTTATTAGGCCCTCACTGGAGCGCCGCGCGGAAATGAGGGCCGTTATGGAATGAGGCTAGTTTTTATCCTACATTTGTTATAATCGAATACCCTAGAACGTCCTGTTGAATTATTGAATAATATTCCACGCTGCAAAATAATCTAAACATATTATGTGACAAATTGTTTGGAAATAATGCATTTATAATCAAGAACTTTATAAAATATGAAGTTCACATTTTCAAATTGGGTAAAGCATAAATGACTTTTAATCCAAATGAACTAATCCAACACTTTATAAGTGAATCGCATAAGTAATCTTAATCTTTAATCCTTATATTGATCCGTTATCCTTCGGATCCATAGGTGTGGGGACAAGAGATTATTATCGTAAGCTTGGTTATTGGCTTGATGGTCCATACATGTCAAAGAATTTAGAGGAAACAGATTGATACATTATAATGTATTTCACTCATGTAAGTTACTTCGAAATAAGCCTTTTGTAAAGGCAATTATTTAAACATTTATACAAGTACTCTATTGAAAAAGACAAATCATATTCATTTTGAACTAGATCTATATTCTGAAATCTGATAATTATAGTAATGTATTATTTTAACAAAATATTTTTTTCGGGACTACTTTTATCATTTATTTTGAATCGAAATGCCTGTCGAAGTACCATGATTCTAATTATAATCATTAGTATACTAATCTGTCGATTGCATCTATTCCTTAATAAAATCTTTCTAAGTTTTAACTAGATGTATTTATTAATGTTATCTCCGAAATTGTAGTTGGGTATTAAAATCAATACTTTTGGCTTATGAACTTTACTTGTTATATTACCTCTCTCATATAATTTCAGTACAGTTTCAGTACTCAATCCCATTGTAGTATGTTTTCAGTAGATTTTCAGTAGCAATTCAGTATATCCAAGATTCATAGTGTTTGCGGCCATTGCAGTTTGGTCATTCCAAACAGGTAATATTTTAAATATAAATTTATTTCTTAATTGTTATTGCTCTTGGAATGGTATTTTTCTTCTGAGAACAACCATTGCATTGAAATGTAAGATATTTGTTAAATAACTTATTGCGTTAATAAACTTAAATTAACAACTCGGGTAAAAATTTCAACTAAAAATGAAACTTTGGGATGAATTGTTCCTTCATTGTAGATTCATTTCATTATACCCAATAAGTTTCATTCCGTTAACATAGTGGGGTAATAAACTTACAAACATCTCAAAATCGTCATAGTAAAAAGTGAGACTTGGGCAAGTCAGGCTAGGGTTATATGGATGCACCGAACTCGATTGATTCATTTATTCGAATTAAATCTCATGATAGTGCGCTTCGTATAACACCATTTGGTTCATCAACATTCCTCAAAAAACATAAAGTGCGTCAAGCTAGCTACGCACGTCAAGCCTTGATGTACAGAGCTCTTCTCCATGAATTAAATTCATCGCCGCGTTATACGAGCGAGCTATCATCCCACCTAACTAAATACCTATCACGTGACATTTTGGCCAGTTTAATGATCTTCGACATTTGGTTCGTCTGTATAACCCCAAATGCGAATTTAATGCTATTCAGTGTCGCACCTAATTCGAATTGAGTTCGGTATGTCCATATAACCCTAGCCTCAATTACCAGCATAAAAATGACTATACGCTATATCATAGCCAAGATAATATAACTAAGAACTAAGATAGCTAAGATATAGTGCAACTCAAATTTGTGCTTTCAAGAGTTTTAAAATGTCATAATATTATCTTACATTTGCGTAAATGATCCAACTAAACAGTAATTAATATCTTCAAACATTAAATAATTCAAATCTAAAAACAACTTTTTTGGCCAACATCAATAACATCCTCAAAACTCTGAATAATTGTGTGCTGTCCTCCGTATATTTTTGCGTCAAAACAAGAAAATCTGAAAATACTAAAAACCCTTCATTTTCAATATATTTTGGTCGAACAACAAATGATACGTTTTTGTGAACATGTTGTAAATGAAGTTAACAAAGACAGAGTTTGAGGATATTATTGATGTTGTTCAAAAAAGCTGTTTTTAGATTTGAATTATTCAATACTTGCAGATATTAATTACAGTTTAGTTGGATTATTTACGTAAGGTGGGATAATACAATTTGCTTTTTAAATAAACTCATTATATTATCATGGTATAGCTAAGAGGTATAATATAAAGTACGTCTGAAATACATAACGTGATATGATGATATGTTGCTTTAATAAATCAGTCATATTTTTTTTCAACTACAGCACCTATAACTACGATATAATATAGAACTTTGTAATTTACATTTTTAATATTTACAAAGGAAATCCCATCCAATTAATTACTATTAATCAATATACACAGCCGCATACATCTATAGGATTTCAATACAGCTTTTCCTGTATATACATGTTTATAATACAGCTGCGCCTACTCAGTCTTACCCTAGAATAGAGTACATGTACATCAGATCCATGCCGTATAGTACATATCTATAACCCCAATCGTATAGAGTTGCCTTAAGGCCTTACGTTTTAAAGTTGAAAAGAGTTGAGTATTTATATATCTTCCATCACTGTTATTTGATAAAGTGTCCATAATCCAATCAATATGTTTGATTTTTCTTGGTTGGATTTTCACGTTTTTGATTAGTCTTTTTTGTAATTTGTAATTTTGTTTTTTTATCATGATTACTACTCTCTAGTGGGGACGATGTCAATGCCCCATGATGCTTTGTAGGTGATGAATCTGTTGGTGATTGGTTAGTTTCTAATGTAATGTTTTTGATTGGGGTTTTCTTCACATTTCTATATTCTTTTTCGATTGAATTGTTTGTTTTGATGGATGAGGCACTGCTTGTACGATCGCTAATTAACGATGGAGATTGCATTAATTCATCTTGTAGTTTCGATTCCAAATTGATTGCGTCTGCTTCAGCTTCCTTGTTTTTGCGTTCATTATTGTTTTTTGAAACCATTTCTGACCATCGCTGCAAATTTTTCCTGGTAAAACGAAGCAAACATGAATTTTTTTTTAAATACGTTTGTCAAGCTTTCCGCCACTTAGTATTTATAATTACATCTCTAAGTTTTTGCAAAAAAAATTTTGTGCATGCACAGTGGATCTGTGATTTATTCAGTTAATTAACTTACTTTGCTCCTTCAACTAAAGGCCGACTTTGTGGTACTAATTTTTGTAACAGATCATAACAAGGTACACAGATACCAACAAGAAAACCAATCTGAATAGCGAATAAGAAAATCATCATTTATTATGAAAACCTTCAAGTACATTGTGAAACAAAATTACAAATATAGTTTTATTTTAAAATAATTGACTAATATAGCACTATCCTACAGCCAGGCATAGAACTTTTGCATAGCGGTATCTTCACAATAGAGAGGAGAGTATACGCCTAGTTTTTGTTTCTTCCTTTGTAGAAGCTTTACTTGTGCACTATATATGTATGTGTATAACCTCTTCAAATGAATGGTGATGGCTGGACTTAATGTCAATTGTCACTCGGGAGGTAACTCCCATATGACAGCTATCCAGGGACGTACAACTTATTTTGGGCCCATATTCAAGCTTAGAAAAATATTTCTAGGGTCGGAAATTTCAGATTCTTGAACTTTCTAGGTCGAATGGAAAGTAAAGAAACAGTAAATAAAAAAGATTAGCAATGACACCATGATGTATTTGTATCACACTCTGAAAACTAGGGGTATCGAAAACTAGGCGTATTTGGGGACAGAAGAATGATCAAAGTATAGAATGTTATAGATTACCTTTGAATGGTTAGTTTTGGTTTTGAGAGTGTCATGGTTTCATAATGATGATCAATTCCTATTTTCCATATAAAATCTGTTAAGATTGATCTCCAATGTCGCGCCCAAGATCAGTCATAAGCTTGATTCTACGGAATGAGACACTCATCATCCAGATAATAGAATATTACCACGGACACATTCGGTATAGGGTGATATCATTCTTCATTACTATTTTGCTTTTTTACCGCTCATCTCTACCCTATACTTACATTGGCGTTTGGGCATTTTTATAATTTACCTGGTGTTGAGGTAATTTGTCAGCCGTGTCCCTATCCATCATTGGAACTGGTGTACGACCAAGTGCCTTTTCTTCATCACCCTACATATAATGATTACGTATATTATTTGGATGTCAATGCAATGATAATGACTTCGTATAATATAGAATCGGGATCAAGATGAAACTATATGATTAGCCTCCCCATTACACTACGGATTTTGAAAATCTGAAAACCTACTGAAACCATACTGAAAAATTACAGAATATGCTACTGAATTGGGCACTTTTCATCATCAGTGGCTTTCAAATTTTAAGGTGCATTTCAGTAGTTTTTCAGCAGAGTGAGAAGAATCTAGATTTAAGAGTCTGATGAATTTCAGTAGCCTATGGTTTCAGTACGCAATCCCATTCCAGCATATTTTCAGTAGGTTTGCAGTAGCGATGTAGTATATCCAAAATTCGTAGTGTTAGTTGCTTTCCAAATAATATTCCCGAACCTTAGGGGATAATATTAAATAAATTGGACTAGTGCTTCTGTACTTGGGTAATATTAAAACAAATCCATTTCAGGAATATTGGGATCAGAAGTTCAGATTAACTATAATACGCTGTATCGTTTGCAAGGATTTGTCTGTCTAGAATGCTCTTATATGTTAGAACACACTCTAAGATCACTGTGTAGATAAACATAAGACACTACTAATGTTGCAGTCTAAGAGACTTGTAATTCAAATGATCAAGTTATATAGATTCACCTGTGCGTAGAATTCTTGGAAAATAACTTTTACAGTCTCATACTGAATTTTCCATGGTTTTGAGCATGCTGATAAGTCACATGCTGTCATTGCAAGGCCGTGGACCATTTTTCTACAAACAAATACTCAATATAAATAATACAATTATTACAATAGAGTAACAATGCTGAATCATTTCATTGACAAATCTATACGATAGCATTATTGCTTAATCCTGACTGAGCATATGTTTGCCTTCAAAGTGATTAATTTGTCTCCATACAATCATAAAAGGTAACGGTCATGGCTCCCGACTGTTGATTCGATAATCACAGGTTAGACCTAACATCCCTGGGGTTTGCTCTACACGAGAGCAATATACAAGGACGTTCCACTTTCTGACTCATTACTATATTTGTATAGTTTTCCAAGTTTGTAAAACTGTATGGGTATCTAATTCTAAAAAGAATGAATATTTCTTTTCTACAGTTTCAAATTTCTAAATCTTCTAGTATGATACAGTTTTACAAACCGAATAAAATGGTCAACCGAGATTATACGGTTCTATTCAAGATATATCTATGGCTTCATTAAGACTCGCCTGTGTTCAGCTATTTTCCAGTCAAATGTTTTGTTATCGACAACTTCTTTCAGCCGAGCTTTGTTACCAAAGAACGAGGCAAGATCAGTAGATAAAATGCAATCTTTAATGTGACCAAGAACTTGTTTATACTCAGATGAACTCAACTGAGAAAAAATATTATGTCCCTCATGCTGCAATAGAAAGGAGTATAAGAATCATCATGAACCAGTTTATCATAAACTCATGAGCGCAGAAGTGTTTCCATTTTCCTGAACTCTGTCTTTTTCTCGTTAACTTCTCATTAAAGCTTAATGTAAAAATGGACAATTTTACGGTCATAAAATTATTGGCAGACGTTGGATATGGGTTAGGGAGTGTTCACATTTGACGTCAAAGAGCGATGGGGAGAGGGGGTTGTTTGTCTCTACCAAATGTTCAAAACTCCCATTGGGAAAGTTGACAAGGGGGGCTAGAGTTTGTCAAATTGACTGAAAATTGGTTCACGTCAATTGTGAATATTATTCACATATAGATGAACCCCTCTCTCACCTGTAGAATGGTGATGGTTTGATTAAAATGATGGTGTTCAAGTGTTGATGTTGTGTAGACTGCAGCTAACGGTGTACTCTCACTTTTCATCCAATCATTATTTTTACCACGATGATCAAGATCATGACAAAGGCACGCAACAAATAAAGCCACTGCCTAAAACATTTAAAAATCATGTAAATAACTATGTATGAATATGAAATAAGAAAAAACTTGATATATATATAATAGAAAATGACCAATTTATTTTTAAAAAGTCAACAAAGCTGAATTTTACCTCCAAACCGTTGAATTTTCCTTTGGAGCAGCGTAACACACAAAACATGCAGTGAGCAACAGCAAATGCATGGACCCAATTATGATAAGGAACACGACGGTAGTTCTTGCGAACAGTTAATGTAAATCTTGTTAACTCCTCAAGGTCAAAGCGACGAAAGTGAAACGCACTAAAATAGAATGGTAATAAACTATTTCAGTGCATAAAAAGCATACCCTTTATGAGAGACCAAATAAATACGGTCTCCGAAGACAGTAAAAATATGATATGCTCGACATTATAACGTTGGGGATTCCATCAGGCAGCTATACATACATAAACTATATCGCACACGGAACAACCAATCAAATTGCAGAAATACGTTCGAATATGACGTCATATTTGATTACATATTTATCCAATTGAGTATTTGAATATGATTACCATTTGCAATCAGCAGAAGCATCCAGAGGTTGCAGTGGTGATCATTGTTACCGAATAACTTATATGTCTTATGTGGGGGCAGCAAACGGAACAGATAGTTTTTCTCCTGACGCTGACTACAAATTTGGTTTTAAATAATTACTAATTTGTACCTTGCTGTATAACAAAATTATGACTGTCAGGTACATACCTTTCTTGATTGAAAAGATCTTCAAACATATAAACAACTTCTCTGGCCATTTGCATTTGACTTAGTTCAAAATAGTTGAATTCAAACCTAGGATAACAGAAATAGATGCAAATAAACAAACATTATAATTATTCAATAGGATATTCTATTAATTTTCAAACTTTATGATGACTGCCAAGGAGAACTGATTCACATATGGTTCTGTTTGATACGTGAGAAACATCATCATTATTATGATTAATTCGTAAAATCTTCCAGTCACTAGAGTATCTCCAGGAATTCCAAAATGTTGCTGGAAAATTTGCTGCGAAAAAGTTTAATAAACTTGTGAACAGTTTATGAAATGGATAAATTTGAAGTTCATAAATGAATAAAATTAAAGTCCATGAACTAAGTTCCACGGAAGATTGTAATTATATCCAGAAAATCCAATGCAAAAATGTTTCATGAGTTCATGAACAGTTTATAAAATGAATCAATTTAAAGTTCTTGAACTGCAGCGTATCACAAAGGATTAAAAGTGTACCCAAAACATTCTCTGCAAAAATTTTTCATGAGTTCATGAACAGTTTATAAAATGAATCAATTTAAAGTTCTTGAACTGCAGCGTATCACAAAGGATTAAAAGTGTACCCAAAACATTCTCTGCAAAAATATTTCATGAGTTCATGAACAGTTTAAGAAATGAAAATCAATTTAAAGTTCCTGAACTGCAGCGTGTCACAAAGGATTGAAAATGTACCCAAAGCATTCTCTGCGAAAATATTTCATGAGTTCATGAACAGTTTAAGAAATGAAAATCACTTTAAAGTTCATGAACTGCAGCGTATCACAAAGGATTAAAAGTGTACCCAAAACATTCTCTGCGAAAATATTTCATGAGTTCATGAACAGTTTAAGAAATGAAAATCAATTTAAAGTTCATGAACTGCAGCGTATCACAAAGGATTAAAAGTGTACCCAAAACATTCTCTGCGAAAATATTTCATGAGTTCATGAACAGTTTAAGAAATGAAAATCAATTTAAAGTTCATGAACTGCAGCGTATCACAAAGGATTAAAATTGTACCCAAAACATTCTCTGCGAAAATATTTCATGAGTTCATGAACAGTTTAAGAAATGAAAATCAATTTAAAGTTCATGAACTACAGCGTGTCACAGAGAATTGATAGTGTATATAATTCCCCATCTTGTTTGTGCTTACATATCAATGCCACGTGATCCTTCTCTGAGTGATTTCATTTGAGCCATTTCATCTTCATTGCACATACTATGATATGATAGAACCTCAAGAGCAACCTAATGTACAACCAAATAAATACACAATAATGATTTAAAGTTATAGTGATCAGTAGTATATATTCTATCAATATCACAAATACGATGATCCATCCAATCTGATTATACGGATTGTCCTTTTTATAATAACATTTTTTGATTTTATTGACCGCAGCTACCGCCACGGGGTTTACGATCGTTATACAGGTATGTTCTTCTTTAAAAACAGGGGCATCCTTCTTAGAATTCGAAAAAAAAATTGGAGTATCAAATTTAAAATTGAACAAATTTTCGTTTATTGATTGTGGAAAAACACATTGAGGTATATTATTTATATGACAATTATTTATATTTATGATTTTTTCAAATTTTCGGGTATTTAATCTTTTTTAAAAACTATATCATTTGCACAATGATCAAACATTTTGAGCCCTTTTTCTCAAAAACAAAGCAGCACATCCCTGTTTTGTGTGCCCATAAGTCGCCATTAGGCAGCTAACGGATAGCGCTATAATACCTAGCGCTAATCAAGTATTTTATTGAACGTGTGATTGCGTTAGGTAGGTACTTCGTTGGGTGGTTGCATTGGAAAAATACTTTCTTGTAGATAGCCTCACTTTACTGATTGTCTTATGTCGCTGGCATTTAGGAACAGTTAAGAAGGAGGCAAATGTAATTTGAAGCGATTACAGCCCTACTGTCACATATAGATAGGAGTTACCCAGTTCACCTTTCTACAGTACAAACAATACCTATCAAAAAAGTTCACGTGTCATGTGGTTTCCCACTGAAAACGCCACTTTAGATTATTTGAGTCGATACCGAAGAAACTTTAAGTCTTCTACCGTTATGCTCTGTTTGCTTATATAATTGTTTTTAATTATAAGTTGAATGTTAAATAGCTACTCTAGCTACCCGTTATATATATTATTTAGTTAGTTACGTTACGTTACGTTTATACAGAAGCTGGTAAGCACTGGCAGGCTTCTTTTTACAGCATTGATATATACATGGTATAAATTTATATGAAATAGGGGAATAGTTTATAGAAAAGATCTAAGTACTGTAGTTAATAGTTATTTAAATATAAAGAAAAATTTGATATTTAAAGAGGAAACCTCACTCATCTTAGATGGTTTTCAGGAGGGTTCTCTAGAAAAACTGTAAATAATTTTAAAATTAAACTAAATTCTGAAGACTTATCACAATATCTCAAATATATTCAATCAATTGTCAATTCTATATGTATAACCTACTATACATTTTATATATAATTTGTAATCATAAATTTTAATATCATTTTCTGTATGTTACATCTGAATAAAGCAAATCCAAAGCTGTTAATTTTTTGAATTTTGCAATGGAATTTTCAATTACAGAGTATACATTTTATTTGATTTTATGAAAAAATATTCAATCTGTTGCAGCTAGTCGCCATTTTCAAAACATGTGCTCTAGCTGTTCGGTTAAAACCGTGCAGGTATAGGTCTATAACCGCACACGTGCGGGTATATACCTATACCTGCACGCTTTTAGTGGTTGCCATGGAATCTCGTGTGTTCTCTTGACATAACTGCTAAACACGTGGTACAAATCCACCAAACATGATTCGAGTTTTTTCAAGTGATTATTAAAATGTATTAAACTGAGAAGATGACTTTACCTTGTATTTCTGTTCCGATCTTCTGATCTTATCATACAACTGAAATAAAAGGTCAAACAATTACGTAAACCATGTAGTAGAGAATAAGTTAATGTCAAGATGAATAATAAGCCAGCTTAGCAGTTTATGTAAGAAGCCTACAGTCACATGTGCATAATCAAAACCTGGTCATCAACATAATTCAATTTCTAATGATAGGCAATAGCTAGTATGAAAGAAGCGCGGCGGAACTTTCAGGTTTTAGAACACACACATTCGAAGCACGAGATTGAGCTGAAATATCATTTTTCCCCATAATGTCTGTGAGATTCCATGGCAGACATGTATTAATCAATTAACAGTAATTTAATCTACTTAAGCATCGGTGATCATTGTATTAAGCCATACCTTTGCATGATGTAGTGCAAGACCACAATAGATTGCAAATGTCTGAAACGCATTCTCATCTAAAATTAAAAACGACGTCCTAAATATATCCTTCCTTGAAAATTGTTAGCCGAAGAAATTAAGATGTTTGGTATACCTGCTAATGTGAAAATCCCAGTCTTTTTGTTTACCATTTGTACAACACCAATAATGCTAAAGAAGAATTTCAACATTGGAATAGTTATACAAATCAATATCAATGTCATTAAGCCACCTGGCTATAACGAACGCTTGCTCAGTTGACCGCTTGAACAGGTGCTCGTGACCCTCGTCAAATCAGAAATCAATTGCATTACAATCAATCAACTATGTTACAAACTTACAAATATAATAATTCACTTACTTTCCACGTATGAATATCGGCATACAGAGTAACGTTCTTGTAGTGTATCCAGTTTGAACATCAATATCACTTGTAAGAAAAAGGAAGATTGTTCAGATCAGATAACAATAATGCTATTTATGGCAAAACGCTGACGTCATTGTGAAAAAGTCAAAAATCGAAATACTAACCGATTGAATCGTGAATCTGTATATGCATCGGTAATATTCAACGTTTGGCCAGTAGTTGCTACATGACCAGCAACCCCCTTGTGTTTTTCAAATCTAAAAAAAAAATATTGAATAAAAGATAAATCTCCCGTGCGGGGAATCGAACCCCGGCCACCTGGGTGAAAACCAGAGATCCTAACCACTAGACCACACGGGACTTAGTAGGTAAGCAAATATTTTAACATAATACTGATTTATTCACCTGATTTCTTTTTGCAATTTTGTATCAAGACCATTACCAATATCAAAAATTCTTGCATATAATTCATCAGTTTTCATATCAACTAGAAACAAGGATGTTCTATCTGCGTCAACCAACGTTTGGGCAAAATTCTATAATTAAAATCGCGTGAGAATGAAAAATATAAAATTTGATGCAGTTAGTTTAAAATTATTATTATCATCGCTACAAGTTGTCTAAATAATTATCAATAGCAAAAATAATTCCACAGTACATGCAGAAGAGATGATTAAGCTGGATTAAGATTATTGAAACAATTTATTAATATGATTCCATACACTACGGGCCGCTTCGATTCTGATCTATTTGGGAATAATCCAATTCCGGATTGACTAGATATGTGGCCTGCCAGACCCTATAATTTACCTACTGTAGACAAATCAAACCTACCATAATTTTCATAATAACAGTATCCATGCTAACAATATCTTGGAAAATTGACCTAAAAGAGAAGTGAATCAAAAGTGATAATTTACATGCATACAACTAGAGTACAAAAGAGTACAAAATTGAGAATTCAAATTCAGCCGTTTTGCTTACTTTGTAACGATGAGTAGAAATTCATTAAGTCGTCTCTGTTTGTGCATATTATGATACATCTATTAAATAAATACAATTGAATAAAATTAAAATATTGAAATATAAGCCAATCAATACTATATACACAAGTTTCATCAAAGTTTCACTAATAAAAATCCTTCTTTAAATAAAATTAATTCATAAAAAAAATGTATTCGTATTACAATCAATCTTTCAATCAATCTATTATAGACAATCGTCTTTGCTTAGTACGAGAACTATGAAATGTAATAATCATGACTGTAATTATTTGTGTAATATCTATACCTGATGACACAGTTTCATCATCATCATCGTCATCATTCTTTCGCGCCTTAATACCATGATTAGATCTACTTTTAAATTTGTGATATTAAAATGTATCGGCTGTAGTTTTCCTATTAAAAGTGTGTATACTGTATACCAAACAATCCAAATTTTCACTAACATGCTCCTTGACTCACGTTTCACGATTCATGTTATATATTACATTATGTTACGTAATGTTCTGTTATAATGATATGGCACAGTATATACATGCTTGTTTTGCAAGACTGTTATTTGTTATAGAAATAAATACCTCCGTGTAGTGAGCAACAATTCCACCCCATGTGAGGAAACCATTCACGATCTATATACATCGTAAAAAAAATAATGTAAACTATAGGGATATACCATATCAATAAAAGTCACTGTAGCTGGCATCCTCATTTAGTTCAATAGCCGGAATAGCAAGAATAGCCGGTCAACTTTAGGCCAAATTCTATCAGCTAGGATATTGTTAGAAGGCTGTAGGACACATCAAAAAGACATTGTTGCAATTTTGTTGACTTCAAAAAGGCCTTTGATTCTGTCTTAAGATGCAGAATCCCAGAAATATTAGATTTCTATAAGGTACCTATTGTTCTGATCGATGCTATTTAAAAAGCCGAGGTAGAAGAATAAAAGGACGTAAATTATGTCGGCTTTTGTAATAACTCACTATGATGATACTGACGATTTACATGTGGCGTACTACAGGGTGACACATTGTTCCCTTTTTTATTCATTACTCTATTTAATGATTATGTTTTTCGCATTCCCGGGTTCGTATTTCATGCCATGACTCTTCCAATTTTACCCTTGATCGTCGTAGATCTTCAAGTCATCCAGAGTGCAGCGTATCGGACCTCTCATTCGTTGACGATATAGCATATCTGATGCACAAAACTTCTTGATGAAGTTGAACGGGTTGGTAAAACGGTACGCTTGATAATTAACACGACTAAGACGAAATTTGTTGCTTTAGGCGTAAAACAGGCACATCTTGCTACATCAAATGGTGACATAGTATGTGTAGTTTCGTTCAAGTACCTAGGTTCTGTACTTCCATCTTCTTCAGATGATTTAACCAAAGGTAGAGGCCAGGCTTGGACAGCCATATAGAGGTCTAAATAAATTCTGGGCATCCGATGTCAACACTGACGTTAATTTAAGACTGTTCAGACACACGATAGAACCTGTTCTATTATATGCATCTGAAACGTGGGTACTATCAACCTCACTATTGACCCGACTTGACTCAGGATGCTTCGACGGGGCTATGGGAGAGTAGTATCTTTTCATAATGTTATGTATCGTGAGTTGTGTTATTTACAAGTTTCTTTGTCAGCTATGCCTGACCGTGATTTGTGGCATTCTTTGTGTAGCAAATATGTAAGGCGTAGAGGGACGGCACATTCCTATAATATGACTGTCTATTACTACTACTACTATTTAGTTCAAAAACATGATAATTTCCTTGATCAAAATATATAGAAATATGGAAGTTAGTTATATCTATAATATATGATCAAATGATACAAGATTAGAGCAAAAATATAGAATTTCTACAACGATATTCCATATAAACGATATGATTTAATAAAAGTATATAAATTGACCATTAAATCAACCTAGCCTATGGCCTATAATCATGTATGCATAAAATTGACTTTCAGTCTTTTGGGGTTACATTTTTGAAATTTGCATTGAACTTTAGGGAAATATTATATTCCAGCTCGGGGTCTATTTCCATACTATGTTAAGTACACGGGACGTTCAATTAAAGGATACCTTCTTCAAAATTAAATAATTCAATAATCAAAACAATTATAAATTCGGTTTACTTGTTCGTCTTTCTCGACAAATGAGGCTTCTGGCTGTGTACGAACCAATTCTAGAACACCTGAATTTACAAAAGAAAGTAAATGAACTATTTTAAAGCATCTCGTTTCCATTTCAAATAATTTTAGAGTCTTATGTATCCTCGTAGCCTGCACGCATACCCAAATCTTTTTTGTGATGTAGTAATAATCATAAAAAAAAGATTCGAATCTACGTACAGGCTAGTATTCTCGGAGGTCTAGGGTCGATTGTAATCACCAGTATAATCTCAATCATAATTATTTTAAAGTTACCTTGTCATAGCGACAATTAAAGATATCGGTAGACAGATAAGATATTATCGCATTATCGTTTTAATAATGTATGTTTTTGGATTCTATTGTATTCGTATTGAAGATCCCATCAGTGAAACCATGAAAGAATATTGAATTGAATATTTTTCAAAACATAAACCTATATCATATCAGTAATCTTAAGATGCGTGTTTTCTAATTAAATATCTATATGATTTGATGAGTTGCATTTGATAACAAAAAGACAACGGCCGTGATTCTGGATGTGTTTTATTAAAAAAACTCAACGTTTGGAAATTCGCCTGTGACCATTTTCAAGAGTAAATTTCTTTACTCTTGAAAATGGTCACAAACGATTTCCGAAACGTTGAGTTCTTTAATAAAACACATTCAGAATTACCGTTGTCTATGATTTTTGTTATCAATCTATGTATAATATTATAAATCTTAGTAGAGTACTTCGATAACATTAATCTCTGCATTCTGCGCGTCATTGAGCTGATTCTTAGGCGTCTATAATTGTTACTATTAATATGATATTATTATATTTATATGATTTAAGTTCACCTGTAAGTTCACCAGTAGGGTCAACAATCGGTTGGCATAAGACAGAATGGGTTACATTATCTGAAAATGAGATAACATTACATATTAGTGACGATATATCCTCATTTGAATGATGTAATTCTCGTTTCTATTTCATTTTGTAACCCGGTTTATAACGTGGGTGTATCTCTTTCATTTATATGATAACCATGAACAGAACGAGGCCCGTCTCACTTCGCTATATATGAACTTGATATATTATATGAAAAAGTTCACTGAGTACGCATTACAGCATCATTTTGAGCCTCGGATTCAAGTGTGAATTTCATAAAAATTTCTGCATACCGTCAACAACACCAATACCATCTGGAAAACGATCATCCTATTATAAAAAAGCAATCAATTATTATTATCGTAAAATTGTACATAATGCAGTCTATAGTCATCTATAATGTTACTTAATATGAAACTAAGCATAGCAGCGAATTATTCCATTGACTTATGAGACAAATTTCACCAATCTATGAAAATTAATTATCGTCGTGGATTCCGACTAATGACTTGCATAGTGCATAGATGCTGTGTAGTGAAAACCGCGCATATTTTACCGAAATTGATTCTATTAGAGATATTTTTGTACAAAATGACAACACAACTAGGTTATCACAACGTTTCGGCTGATCATAACTTCAGTCATTCTCAAGTAGATATTTTATTAAAAACTATCATAGGTATCTACGTACAAATAGTTTGCCTTTGAGGGTAAAACTACATCATGAAAACAAAATTATTATCATTGTAACAGTGGAGACCGGAACTAGATGTTTAGATAAACATCCACCTGAGAATGGCTCAAGTGAATTCCGAAACGTTGTGCTAACCTAGTTTGCGTTGTCATTTTGTACAAAAATCATGACTAAAAAGATTCTTATAAATATCAGAGATATATGTTGAAAAATAAATTGCTGGAATATGTAGTATTCTTATATAATTAGACATAAATTAGACATGTCACTATTAGTCTATTACCAGACGTCTTACACCTAAATCACTAGACACACTAAGATGGCTGACTAACAACACGTGTCTCGTGGCTCTGTCTTCTACTTACTTCGTATTTAATAACATAAGAACATTACAGAATAAAGGATATGATCACGTTGAGAAAAACGTATGCAAACAATATTATACATCTAGCTGTCGTTTAAGGCAGGCTTCACTGTATAAAAGGTCACAAGGCTTTCATTTCCCTACGTTCAACTTTACTTTGTTATTTCTCTGTATATTCTGATGCTTACCATTGAAAATTCACGAACTCTAATCGATTCCTTTGTAGCAGCAACATATGAAGCCAATGTACTTCCTTCTTTGATTGGCAAAAGGGTCACTGGTTTACTGTTAGGGAAAACAATGATGTCACAACTATACCATTCTATGATATAATGCAGTTTTTAACAACTTAATGATATATAGTTCACATTGTACCTTGACTGAGGGTTATTGAGCCACATATACTGAAAAATGGCAAATGAAAGTAAAAATATACATTGTTCCAATTAATCCGGATCGGATTGAATCCATACAATTTTAATAATCTTACTTTTGAATCTGGATTACAAAGGTATAGAAAATGACCTTGAGCATCAACAGCTAAAATTGAAAATGAAAAATAAAACATTAAAATACATAATTTTGTTATCAAACATAAAAATAACCCAAAGGTAAAACAACCCAAATGCCCTTATCTTAGATGTACCCGTACAACATGAAGTATCATCCTATATAAAGGTAATTTTTTTATTATATTACAATACCAACATTTTACAAACTTTCACAAATACATTAGATCTACTGAATGTTCATGTCTCGTATGTTATAGTTACAGTTAACTATTTATAGTGTTAGTCTTGGGATGTAGCTCAATGGGACTCAAGTTTTCCAAATAGCCCGTCAATGTTTAGAGTATGATAACAGCGACAACAATGATAACAGCAACAACAACAACAACAAAATCAACTCTGTATTGATGACCTTACTGCATGGGCAGCACCCATCAAGCCATTGCGTTATAGCTTAAGAAATGTCCAGACTCTTTAAGCTGAGGTGGAAATATAATGATTTGACAGAAGGTGTAATAATTGAATCATAATATTTTGAAAGGATCAATACAAAATTTTACAAAATATCGGTTTCTATTCTGAGGAACAGAATGATTGCAATGATGAGTGCGGCGAAATCCTTTTGAAATAATAAATATATATGCGTTGTCTTATGCGGTGCCTTGTACACTAAATCTATCCCTTTATTAAAAAGTAACTTCCACATCATTTATTTTGATTAAACTTCTCGAAAACATACATACCAGCAGCACAAGAATCGGCCAATTGTGACAAAACATCTCCCCTCATATCTGCATGGGTTTTATGAACCTCAGAGATAAATTCATTCATGAAATGTTGCCTTGCAATTGCTGAACAGTTCTACAAAGAAAGAGTTTCATTTCCAATATTATTTCAAATTCATTTTACTGATTTCTACTGCGCAGAAGCTCATGAATGTCATTTGAATAATTAAACTTACACTTGGACTCAAACATACAAACGAGATACACATTACACAACACGATTTTTTATTTGGCTGAAATCAATTTGTTTCGCCTTTGAAGAGTGTGTAACTATACAATACAATACAATCTTTAAATGTTATATAGATGCACCAGTTATTATTTTTTTGCTTAATTAAAACAATTTAATAAAAAAGAAAAAATTTAATTCTTGCAAGAATACTTACTGCTAGCTTGTAACAAGTCAATTTAACTTGTCAAGCCAAAAAATCTTTGTTTTGAGCAAAACTGGCTTGTTTAAACAATCTTGGCTTGCAAGGCAAAATCGCTTAACAGTTGGACATTTGCAATATATTTTGCTAACTAAATCAAGCCATTTTTGCTCAAAACAAGAATTGTTTGGCTCGAAACAAGCTAAATATTCTTGCAGAAATGAAATTTGTCCTGTGTGTATATATGTTCTCATCAAATCTAACACGTTTTTGCTTGAAAACAAAAAATACACGCTTGTCCACATAGCTTTGTATAAAACATATTTTCTTAAACTCTTTCTTTTTGATTTTGACTCGAAAAATCGTCAAAAGAAGAAAATATATCTGCTCTGTATATAGACTATAGGTTTTCGTGTATGTGCTATTTATAGTATCTACAGTATATGATTGGATCATCGTGGTAATATTACATGGCAATAAATTGAGACTTGCCATTTGAAAAATAGAAAAGCTAAACAACAATCTCTTTGGACTGGATTTAAATCGAGATATTGACATGATTTTATTGAGAATTCAAAAACAGATGCAATAAAAATTCAGCTGAGGCTCGACAAAAATTTACTGATTTTTTATATCAAATAACCAGTCAAACTTTCTATATTTTAGCAACCGATTGAAGAGGATATAATGAAAATTAAGCCATACTTATACCCTCTACTTTTTTTTATAAGAACACGATTTGAGGTTAACACATGTTAACATTGAGGTTTGGATATGGAACATATTTAGGAATAAATTCAAAACATTCTCAGGTTCAAATATTTGAAAATATTAATTTATAAGATAAAATATATTGTAAATAATATTACAAATACACATAACACATTTACAACAAAAAATTAAAAATATTTTAAGAATTTCCAGATTGATAGTTTTAGAAACTTAAGAACATTCGAGACTCAAACAAATTTTACATGTTATAAAACATGGCTATTTTCGCTAAAAGCAATACTGAATGGTACGTGCTCATTGCTCAATACTGACAACACGAAACTGCAGGTAAAATTATACAGATTAAATCCAGATTGGCCGAAGCTTGTTACATCATTCGTTTCCATTCCATGAAGATTCGAACAACAGAGCAATGTTATTTCTATTTAATGCTATTTAATTCTATCTGAATATTACATGTTATTATATTTCATTTCTATACATCGCAACATTTATAATAATAATAATAAAATAATTTATATAGTACTCACATCATTATAATATTCCATCACGAGAATTTTAACTTTGTATTTTTATTCATGTATTATCATACTAAGCTACAGCATGCCATTATATCATAGAATAGCAGGCTTTTTTAAATCGATATAGATTAATACTGATAAATATAGGAGCTATCAAAATCAATCAAATTTACAAATTGAATTGCAATAAAAAAGGAATTTAAATTCATAATAATATTTTTCAGATTGTCTTCTTTTAAAAAACAATGTAAGTTGCAGCTGGACTCAGAATCGATTTAAAAAGACGTTTTTGTAAAACATGAGCAATACGCATACGATCCATCATCAATTATTTATTATTATCATATCTCAGTAAATAATCCGTATATTGAAAATAACAAACTATTGCGCTCATCGTTAATTGCTCAAAATGCAGCATTTGTGAATTATATTACTCAGACTTGTATTACTGTATTTTGTTGTAAAATAATCTTCTTGATATTTTAAAAAGTGAGTTTTGCGAAGATAATTATGATTCTCTATCTCTTTCCTGTAGATCAACAGTTGTATTACTTCTAAAATAGGTATACGATCAATCAAAATGATTTAAGGCTCTTGTTAAATCCTTTTAAGCCTGACCCACTGTTTTTCAATAATTTGACATCCGTCATTTCCTTTTCGTAAACAATTTATCTAGGACTATATCAATTTATTATCTATACCATATTATCAATTTATATATCTAACGTATAATTATAAAATATCCAAATAACAGGATCAACTGCGCCATGTAAGATATGCAATGAGCAATGACTTGTAATGACTATGACACAAATAACCCGAATAGATATATATCCTATTGATATGAATAATGTAATTGATTATTATAGAATACAACTATGACATTCACTCTGGTCAACCACAACACACACTGATTATGTAACTGCGTCATGCCGAAGTAATTAGTTATTCACGCATGCGCATTATATCACCTGAGCTGTCAATTCCATTTCGAATCAATTAATTCTCAAATGACCAATCACCGTAATAAATATCAAGCCCCCCTCATGACACATTTTTATCTTCTTAGGCATTTGGTTGGACCCGTACCGTTTTCTTAAAGTGAGAGAAAATGATACGCGTCGCTGATTGGCTTAGATAAAACGTTTATCAAGCTGGCCCACCCAAAAGCAAACGAAAAATATCGCTGCAAGTAAACTATAGAAATCTTGATTGGTAACACGCGGCTGTGTATTAAAGCCATTAAATCTTCCAACACTGGAAAACAATGAAAATATGTCGCCGTCTAAATAAGTACATCACTGCAACTGACCTTCCATTTCGATGATGGTGGAATACCAAATGCTAAAAACAAATATAAAACTTTTCATTTCTAATTAGGGTATTGCATTACATGTTCTAGATTGCTCGACCAAGATAAGTACAAATTGACAAGCAGTGTCTAGAAACGAAATTATTTCTCGATCTGTTGATATTTTGGCATTATTAAAACCACACAAATTTGTAATGATTGTGTGCTGGAAAACAATTTGAGTATCGATTTGTCATTTGATGTTTCATAAAGAATTGTTGAGATAGTAAAAGTTATTGGTTCTCAAAATAAAAATACAGAGCATGATACAATTAGGTATGATCAACACAATTGATGTTAGAATATTATAGAGCAAAGTTATTTGATGAGTTGTTTTATTGTTGATGGTGTATTTGTAAGCAGATGTTGACATACGATAGAAGAAATGTAATTTTCCACTTGCATATACCTTAATACCGTGTTGTTTTGTTTTGTTTTGTTTTCCATTTATCATTCATCGACAAACCGAATAAGCTTTCTTCATCGGGGTGGCTGGTTAGTTTGTTAGGTGTTTTTAGCGTTTGTGAGATTTAATGGCCAAATGTCCATGCCTGGCCCAATAGTGCTCCCGGCTGCCACGGATTGAGCCCACAAAAGACCATGCAGGCCGAGGTTCAACACCTTAAGAATTACACTAACACCTGTTGTTGGTAAATGAGACCCAACCTGCAAGCCAGCATATCTCATTGGAAGATGTTGGGATTTTATTTGCAATAATTATTTTTTACTTACGAATCAGTTCATTTATAATGAGGCTTATTGTTCTTAACTTCTTTCAAAATTTGAGGCTGAAATTGTTCCTACTTTTTAAATTGCGAAAATCTATTTAAAATTGTAAGGATTTGTAGGAAAATGAATGCCTCTGTTTACACATTCACGGTTTCTTCGAAAAGTTTTCTATAATAATAATAGTAATAATATTATTACTATTAACAATAATTAAGGAAAAGGAACACGCTGAATCGATGCACAACTGGTTTTGATGAGCTATAATACAATGGTCTTGATTTTGCGCCATTAGCGTGAACACTTCAGAATTAGTTTCGGCTTTTAATGGGCCTCAATTATAATATATGCATTATAGCTATATACTGTATATAGTTATCATTTATATTTCATACCTTCATTTGCAATGACCAGTTGTCCTCTAGCATTTTCATTGGATGATTTATTTACTAACCATTCTTGTATTTTATCTATTGGAACATGGTTCTGTACAAATTCATCTAAGAACTCAGGGTTGCTTTTTAGAAAGGATTCAGTAAGAAAGACTTCTTCTGCATCTGAAAGATAATAACGAAAAAAGTTATTAATAAGAAATAAACTGTGAAAATATATAGATAAATCTCTGATATAGGATAAAAAACACATTGAGTCATCATTTTTGACGGCAAACTCAATCAGCATACAGGAGTACGCTGGACCCGTCTTACATCTATTTGTAAGAGTTGGGTCTCGAAAATCGCCATTTCGTTCAATTGAATTCAAGGTTATTCTTATTTTCGAATTCATGATATTGTTTTCGCGCGATTTGTTCAAATTTCGCAAGCCTTGGTGACTGGCATCTGTCCGAGTAGAGCTGAGAGCGGCACATGAAAAAGTGTCCCAACTCTTAGATGAATAGATGGCTCTGGTCTCAGAGAGTGAAAGCAAAGCTGTGTATATTCACTGTTCTGTTGTGCAGTGGTGTTGTGTATATTGTAAATCTCCGTACTTAGGATAGGAGGATTAAACTTTAATAATCAAAATAGTAGTAAAATGTCAATGTAATATATATTATTAAATTAAAACATCTTGTACTTATCATAAAGTTTATATGTCTATAGTAAACGAACTATCTATCTATCTATTTCTCAGTACTTGGGATAGCCGAACTTCAGACTGGATCATATCTGATCGACTGTGGTTCAAATCCCATAAGGTCAACTCAACTCAGCCTTGACTGTATCTAAAACATCAAATGAGTACCATCTGAGGATGGTGGATGGAATGGTCCAGAGGGAATTGCATTGTGAGTAGCTACGGCGCATCGTTGCGCATTGACAATCGAGACATGTCTGCCATGAAATCTGTTGAAATTGTTCTGCAGTGTCGCGGCTGAGATCAATGAAGAGTATTTAACATCATTGCTGTAAGCGAAAAGAGCCACTCCTCTAGAAACAGGGGTGTGGTACGGGTGACTTTGTAGGGCGACACCGTCTACATTACTTTTATTTCTCAGTACAGACGCGTTCCTTGTATGTTGTGTCTGTTGGAGCAGTAGAATAGAATAGGCTTTTCAACTGCATTTAACAGAAACCAATTTCAGAAGTTCGTTCACTTGACCCATTTTGACTTAACCCAACAAAGCAGATGACTCATTTAATATATCATGTATAAACAGTGTTAGCCTTCAGAACAAGGCTAGCCTCCATTTCATAATATGGAATAATAATAATAGCATGTTTTGATATTTCATTTGATTTTTTTTTTAAATGAGCAACTAATATCCAAACATTATATAAAACTAATCAACACGTTGCTTTGATCATTCATAAATAAAGGGGAAGTTTAGTGAACGTAGAGATCTTACAGATCCTTATACTTGATAATAAATTGTTTTAAAATTTAAAATAATTAAGGTCAAATACTGTTGAAATTTATCAAGATTAAAATTTCGAAAGAAAGAAATTAATTAATCTGAAATTCTGAAAAACGATGTGAGAATAATGAGTTTGAAAATAAAATAAAAATGTTGAACTTACCATTGTTATGTTGTAGCATTGTTACATCTTCGGACTTAAAAGGGGTATTTTGAAATACATGTCTTTGAAGAAACATTTCAGGTTTCAAAGCCGGACAAAAAGGTCCTTCAAGTAACATAGAATTAAGGCATTGTGACGATAGAGCCGCTTGTTGTTCGTTGTAAGAACTCATCGAATTTGTTTCAATGTTTCCAAATAAATTTCCTTCGTAATAAATTGGACCTTCAGCATGAGGTAGCGGTGGAAGACGTCTTGAACTTACTTGTCTTTGACCGTTCGACATGTTCTAATGCAATTACATTATTGACTTACAAAACTATGTGCCATCATATTTTGACTACTTTTGGCTTCGAGAAGATGCTACCAGAAGGCTCAGAATGCTACTGGTCATATTTTTATGTTTATAAATTCCCAAATAATTTACAAAAATAATCGTGACAAAGCAACATTTTATCGCTTATAATAGTAAGAACAGGTGGATTTCAAATATCACACGGCAGACCTAATCTACATAACAATCAAAAGAACACTCATATAAAGATCATTTACATAATAATGAATACATTTACATGATAATGGATTATGTAGAGAGCACCAGACAATTGTAGATTTTTAAAAGGTTTTCAACAATTAGCTGTATACGGTGTTTCGTAAGTCGGTTATGGAAATATTTGATACAAGTATGAACAAATTAGGATCCTGAAAATACGTTGACGGATGTGCACCACTTCCAGAAAGACCCAAGTACCCATAAAGTTCCACAGAGAAGAAAACAGCAGACATAAACTCCCACAAAGTCATGTTAATTTTCAATTTCATGGTTATTTTTAGTCTATCGTATAATTTTCATTTCCCTCTCTAGCCGCAACATGCAGCCACAATTAAACATACAAATATTTTAGAAATTTAAAACATATCAATTCTGTTAGAATTCAATAACCATAACGTATTGCAAACTTGTGTAAGTAAATAAAAAGTGGGACGCATTGATGTTATTCTGAGATGACCTCTAAGGTCGGAATCCATCTCATACTGTTTGGCATTCATGCTCATCTAAAAAATATGTAAATGCGAATTTATATGTCCGTGGTTCGGTTTTCTCAGTCACTTCTCATGCATGTACATTGTACAGAAGTAAAAACATGTACTGTACTGCTATCGTCTGTCTTTTATTTCTCTATATCTCTTGCTGTTATTAATGGAGATTGGGGCTCAAAAATTGATGTGCTCTATGTAGTTATCAATTATTAGAACAGATGGATACAGTATTGATACTTTAGGCAATTTCATTTTCATGTGGTTTTCAGGCGTATTTTAAAAATGCAGGGAATTCTAGTAACACGCACATATACTATGGCTCATCTACAAGTGACGGATAGTTGCAAATCGCTAGCATTTACTTCTCTATTGGATTAGCATTAACGATTTCAAAATATAATATGAAAAACAGGTGAGATCTATTTCAATGGAACTAAAATACAATTGATGGTGATGGCAGGGAGCAAACGTTCAAAATAAATAAACAAGAGAAAATATGAACAATGTGTAGAAATTTACAGCAGGTGTGTAAATTCTAATCAATTGAGGAAAATAACACCAAAATCACATATTAATGAGTATGATCGTGCAAAAACTGAATTTACAAAAATAGAAGACAGCGGTCGTTATAAACAAGGTTTTCTGGTATAGTGGTCAATCAGACAGGGGATCTTTGAGGATAATTTAAATGGTCATTCGGTATAGGTAAGCAGTTAAGAACAGTTGATTACACACACTATGAAGTCATTCAAGCAGCAGTCGAGACATTAGCATAATATCTATAAGATGTTGATGAATTGTTGTTATACAATCTAAACTTTCTTGTTTTCATAGCAAGGTTCAGTTTCATTTTAATTGTTATAATCGTGATTTGTGTGGTATTTGAGCCACCCCATTCAAGACATTTAAGCACAATTAATCAATTCTCATAGCTCCGCCATTCATGCAAATAATTCTCTTAATATGTTGACATATTTTGGGAGTACAGAACCCTAACCTACTCGAAATAGCTCTGCGTAATCTAAAACCTTGAAAAATAGTAGTCTATTGTTTCAGTTCAGTAAGAAATAATTTGTCCCTAATCTGTAGAGAGTCTGCAAGCAACTGAGGCTAACAGAGTCCACGGTCCACTCGGATGTGTAATCATCTCATAGAAAATTTTTTCTCTCTATTTCTTGAGAAGCTCTCTTCTCTTGTAACCAGGTTTACGATCTAAGATTTATGGCAAAAGCAAGTGCCTTCGTTTCCACATCGTTCATCAAACTCAAAGAGCGATCGAAATAAAAATAAATTATTGTAACAAATGATAGTCAGGCAAAAACAGTTGTCATCAGGTGAAGTTTTATAAAGTTGCATCAATTTTTTATTGCTCAATTGTACTCTATTTAAAAAGCTCGAGTTAGATTTGTACTAAATGTACAAAGGTACCAGATGCAAAAATATTTTTTTTTAATCGGTTGTAAAATAATTTAAAAGTTTGTGTTGCAAGATGACTTACTAAATCTCGACAAAACGACCTGGAAGTAGTTCCGTTTTTTCATAACTTTTTGCATGGGATTGGATAACATATTGATTTTAGCTGATTCTAGAACGTTCGCAGTCCGGCTATCTACCAGTTAAAAAGGTCACCTGTTAGGTAAGATGATTTGACGACTATATTCACTCGTTATAGACTCAATACGATGAGGTCATTTAAGGAATACATGTGATCATTATTTTAAGCATTTTTTAACGCAAAAATAAACAGTTTAAGACAAACAGAAAACAATTTACATTTTTTCAAGGTAGGTTATAGTCTGCCGCTATGAGACACTCAAGTGGCTAAAATCACTCGCCTGGCGGCTCGTGATCTTCTGGTCTTCTTTCGTGACTCATTAAGCATACAACGTGTTTATATCAGAGCACTTGAACTGAGTACCAATTTCTATTTGATAAATGTTCATATACCCTAGCTGGAGATACGTCGAAATGCATTAAAAACAATAAACAATTTATAAAATCTAATAATTTCTTTATATTCACATAACCTTATGGGTGTGAATTTAGAATTCCTACGTAAGAAAAATAACGAAATATATATAACTACGTCATGTATACCAAATTATGTCAATCGCAATAAAATTTGAATATTGTAATAATTTACAAACTTTTGAATAGTTTCATAATTTTTATATACTACAAACTGTGTAAATTATTCATCTATCTAACTTGCATAAATATACAAGTTAATAACATTCTGCTATGTAAATTAAATAATACTTTTTTAAGAAAAAAGAAGTTCCTATAAATCTCGATAGAATAAAAGTCGGGCATCTACCAATGCGCACGGTATTAATTTATTACATGTATGCATAGTTCTCGATTTGAGTGTTTCGCTAGTTAAATATTAAATGTAATGTTTTTGTCTCCGGTTACAGTATCTTAAAAAAGCAAGCACCGTAGCTAATATTCCGTAACGAAATTAGAAGTACATGAAGCGTTGGTTGCGTGTATAACAAACATACTTCCACCATCTTGTTTAATACTCGAACCTTCGTTTTGATCGGCAATCATCGCATGTTACCGCATGTGCAGTTATATTAAATATGGTATGTCATAAATATTTCCGTTCTAGGCTTTAAAGTAAATGTAAATATCAATCATAAGTACCAGTAAGGAAGAACACAGGTTTGTTATCCGGATGCGTAGCCGTTTGATATTCATCGCGGAATCGGAATCTCCACCGGTCTTCTAAATCCAATCTCTGTACTTCCTCGCGCATAGCATATCGATCATTTGATACGATGCACAATCGGGCATCTTTAACAAAATTAAACTGTGATAGAAATTCTTTGTTTACTGAAGGCGAATAGCCATACAATAATAACCCACCGAATTTTCTTGTTAATTGGCATTTTGACGGTACTTGTTGATCGTATAAATCGGTATGAACAACACATACGGTCACTGATCTTCCGAGATCAACATATCCACCGATAACTAATACGGGGGTATCGGGTTGGTTACTCGACGCAGGAAATACATCACCACCAGCATAATGTAAATATTTCTGCATTACACAGTGTGAAGGTGCGTTTATTTGCGTAACGTCTTCAAGATCTGGTGGTGTAACCAGGAACGTATGTGGTGGTTTGTCAGTGTTTACATCTGCTTTGGAACCACTTGTCCAATCGGATGGTATATCGGCGACATGTCGGGGTTTACGATTCGTCGCTCTACACATAAAACTTAACCGTTCAAAACGACATGTGATTAGATTTTCATGGTACAATTTTAATTGATAATCCACATTTCCACCAAGATAATTATTCGGATTAAAGTCAATCACATCGACAAGCCGTGCATTTAAGAACACACAAGAGTGTATAAATGTTCTGAGAAAGCCATGAACAGAATTTCCAGTTTGTGATGAACTCCACGGTCGTAAGCCAATGCTAGCGTATTGTAAAATATCAGGCGTAGATTCAATAATTGAGATTACCTCTAAAAGAGATGTTGTACCTGGTAAAGGACAGACTGCATCTTGGTCAATTTCTTTCCCACCATTGACAACCTCAATGTCACTGTTAAGAAAAGTTAGCAAGATTTATTATAACGAACTGGAGAGTAGAAATGGATGCAGCTGGCACATTATTATTTAGCACCAAGCGATATATAAAAGACTGGCTAACATTTATATAGTAATATAAACGAACAAAGCAACTGCGAAACAACTAAACGATTGAACACAAGCTATTTCAAATAATTATTATAAATAATGACAAACAAATCATGTGTCGGAGTGAGCACATCATTCTGTTTCAAGGTTTAAAAACGTTGGCATGGACGTAAATAACAGTTTCAATAACAGTAAGAATGGCAAATGTTCTGGACATTTTTAGCGTGAAGGCTTATAATTATAGACATACGACATACACTTGAATGCTGGATTGGTCCTTTGAATTATTTGAGCTTTATTGTCTCATTGCAATTCGATCTTCAAAGAATATATCCCATAATTATATTATGCATTACAGTCAATCGCTATCCTGTTCTTCACTACCAGGGCGTACAGGAATAAGGAATGGGGCAGAGTGGGGAGGTGGAAATTGTGTTGCTTATTTCTCTCCTCAACAATATCCCACAAGACTGCAATTATTAAAACGAAACAGCATTAGCAGTGATATTGTCTGAAGATCGCAATAAACGCGGAAAACTTTGAGAAACGGGAAAGGATTTTGCTTCATTATTGTCTCCTATCCTATATTATGCAGTGATGTACTATATAGATATAGGATTAAGGGGTAGGATAAAATATCTTCATAATCAAAGGCTACAATGACCACGGTTAGTAAACGTGGGTATGCCCCAATACTGGCAATGGCCTTTAACTGATTGTGGCATAATACTCAGTTGAATATAATTGAATGTTAATTGACCATCGCGCCATGCGGGCTCAAAGTTGAAAAGTGAATGCCATTTTTCAAGTCACAAGTAGAATAGTGAATCAGTTAAAGGTGTCGCATATTCGAAGAGCGAGCGCAAAGGCCGCCGGTCAATTTTATGCCTTTAAACCTTAACAGACTATTGATCAATGAACTGTAAAAAGCAACATGATGGTGATGATACCGACCTCATCGGTTCAGATTCTTTCTCGATACTTTGCCACATCACAATACTATCACATAGTAATAGAAACATGGGCCAAACATCTTCTGAGGGATTGTCAGAATCTTTCGAAACTCCATTTGCACGATTAACTTGTGATGTATAACTTTGGCATGCAAATAACTAAAACATGAACAAAGACCAAATTATGACAACAACAACAACAACAATGCATGAATAATAGAAAATAAGTTAAGAATTCGAGATAGAAGAATAATGTATCAATGTGGGTGGGGGGAGTTAAGCTAATATTTTTCTGTAATTTTCTGATGCTGATATGGACTCCGTATTTGCACCTAACTGACTACAGTAACACCCATTGTGTTTCACATTGTGTTTCTTCTCTTATGTCAAGAAGAAAGTATTGCAACAGAACCTTTCCAATCGTTACGATGGATTGGCATTATTAGGTGTCTGAAATCATGGACATCGTAGGACAGAGCGAGATTCACACAGTATCAATCACTTCGAATTGTTAATTTGTTGGCAATACAGGTGTCACGCCTTCTATCCCTTGAAAGCTCACTGTCGTAGCAGACATTTGCTGCAGTGTCAATAAGGCATATAAGAGCCAGCAAGCAGCGGCAGATAATTGTCTTCATGGGGGTATACCATTTCGAACTGCACTGTTACTAATCTCTACAAAGAGATGGGCTAGCGAAAGACGATAATGTGAAATGGTCACTCAATGAGGTGGTCGGTATAACAGTTATTGATTTTACCACCCACCTTGATGACATCCTTTACAGCACTGTAACTTGCATCATCCATATCAGGTGGCAGAACAGCAAATACGTGATTGGGCCAATTCTTTTGGTACAATGCCATTTCATTGTTTTTCACGAAGACAATGTGGATATGATCTGTTTCTTCCATGGCGTGAAATAGATTTAACATTCCTAAAATATACGAGGTTAAACATATTATTATAAACAAGTTAAAACATTGTTTTCAAAGAAAGAAAAACAAATTTCACAAGATCGCTGTATGCTGCTGCTCTATTAGTGAAGCTATCAGCTTCTAACATAATTTCTCCAACTTGGCAACCAATCACCACCAGTCACACTGATACTACTATAGGGGCAAAGTATTGAACTGAAAATAACAATTCAAGTATAACAAAGCTTTTCTTTTTCTCATGGATTTTAGGGTTCAAGAAGCTATTTGTTCAGCAACATTGGGGAAGAATTAACTTTCTTGGTAGCATCTCCAGTCCCCCAAAGATATAAAGGCACACTGATGTCACTTACTTTTGAATCTCTGTTTTTTAGATTTGAAACAATAACTTTTCAAACGCTTATTTCTCGAAAACTAGTAATCTATTCGTTGTAAAACCTTGGCAAAGTGATCAAGGGACTTGGTAAAACACGTTGAAGTAATATTTTTGAGTTCAATTTTCAATTACTTCTACAGTCGATCTTGACAGTCACGTTACACTTATATCTATATAATGGAAAACAAAAAACTGTTTGTGTACCTTCCTCTTCTCCACCACTGCTTGCCATTAGAATCGGTGTTTTAACTGTTAGCCGATGACCATTGACTTGATCAGTTGCTGTGAAAATCATTTCTTCAACTGTCTGCTGTTCATCGTCAATACGGAAATGTTTGGAATGCATTGCTGGTATAATAAATTGTAGATCAATAGTGATTTTCTCTTTACCGAAACCATTGAGTACAAAATCTAAAACCTTTGTTGTATTTCCACCAATCCCTTCGCGATAGAATTTACATATGTCACAATGATGAACATCATTGTGTGCTGATTGGTCAGATAATATAACAGGAACAATTTGTTGTCCTTCATTTTCATTGATATGTGTTGACGTTTTAACAGGACGCATTTCACGTTGATGCTTAACTACGTCACGTTGAACAGAGCAAACATGCACAACGCTACAATCTCGAAATTCGCTGTCTAAAAATTCAGCCACAAAAGCCATTTCACGTATTTTATCAACATTAGGCCATTCAGCTTGGCCGTTAAATTGTGCTAATTCAAAGTTAGTAAGTAGCGGCGTATACGTGATGCGGTTATCTTTGACGTCAACACGTTTGAGACGCATTAGCATGCGATGAACGATTCGTGCGAAATGAAAATAGGCACCAGTCTTACCAACCTAGAGAGACAGGAAGAAAGACACTATCAGCTACTAGCAAGCATTAATTAATAGACTATGGGAAGTTAAAGAGGTGGCCGGAGTCCTCCATTCTGAAGGTCTAGATCTGAACTTTATGGATCAGAATTTAGGCCTGAGTTCAAAATATAATCGAAAATCTATATTTACTGTATTTCAATTATTTGTTAACTAACATTTATTCTTGTGTAGTATATAGTGTCTAATATTATTAAACATTATCATTGTACTGTATTTTGTAACTATATATCATGTAGTTGAGGTTAAAATCCAGACCTTTTTGGGGGGTTCGAAGTACGTCCTACGTACAATTGTTATGCTGGAATTGCCTCGTTTGAATGTATGTCATCAGATGCCACGAGGCATTAGTGCACTGCATTACCTGGAATCATGTGATCTTGGTCAACTCTTCTCCACGACAGAGGGTAAGTCTTGTGATACTGTAAGGGTGTAGTCATTCTTGCATGTGCTAGCGATTCGATTGCTTCCCACCCGCCCTCACCATCACTGTCTGTGCTGATTGTACTTTAGATAATTTACCAGATATTTAGTCTCATATAGAGGCTAGGCTTTGTTCAACACTATAGTGACTTCTATTAGCCGAAATAATGTAGAATCTATGTTTGAGTTAATATTTTTGTATAGAATATAGAATGTCTAACCTTCATTTCAACAGAGTAGTTTTGATTTCTCCACTGAATATCAGTGTGACGGTGCTTGGTTCGAGCGGTGGAGACAAGTTAGGACGAGTTTAGCTGCCTAACGAACGAATGAGTAACTCCCACCAACCAAGCACCAATCCCAAAACCCCATCAAAGGGTGAGGATTTTAATCATTTTAATCATTACTTCGTGTGGCTTTAGGAATCAATTCTGTATCCTGCTCAAGACCTGCCTGATCAGATTTAGCCTGACCAATGGGTGAAGATCTTAGGATTCACGTCCAGGAGATTGAGGATACATTTGACGAGTAAGTTGATTTGAAGATCAAATAGAAATGTTAAAAATCTCATGCATTAATGAATCGACCATGTTATAGCCTTCGAAGTCGCTTCTGTATTAATTAATGCCTCAGTTTGAGACACTTGGAGGCCCAGCTTCAATTCTGAAGTGAACATTATACGTAGCAGCGACTTCTTCGACACAAACAATCCATATAAGCTCTCGACCACACATTTCTTTTTGATACATGCTTTGATTTTGGAAAGGGAACAAATTTAGAACACAAAGGAACTCTCACAAAAAAACGTATGCTGATTGGAAAGTCGAATGTTAAATTGTTAGGTCTAAAGATGGAATTTTGGAAGGCATATAAATGGAATTAACTTTGAGATAAAGTATTAAATACAATTATACTCTGTTATTGATTTCAAATTCTAGGTCTACGTTTAAAGTGCAATATTGATTTTGGTTGATCTATTTTCGGCAATTTCTGGAAAGTAAGAACTTGTACTTAATGGGTACCCTAATCATGAAATCATGTTCATTTTACGAATTGAATATTGTAATTTCAATTATTAAAGTGTATATCTCGCCATTTTTAACAGGTTTGGATAGAACCTTTTTCTATTCATATTCATGTTGTTGTTGAGTTTTTACACAGCGTGACTCTTTACCCGTCAAAGTTGACCTCAAACATGACATTTTGGAGATTATCGTGTCCCACTTTTTGAAACCAAAAAGGGAACGATTTCATTTTCCACATGAGAGTTTGACCGTGATTTTTTGACAACATAAGTTTTAATTTCATCTCAATCCTGCTAGCTACTTTTCTTATAGTATAACATATTCCAAAAAGAGATATATACCTTCAAAGTTGTAACTTTTCGTTTTAACACTTTCTAGCTCATACTTAATATCACATCATAAGGATTATCGCGCTGCTACGCAACGATACCGGAACTCGGGAATAAAGGGGCAAAATTGACCGGCGACCGCTGCGAGCTCAAGTTGAATTTATGCTTAGCGTAATTCAACCGTCTCGCTTTGAAACTATTGTTATACGCAGGCCTAATTTGTATTAAATTCATCTCAACAATGAACATTGTGTTATAAACAATAAGCATGCACGTGATCTTAAGTGCGTAGCGCCTGCCGGTCAATTTTGCTCCTTTAATATGCAGAAATAGGGTTGAGATGAATTTTGAGATGAAAAACCTTCCCAGGCTCCCAGCAGCGTTGCGTAGCGATACGCCATGTTTGAGGTCAATTTTGACGGGGCAAGAGTCGCCCTGCGTAAAAACTCAACAACACGATGTACGGATAGAAAAAAAGTTCTATCCAATTCCGCTTTTTAAAAAAGGCGAGATATACACTATAATATGTAATATATCTACAAAAACAAGTTTGAGAAACAGTGAATTGTGGTCATTATAGACAGGTGGTTGCTGTATGAAGGTGATAATACATTACCTGTGGGGCACCAGAAAATAGAATGCATCTTGGATGATATTGTTCTTTGTCGCTCTCTTCGTCTGATTGATCATCATCAGCATGGTGTCCTGTTGGTAAATGACTGCTATCATCTAGAAATGAAAAATATTGAATCATACAATAATCATATTTACATCAGATGGATAAGGACAGCATACACGACAGATAATTAGATATTGGTATAGTAGTCATACAGTTTATCTTATGGAGTGGATTTTCAAATAAGAAACAAAAGCGTGTCTGTATCAGTAATGCGTGTTGAACTTTTTGGAAAACTCAAAATGTTAAAAACATCTGGAATTGAACTGATCAAGATTAAAAAAAAAACCGTATGGAAATTTAAAGATCTGAAAATATTTAACAAGAACTTGATCACGAAATAGTTTATAGTGTTTCCAAGGTAAGTTGCAGATAAGGTAAGCGGTAATGTCACTTATTTGACCGAATTGCACTTAAGTGGGTTTCACTGTATGTAATATTACAATATACGAGCAGTAGTACCGTACTTAGATCCCTGTGACAAAACTCCTTGAGTTTATGAACGTGAAATTTCCTAAAAATTCATGAAATGTTCATTAAATTTTTGAGCAATTTCATGTTAAAAAACCGATTCATGAATCAACAAAAAAATGTTCATGAACTGTTCATGAACTCATGAAAAATATTTCAGATAATTACAAGGATACCTATAGCCACCTTGTGAGCACACATACTTGTTTAATTGACATACGCACAATTTGCAGGCAATTAGATAAGACCTGTGTGCACCGGCGAGGAAACAATGCCTGGTTATACTCCACCACTGATGAATGGTGGAGTATAACCCAGCTATGGAATTTAGATAGGATATTCATTAATTTTAAATTCACCTGTTTTAGAATCATTAGCTTGATCTGTATCTTTGATAATGACGTTAAACAATGCAGGGTCATCACTTGAGGCTAGATGAGAAATTCATCAAAAATGAGGTACCAAATCACAGGCAATCAAGTCACAGGAGTAGACATGGTATTGGGTTCATTGGAAAGCATGACGATTAAGTGGACTGACGAAACATGATTGGTGCATGCAACAAAACAAAGAGTGCAAACGCATGCATCATCAGTGTGAATCTGAATGAGGTGAACCTGTAGTAGCGTAGCCTCAATTTTGTATATAATAAATATTTAAGTCATACCTCCTAAGTAGCCTCTCTATCGTGTATATAAAAGTAAAGTAATTTGTATATATAGTCAGTACTGTATTATTAGATGTTATCTAATAGCAAAGAATATAGTGCTCAATGTCATAAATGGCAGAGCTGTAAATAATAATAATAGAAATAGAAAGGAGTTACAGATCACACATTCTTATACTGTAACTTCAAGTTTCATGCTTTTATAGCAATCATCAGACAGAAATAAAACTATTAATTTCTTGCATTAGCTCAGATGTCAGAGCTTCCTTCATATTTGATCGACTCTGGGTCAAATCCCCCAAAGGTCAACTCAGCCTTGAATTATTTAAAACATCAAATCAGTACCATCTTCGGATGGCGGATGGAATTGTCGAGAGATAATTGCATTGTGAGTAGCTGCGGTGTATCATTACGCATTGACAATCGAGGCCTATCTGCCATTAACTCTGTTGAAATTGATCTGCAGTGTGGCGGCTGAGATTGATAAGGAGAATTTTAAATTATTGCTCTATTCAAAACAGCTCGATTGGCTCTCAAAAAGTACATCCTCGCAGCCAATCGCCGACCTTTGAGTCGGATATTCCCATCTATTCAGAAGCATTTCAAAATAGTCTGTCAAAATAGTTGATCTGGACAGCTTCCTTGTGTCTAAAATAGTTTAATACAAAATGTAAGTTTATTCTCCATGCTTACTGAGTGGTGAAGATGGAGATGAAACACCAGGAGTTGTTAGCATCTTTCTTGCTCTTCTCGCTTCAGTCCAATGCCTAAATTATGTACAATAAAGGAGATGTTAGGGCAGTGAGAAAAACATGTGATTTAAAGAGATGGCATCAAAATGTCCAAACCACTGAGATGTTCCAACCTCCTCAGTTAGGAACCTGCTTTGGTTGACATTATTAGGGTATAGACCGGGAGCCCGTAAAATTTAATTACGTGAAAAGACTTAAAGCTACAATTACCCTCAACAACTTGACAATTGAATCAGCAACCAAAAACGTCATTGCTGGCAAACTGTATCTGACCGAAAGGGGCCGCAGCTGCCCCTCGAAGAAGGGGTGGCATTTACAAATAATCACGTGAAAAGCTTCACGGCTGAAAAGTATCAGAACATATGTACTAATGCATCATAATTTATATTGGAATGTTGACAGTAAATTTTTCGGTACCAAACCCCTAGCCAGTAGCTACAATGTGGTGCAACAATATTACAAATAATCACGTGAAGATATTCACAGCTAAAAACAGTCCAGGAACATGCAGTAGGGGTACAGGGATTTACTTTCACTAATGCCAGCTAAAATATCGGTACCAAACCCTTTGCCAGTAGCGTTTTAATGTGCAAAAGGGGTCTGGGACCAAGCTAGTTATAGTAAGGTTTAACCTGAGTTAATGCCAAGAATTTCAAAGCGTAAGACATTCATAAGTGAAAATAAAAGTATTAAAAGACAATCATAACAACAACAACAGTACTGGGAGTTTATAAAAAGCTAACCATTAAATTATGTAATTAATCAGACAATAATTAATTTGATTTGAAATAGCTATATGGAATTAATACTAAATTGTATGGATTGCAAAAGATGCAATCAAATTTACATAACCGCGTTGAATAGATTGTATGCATAATTATTTTAATGGATCTTTAGCATAACATCTCTCTTCCAAAATTTGCATGAGTAATATTTTAATAGAGCCGGCGAGATTATGAAAACAGTAGCTTGTGACGTAATCGTCTAATTATAAACATGTAAATACCTACTGTGATTATTGTGTAACTGCCAAAGTCATATGATCTTAATATAGTAATTGTAATGTATGTTGACATATAGTCAGTTCTATTCAGACATAATGCAAGCGTGTTCTCGGTCTAGAACGACACCACGTAGCTAAATGTTTGATATTCATCAACTATATGCTGTGAAGGATAATTGAAATCTTAATGCAATCAGTTTTCTTCTGAAGTTTGATGTTTGTTGGCACGATCATTATTTTTATTATTAAGAGCCAATTATATAACTTGTGGTATATATGTATAAATATGACTATATAGAATGGAGAGAAAATGTCTGATTTGTTTATCGTCTGAACCTAGCTTGAGAGATATCGTAGCATCGAACTGGGAATCGGCAAAGGGAGCAGCATTGTTACGTCAAAATTTTAAAGAAGATAAATATAAAGTGGTGACATCCACAATTATCGAACGTCGTGATGGTTTTAAAGGACTTTGTTATCATTCAAAATGCCTCAGTAGATACACTGCTGTTAAAAAGCGGGCGGCATCTACTACACCGTTCACTGCTCCCCCGCCTTTGAAACATACAAGAGCTAATAGTAAGCAACCTACAACAACGAACAGGGCTATTTTGGAAAATGTATGTATATTTTGTAAAAAAGGTAGGATAAGAAAGAAATATGGTAAAGATAAAATCCTTCATCAAGTACTATCAAAACCAAGCGCATCTAAAATTGTATCTGCAGCAATACAAAAAGGGGATGGGAACATCTTATCATTGACTGTGGACTTCATCGCAAGTGAAGCTAAATACCATTCTGACTGTAAATTGACGTATTTGCAATGTGATAATATTGAAGATATCGTTGAAGAAGCACATTACTACACCTTCTCCAATAGGCAAATACATACAGAATCCTTCAATTGCTTGGTAAATTTTATTCAGACCGAAGTTATATCAAATAAAAAGCCAATAGCTGCAGTAGCACTACATGAACTTTATATGGATGTATACAGAGAGAACGGTGGTTCGGAATTGTATTCTGTTCAATCTTTAATAGAAAAAATTACTAATCGATTCAAGGATGAAATAACGATAGTTGGAAACTCTAAAAAAGAGGGAAATCTCGTATTTAGCTCTGAAATACCTGATACAGACGCATTCAATACGTTTTATGAAACCTCAAAGGAAGAGCAACAAGTGTTAACTACGGCTATGTTATTAAGAAGAGAGATATTGAAATTAGGTTCTACGAAGACTCCAGTACCAACAACTATTGACACAATTAAAGCCAATTCACCAGATGTACCCCCTATCTTGGCCCTGTTTTTTGATACGCTGTATGGTGGATTGACAAAGGCAAGGCTCCAAGATGCAGATGGACAAGAGCTATTTCAAAAAAAATCCCTTGCTAGCGCATCAGATGCAATCTACTCGTGCACAAACGGTAGATCCAAGCCGTGGAAAAGTACTGCCCTTGGCTTAGGATTAGCAACGTTGACAGGGTCAAAGCAGCTACTGCAGATCCTTAACAGATTTGGGCATACCATCAACTATGACGAAGTTAAAAGACTAGAGACAGAAATGGCTTATACATGCCAGAATAATCAAAAAGAGATCCCCGATGGTCTGTCTTGTCTTGCTGCATCAGCGTGTGCATGGGATAATTATGATGTCAATACAGAGACATTGGATGGCAACGACACATTACATGCTACTGTTGGTATTTGCTATCAAAATAAACTTAATGAAGAAAAAGAGCCCGAAAGATCAGTGAGTACTGTAGAAACACGAACACGCAAGTGTTTTAAGGGACATATTGCTGATATTGCACCTTTCAGAATGTCTATCAAAAAAGCCAATTTTGAGTTAGATATATCTGATGAAGCATGTCTCCCCATTTGTCAAGTGAGCTTAGATCTTGTATGGCTGATATGCTCCGTATTTTCAAACAGCACTCCACTCCACACAGGATATTTCTCGATGTTTATACAGGACACTTTACCGCAAACTGCTATTGCTTATATGGACCCAATCATGCAGCCTCCTACTAGCAATGGTATAGTGCAAGAGACAATGAGGCGAACTATGAGGCTAGCTAATGAAACTAAGCAAAAGTACGCAATTGCAACTTACGATCTTGCAGTCGCAATAAAAGCATTCTCAATACAAGCCTTGATGACACCTACTTTTGATAATTTAATTATTTTACTGGGTAATTTTCACGTTGAGCTTGCATTCTTTGGTGCCCTCGGAACCTTTGTTGCAGAATCAGGATTGGAACACATATTTACAGAGAGTGGTATTTTAGCAGGTGGCTCTATCCCTGGAATAATTAGAGGGAAATTTTACAATAGATGTTCACGAATTCATCAAATCGTAGCCGCTTGTCTGGAAAAAAATCTTTTTAAGTACTTTTTGGAATCAAATGAGAAAGATTGGACTGATGTGATCGCTGATATATTTAACAATGAAACAAACGTTGAAAGTGTTCTATCAGAAGTAGAGAAAGATCTGTTTATAGAACTACTTCAAAGCTATGAAATATTTCTCCACGAAGTAATGGAAGGAAAACATGGAGAGACTGCTGCGTATTGGGCTATCTACATATACCTGGTCAACCGAATTTTTCGTGAGCTTCAAAGGTCTGTCCGTACCAACAATGTTGAGGACTATATAGCCATCCTACCTTCATTAATCAATGTATTTTTTGCACTTAACAGACCAAATTACGCTCGATGGGGATCTTTGTTCCTTTGCCAACTAAGGACTCTTCCTCTTAGTGCCAAACAGATCCTCCAGGATGGACTTTTTAGCGTTAGAAGGACACCAAAAAATTACTCAAGAACTGCAGTTGATCTTTGCTTGGAGCAGACAGTAAATAGAGATGCTTCATCTCCTCTAAAAGGCACAACTGCATTCAACAATAGTTTTGATGCCATAAGAAGATGGTCAGTGACATTGAGCCAAAGAGGAATGGCTGTATCCGAACTGAAGAAGCTAGTTGGGCTCAGTTCTGGAGAACACCCTGCAAATCAACTCCGCCCTAACAGAGTTAAAAGAGACAACAAGGATATGGAAGCTGTGGCAAAGATTTTTCAAGATACGTGCCAACCGTTTAGCATGGACTCACCATTCGAGCTTGTAAATATTGCTTCTGGGAAGACTGCCAACGAGACAACCAAAACATATCTGCTTGAGACGTTGACACGAGGTGAAGAGCTTAGAAAAAACTTTGAAAAAGAATGCAATGAGGACAAAACTCGATTTTTGAAAAGAGTAGCAAGAGTTAAAGTCAAAAATTTTGCAAGTGAAAACCAAACGAAACGCACAAGAGATCAGTTTAAAAGTGCAGTTGCAGAGAACGTGACTGATGTTTTCAGCAGAGTGTTAGCACTCGTTGCAGAAGCCACAGAAAATTTTGATTTGTTAGGTTTTCTTTCGTACCCAGTCACATGTGTTCCACTATCAATTGCATATCCAGATGGTACACCTTTGAAAACAAATAAAGCGTCTCTGACAACCGCTCTAGAATCCAAGCAAGCAATTGCTATATCAAAAGAAACTATTCCGAGTATTGATGTTACAATTGTTGATGGAGGTCTCTTACTTCACGAAGTGTTGACATACCATGGAGGATCAACATACGGCACAATTGCATCAAAGCTTCTATACAAGGTTTCAGCTTTCTCTGGCAGTGAAATACATGTTCTTTTTGATACATACAATGAAACATCAATCAAAAGTATAGAACGCAACCGTCGTGGAGCATTGAACCGAAAGTTTGTTATAACTGGCCCAGATCAAGTGATGAACTCCAACCCCAAGAAATTACTACAAGATAGCGGGTTTAAAGATTCATTTATTAATTTTTTGATGTCTGAATGGACAAATTCAAACTATTCTGGTTACTTATCGTCCAAGGTGTTGTATGTTTCGCATGGTGGTATATGCAAGATGATTTGGAATAATGATGTTGGTAACCTGGATGTCCATCGCCCAATACAATTTCAGGTTCATCACGAAGAGGCTGATACCTTGATTGGGTTTCATGTGAATAAAATCGAAAAAGGAAACGTTTTAGTGAGGTACGTAATATGTATTCTTATCTTTATCGTAGTATCCTGAATACTCCCATTTCATTCGTTGTGCATTCCTACATGCAGATTATAATATACAATCATAATTGTATAATTCTTGCCGTTGATCAATCTCATCAATGTAATCATGCTCAATGCTCTTTTTACTCATGCATAGATCTTCTGATACAGATGTGTTGGTAATCTTGGTATCACTTGCACCAAAGAAGTTTCATCTAAATATTATTCTAGACTTTGGTTCTGGTGATAATAGACGTTATATTGGAGCTACAGACATTGCCCAAACGATGAATGAAAAGAATCCTCAATTTACCGATGCTCTTCTTGGACTACATGCTATCACTGGCTGTGATTATACATCTGCTTTTTATCGAAAAGGGAAAGCTAAACCATTAGCATCGTTACAAAATGGCACAGAAGAAGAAGTGCAGGCACTAATTTCAATGGCATCTGATAAACCCGACATTCCCAGCATTGAATCATTTGTTTGTCACATTATCTACGGAAGAAATGACAATGATATTAACAAAGTTCGTCATTATCAATTTCTGAAGAAGAGTAAATGTACCAAAATCTCAAAGGCATCATCTCAGTTTGCAAATATAAAGCGTATTAACTGTGCTACTTTACCTCCATGCCAAAAGGTTTTAAAACAACACATTTTTCGTTCAAGTTTTGTTGCAAGAATGTGGAAACGCACAGTAGCCAGTAACCCAATGGACCAAGATCCGATTGGCCATGGCTGGATAAGAGACGTAGAAGATACCGTCCATCCGCTATGGTTTGAAGGCAATCCGCTACCTAACGAACTGTTCAATGAAACCCAAGAATACCATAGAGATTCCAGCAGCGATGAATCAGATTTGTCCGAATCTGAATGGGAAGAGTGCAGTGAAGAAGAAAGCGATGATTACATCTAAATGAATATATCTACTATGTTAGTTCTATATAATTTTGAAACATATTTCCTAACTTAGCTAAGATTAATATTTACCGATTGGCAACCACCGTTACTTCCAGCTTTAACTTCATATAACTTCAAAGACAGTCAGTTTTTAAAATACCAAGTACAACATAAATTAGCATACAGTACGTAGCATTAATACCAATACAATCATCATTTCACTAATATATCATTCAAAGACTATCTTTTAACCCGCTTTTAATAAATTTCCAGTTGTTGTTGTTATAACTGTGTTTTATTGTAGCCGAGGCTGAAATTTCGGGATTAAACCAGGTTAAAACCTTACTATAACTAGCTCGGTCCCAGACCCCTTTTGCACATTAAAACGCTACTGGCAAAGGGTTTGGTACCGATATTTTAGCTGGCATTAGTGAAAGTAAATCCCTGTACCCATACTGCATGTTCCTGGACTGTTTTTAGCTGTGAATATCTTCACGTGATTATTTGTAATATTGTTGCACCACATTGTAGCTACTGGCTAGGGGTTTGGTACCGAAAAATTTACTGTCAACATTCCAATATAAATTATGATGCATTAGTACATATGTTCTGATACTTTTCAGCCGTGAAGCTTTTCACGTGATTATTTGTAAATGCCATCCCTTCTTCGAGGGGCAGCTGCGGCCCCTTTCGGTCAGATACAGTTTGCCAGCAATGACGTTTTTGGTTGCTGATTCAATTGTCAAGTTGTTGAGGGTAATTGTAGCTTTAAGTCTTTTCACGTAATTAAATTTTACGGGCTCCCGGTCTAGTAAGTCATATGATACAGCCTGGTTGTGTTAAATACTATTTTTGTTCTCCATACAGGTCCAAGTCCAGGCAGGGTGTTTCTAGCCTCACCCCATTGCAGCCTTCATTTCCACGTGGTGCTTCAGTGAGGGCCTAATAAAACTGAAGGTTAAAAACTGTGCCATGCTATAAACCAGAAATGTGGTATGCCCAATCACATATCACCTTGGCATCATGTGAAGTTCTATTGGGCGCTTGTTGGTGAATACAACACCAAAAATGTAAGCAAACTTGCTTGAATCATTTTCAAAGTTTATCTTTCCATCGTTTATTATGTCATATTGACATTTTTTAATTATATATTAACGGAGAAATGGAATTTAGAATACGAGCGATGTTGTATTTTGGAGACTTGATACTTAATTTTGTGTACTTCTTTGATTTAGATCATTTAAATCGAGTTTCAAACCAACAAAAGTGCATAAAATTTTCTAACGATGGTGATTGCTCTACGGTATTGAAACATGATGTTTTCTCCTTTTATTTTGTATTCTGCGTCTACAAAATGTTCATACAGCATACAGTCCTTCAAGAACTTCAAGATAATGCAATCTATTATTTCCAATTTTGGAACTCCAATTTGATCTAAACTAATATTAGTTTTTAGTTTCCTTCAACAGCTTTTTTACAAAATGTTGAAATTCAAGTTCAGAAAATTTCTATTTTTGTTCACTCCTCCTTGTATTGTTCTTCGATGGGCTGATCAATGCACACCTGACTGTAACTCATGTGATACCATGGTGAGCTGTGATTGGGCACACCATATTTTTGGTTTATGGCACAGTTTTTAACCTTCAGCTTTATTAGGCCCTGGAGTGTAGCACAGAAATGAGGGCGGAGATGGAATGAGGCTAGGGTCATTTGATAATATTAATTTATTATCATTATTTATGTTTCAAAATGTTTACAAGTTACTTGTTCTGAGTACAAGCCTCAAGCCCTACAAACACTTAGGACTAGTACAGAGGCCCTGATTTGCGGCATTCTTTACAAACGACTATATTAGGCATACGAGGGACAACACAGTTCTGTGTCTTAAGCTCTATACTACTATAATAAATAAAGTGCTAATTGGATGAGTTACATAAATATTGGGCGATTTTCAGAACCAAAGATGAGGAAGGAGATTGTTGATATGTACTTCAAAGTGACTGACCAGCAACTTGTGTAAAATAAGTTTGACAAAATGGTTTACTTAACAAACCTGTAATATCTTGATTGATGATCAGGACTATTGTTTGTAAGAACGGGTCGATTATCTCCAACCCAATGCACATTAACGTCAGCGTGGAGATTGACCAACTTAGTTGTTGTAATACCACTGACTTGATCAGCTTGGACGATTTGCCAGATTTGTTTTGAAACGAGAATAACTGGCAATGGATACTTTGATGAAAAATGATTAGTGCTGTCATAATGCGGTGTTTCACATTCTTCATTTTCACATGTTGAACATTTTGCTATTAAACAGAACAAATGCATTAGTGATGCTATTATCAGAAAAAAGCAATATAAAATATGACGCCAGGTTCTGCAATCTAATTGGTTGATCCAGGTTTTAAACTCAGGATAAACATGTTATATTTTAAAACAAAGGCAAAGATATATTTTTGTGGTTTTCGAGTCAGAAGAAGCTAAAATAGCTTCTTTCTGTCATTTTTAAGATTATATTCACCCCTACGAAAAACAGTTAAGGAGTTCATGAATAGTTCATGAACCTTCACGGACAGTCCATGAAAAATTCATGAACAGTTCATGCGAATTTGGGGCCATTTAACGATCATGAACTGTTCATGAACTCCTGAACTGTTTTTCACAGGGACAAGTATATTTAATGTTGTCTGAAGAAGCTAAAATAGCTATTTTCTGTAATCTCCCAGTGTATTTGTATTTAAAAATGTTGCCTGAAAAACTACTGGCATTGACTTTAAAAATATGAAATGCAGTCATGTAAAATATGAACACAAAATATAAGAAATGTAAATCTGTTTTATTTTTTGAAAGGAAATATCACACATTTGCTACATGCGTGTTATCAAAATATTTATCACACTCAGAAAAATAAGAAGTCACTCGGGAAATGTTGAAAGCACTCAGCTCAGTGGATTATGTCTCCCAGCCAGAGTTTGATAAAATGGGGAAATCTAGAGCTGAGAATCCCGGAGGGAAGTAATCAGTGAAAGATAAATGAAATGTTTGGTATATATATATATATATATATATATATATATAGATATTTATGATAATAACCCCCAAACATCAAAGATGTAAAAACGTTTACATGATGTAATCACTGACGAATTTCGGAAGCAAGAATTAAAATCCCGAAATGAAAATCATTTTCTCGGATCCTGCTTCCAGCTTCTCCTTTTGTGTCATAAACATGCTTTCAAAAGTCCACATTTAAAATTTCGGATATACCAACAATTCTACATAGTCTGAATTCAAACAAGCTTAGATTTCTCTATTTTGTCTAAATAAAACACTGTATCTTCAGTACTTCTTGTTGATTCATAATGATAAGTTGGCATTAGTGTTTGATATCAATACATGTCAGTTTGTTGCAATGGGGTTTTGTTAGTAGACCTAGAAATACCTGATTTCGGTTTATTTGTATTACTGCTGAAAATTCCCGTTCCATTAGCAATTGGCAAATGCAAGCGTAACTATAAATTCATATAACTTGGCAGTGTGACTAACTGTGCTATCTGGCTGTGGTGCTCAGTGATCTGAATCTTACAATTCGTAGCGAGTAGGCCATTTTAGTTCTCGTTGCAATCCAGTGTATTCATCTTACACAGATTGTAGTTTACACTAGTACACTGTTACAAAATCTCAGCTTCAAGTAAGCAAGAAAGTTGCAGCTTGATGAGTTACTACCTTGAGTCTAAACGAGTACCTATGCATATATACAAAATAACAAACATACATTTGTGCTAACAAGGCAACAATTACCTTCTTGGTTAACGACACAAGGTTCACTCGTAACAACCTTCGCTAGTTGTGCAGAACTTAAGTATGTTGTACCAATACTGTTTCGAACACTGACTGTGTTTATTGGTTTGGAGCTCATTGATGAGTTGGAAGCAGGAGAGACGCTGAGGTAACAAGTTACAGATCCAAGTTCAGCTTCGATACTTGACCGTGTCATATTACCAGTATCAATTAAATGCATATCACAGTATTTCAATGATCTGAAACAAGAAATTATCTTCAATTAGCCAGGTTAACATTAATCAATCTATTATAATCTCCCAGACTGGAGTTTAACAGTGCAGGAAAAAACAGTTCATGAAAGTGGAAGTGCCCAACTGCTCCTGAATCAACAACAAGAAAATGTTCATTTCAGTAACTATTCATGCATGAATTCATGAGCTTTTTCATGGAAGTATGCAGTCAGAGTGTCACAAACAATTTAAAAAGAGAACACAAAAATCTAGAAAGATTTAAATGATTCTATAAACCTTTTTAAACACAAAAAAGGTGACATCAAGAATGGCAAGACATCATCATCATCATCATCATCATCATCATTTATTCAGAACCTTTAAGTTATACAAACTTTTTTTCAAAGGACTGATAAGTCAAGTCAAGTTGTCAAAATTGACAAGTTGTTTCTAATTATAAATAAATTATTCATCAGCTGAAATTAAATATCAAATTTGCATTTGGCTGTAAAATGTTGCTTGTATAAAAATGTTTGATACCTTGGGAATGATGCACCAGATCGATCTTTTCCAGACAAAATTAAAATACAAGGGAGATCAAGTAGCTCTTCTAAACATCGTGGGTACCAATTATCAACCATTTCTGGCGGACATCCTATAACGAAACAGGCAACAAAAATATTGGAATATTTGCCATGGTTGTCATTTTCCCTGCAGAAAAGTAAACTAGCTATCTGGTAACGGGCTTTGATATAAATAAATCTAGTCTAGACCTAGGTTGGTTAATTTTAATTGTAATCCATGGTAAAAAATTTAAACATGTTAGCACTGTGCATCTAGAGTTGGTGAATTCATTCATTCACCGTGTGTCAGTCTGTTTTTTTTTTTCAAGGATCTACAGCAGGTTGTCACAAAGTGTATGATCTTGGGAGCCAAGCACCTAGAAGGCTAACGTAATTGATAGGATTCGAATTGTGCTTAGATTATATTTCAGGATTTTTCATAAATTTCTTCAAGATTTCAAAGTTGTAGTTAAACTAGAATACACATGATATCTATATTGGAGACACAAGTGTTGAAAATAATCTGAAAAAACGATTTTGTTAGGTTTTAATTTAATAAATACTGTAATTTTGATAGAAAAGGCAAACATTGGGGTAACTTTGAAATCAACAGGAAATTTGAGAATTCTGCTGTTATAGTATTGTCAATGCATGTGTTGCATTCTAGAAGTTGACGGTAAAAGCTGCAAATGCATACCATGATGGCATTAAGTAAGTTTTTGTAACATCTTTCAACATACTAACCAGACTTTCGTTTCCAGACAAGCATTCTTTGAAGAAAATGATCTTCAACTTCAAATTTGTCAAAACCATTGTCAAAAATGACATCAAAACGGTACTTGAAGCCAAGGCTAGTATGAATAAATGGATAATACAATCAGTTCTAGTTTTTTTTATTCATTTATAACCGTCTTGTTTATTTCGTAGCTTAACATCATTCAGATATGAGAATTCAAATTTCGAAAATATAGTCTGAAATCTAGGATATCTAGACTATCCGTAAAGGATTTCAATGGGAAAATAGTAATAACTAGAAATTAGTGCAAAATAGAAAATCCGCTAAAAGTCTGAAAATTCTCATGTCTCAAGTATGAGGCAAGGAAAAAATTGTAAAAAGTTAGTTGTTATTACATTTATACTTGTTATATTAGACCGTGTTAGACCAGGTTGGATTTATCATATATTTAATATTTCTCAATTTTAATTTTGATCACATGCAGGGTTCATTGAAATGGTATCATATATGGAAATTTCGAATATACATTTCATCCTACATAGTCAGTTTACGCAAGCCTAGATTTCTCTGTTTGTGTGAATGAAACACCGTATCATCAGTACTTCTCATTGATTTATATTGAAGCTGTTAAACATAAAGAAGCAGCCGATCAATTGTATGTGTAAGAAAATTCGCAACATATCATATGATGACCAGAATATCACTCAGAAATGTGTTTTATTGAAATTCGCAGCGGAAAATCAAAACAAATTGCAGAAATAGAAAAATACAATTTTTAAAATACAAGAAAGCAATATTTTAGCAGACTCTGATTGAAACACTTGTATTTTGATTATTGACAAGAGAAAGCTTATAAGAAAGCAATATTTTAGCAAACTCTGATTGAAACACTGAACTTTGAATAATTGACAAGAGAAAGTTTAACTAACAGCAGTACCTACCTGTCTCTTGTCTCTCGCAGCATGTCTTGACAGTACTGACCAAGTTCAATTGACGGTACTCGTATCATCAACATACTTCCGCTTCCATCTTGATTCCGCAGTGGAGCCTCAACTATATCTCGAACCATCTGTATAATTGATAGTACACAATGCGGTTCAGCAGGTTTAACTCCACCAGCCACCATCAAAGCAGCACGGTATAACCGTATCAAAACATAACCATGAACAAGACTGAAACTGATGTCATTTAGTCTACAAATAAAATAAATAAACATCAGCACAGATATGATAAAGTCCAACTCATGGAATACTTCTTTGGTGAATACATTACCTAGATTGCAGTTAGCATGACACCAGTGAATAGCCTGCGTGTAGAAAGAATTTTCCTTCGTATAGTTCGCCTGCGCATTGGCGCCGAGAATCGCGTACTAAGTGTTCGTACTTAATTCACATTAAATAAATATTCATGTAGTGTGGTTTCCTGTCATTATTAAAAAGTACTTGCCAATTATGCGCATATTTTATTAGCAAATCACAACATACCTACTACCAAAAAGTGGCAGTGGAAAGAAAAATCAGTAGGCTACACTCGGGGTTAATGAGCAGACAGACTATACGAAGAAAAATTATGTCTGCACACAGGCTACTAGTGAATGGTACAGGCTAGAAAACAGCAGGTCAAAACTTTCTAAACAAATTCTAGAAATACAGATAAAAAAAACAAAAATCAGCTGATCAGTTTTGAAACAGCTGAACAGTTTTTGAGTAAGACTATTTGCAGCATGCTTTCTATTGTTGACACACTACTACATATTGTCTTATAATAAAAACAAATACAGGTCTGTATGTCTTTTGTTGACAAATTTACTCCGATATGCCCAATATGCATTTAGAACATATTTTTGTGTGTATGTGTTTATGAGTCAGTTTTTAAATAATCAAATTGATATTTGTCACTTTAAAATGCCATGGCATTTCAATATGTCGTTGTGTGGTAGTGTTACCATATTTTAAATACAGTATACCATTGTGTAATCCCAGAAGTAGAAAACTAAACAGGTACAGTAGAATTTGGCGAATACAGTATCCCCTTTTTAATGCCCCACTTGATGTCAATTACTCATGTTCTCACATAAAAAAATATTTCTAGCTTCCTTTCTCTATACAAACTCTAGTGTTCCTAACTAACATAATATACCACCTCACTTAATGCCCCCAATTTTCATGTGAACCCGAGGGGGCATATGAAGCATAGGTGTACGGAATTGGAATTCACAGACTCTGCATCCGAACAAAGTCCCAATAAAAGCGTTTGACTCCTAGTCCGGCTCAGAAAATGTAAGAAAAATAGACTCAAACTCTGGCTCCAAAATATTTCAGACAAACAAATGTAAAAAGTCCGAAAGTGGTTCATTTATCAATTCCAAATTATGCAAACATAGAAAACTAGCCTACAAAATATATTAACATAATCGGAATTAAGTAGTCAATCCAACTTCCATGTAGAAATATCTAGACAATTTTCAATTTTGAAATGCTTTAAAGTGCACATGACACCAAAAAATGTTTTTCCAGAATCGAGTAGCCCATGCAAAATAAATAGGAATGGCGACAATAATTTTTAGATTCTGACTCTTATAGCTGAGTTATTTAATGATGAAAGTACCATAAATCAAATATAGTGCTCCTTCAAAAGTTGGAACTCATGTTGAAATGACAAGAGCCCACTATGGAAAAATAACAAAGTCTAGACTTCAAAAAATCGTAACTTTTTTCTCGCGGAAAAGAAATTGTCCGCCTCCAAGAACAGATATTCCCATATCTTTGGGACACCTTGTTGGCCATATATGACTAAACTTGAATGTGAATTGTAGAGTTGAGAAAGGTTTTATTAGACTTTGACAGAGTTTTTCTGTAAAAAGGTGTTAAAACACTGGATTAACACGAACCATGGAGCAAGGTATTGAGTACTTGAGCAGTGGCAAAACGCTTTGTATTCACTGGAGATCGACCAACATAGAGCAAGGCGACATGCGTTGTTCGATGACATGCGTTGTATCACTTAAAATACCAGTACTATATAAACAATAATTTGATCAAGTGTTGGTCCACCTTCAGGCCACCCAGGGTCCGATAAAACATTTTTCTTTCCAGGATTCTAATTTTTGCTTCCAAAAAACTTTTCAACATTTTTTAAATAATTTAAATGCTTTTACATCTGTATTTTAAGGATTATTGTTCATTCATTATCATAAAATATAATACAAATGTATCTTTTCATGTTTATCTAGAAAAGGAAGCAAATTATTTGCCTTCTGCTTGTAAAGCTTGAATACTGTATAACTACTTCTTCCCCTTCCTTCTGAATTTGTGCTAGCTTTCTGGACTCTCAGTCCCGGAATCCCCCATTCTATTGAACCCCAAGGAGGGCACCACATGCCCAGGTTCCCGAGTTTTTCATACCTCGTATAGAGAATTGATTGCTTCAGAAATTGTTTGCTCTACAATAGTGTTGAAGTTGATAATTAATAAATGCAATATTGAACTTAGCAACACATCTTGCCTAGCGTTTTATAGGTATATAACTCCCTTAACTGTCTGTTCAATATTACATAAATATCAACTGTTGCATGATAATCAAGTGAAAGATAATCACACGGAATATATATTTTATTGAAATACATCAACATTTACCTATTAGCTCTAGGAACGGCAAGATCAAATGTTTCCTCGTGGCGTATTAAAGGGTATTGCTGATTCCATCTTGTTGAATCGCAAAATTCTTTGATTCCAAAATAGATCATATCTTGATCGTTAACTTTCACAAATTTGTCATCGGTTGGTTTTGTGGAATCTACAATGCATGATAATTATTAGCTGATGCTTAAGACAGTCACAGGGTTTCTAATAGTAACGAAAAAGGTTATACTTTCACCTTTATTGAATTTCAAGCAAAAAAATATTTTATCTATGATTGAGATCAGAAACATTGCAAAGTATGTAATGAAGTGTCTTTTTGATCAAGAAATTTGTAAACAAGTAGCCTGCGAGCAGACTCAAAAATGTTTATAACCAAAACAGTAGAGTCTGCGAATCTGACTGTAAGGTCTTGTTCTTTTGAACAGATCATATCTTGACAATTAATTTATTGAACAGATGTGATTTGATTGCGTGATCAATTTTGTAACTACAGTAGTTCGGTGTCAGCATAATTAGACCTTTCAGTCGGATCCGCAGGCTCTACTGTTTTGCTTAGAAACATTTGAGTCTGCACGCAGGCTAGAAAATAAGATGATATCACCAATACGCAGTTGAGGTTTAATGAGAAGAGCAAGTAAGAACTAAATATTTGGGTGTGGTTACTCAAGCTCCATATAAAAATTAGCTCTGATGACATGGTATCAAGACTCTAGATCTGAAAGTCTCCAGTTCATTGAAACAACATATGAACACCATCATGTGGGGGGAAGGCGGATAGGCACAGAGGGAATTGGATTTAAGAGCAATACTGCATTTTGACACTCAAATTGACCGAAGTGTAATTATTTTATTTTTGAAGCAATTTGCGTACAATTTTTTACAATAAAAACAAGCACGGTTTTAGCACTTATTCATAATTTCTCTAAACACCTGTTACTCAGGGCAATATCATATATACACAAGTATCCAAACCGTAAAATTTAAAATGTTACCAACAGCATTTCAATCAGACAATACCGTAAATATTGATATTTATTGTGCAATACATCATGCTGCGCAAGCTTTGAATGTGCAAATTTGTAACAAATTGTATAACATCAGCTGGTGTGAAGCACCCCTAAACAATATTGTGTAATAATGATATTTTACAGAGCTCATTTTAAGAACATTTGCCACTAATCTGATTGATGAAAGATTTGAAATAAAACATTCAAGGCACGACACTACAGATAAATTTATTGCAGATGGGACTCGATTGTCAATGTGCAATGATGCGACGCAGCTACTCACAATGCAATTCCCTCTGGACCATTCCATTCAACATCTGAAGATGGTATTTGATATTTAGGTAAAGTCAAGGCTGAGTTGAACTCCGGGGGATGTGAACCACAGTTGAACAGATATCTATCAATCTGATGGTTGCTCTGTCATCTAAGCTACCCCTTTGATAATAAGTCGGTAAACATTTCTAGTCTATTAAGTTCAAAACTATAATAAGTATTAAGTATTAATCTCTTGCAAACTCACTTGTTACACCTTTCGCATCTGTCCAAAACACCTCGTTATCAGGGTCAATAAAAGATTGTCCGGTTTGGAATATATATGGGACAGCAGTAATAAATACTGGTATGACATTAGTTGATTCAAATACTTCACGCAAACCAGGTAAAATATCTGGCATCCCTTGAGGTAAGCAATAGACATGTGCTTGGTCAAAAAATATAATATATAATGTTTTTGATTGTTTTTGAATCCTTGTTACAAAATTGTTCCAAATTTCTATACTAGCTGGCCAATTACCATATGATAACACATATTTTTCACCAATGGAATGATCGGTTAAACTTTCATCACTTTCTAGACCAAGGTCGATTAAAATACCAGATTCACAAAGTCTTTTTACAGTTTGATAATAAAGCGATAAGTTCTGAGGTACAACAACTATAACTTCAACACGGCAAAATGATGGTAACTCAATAATACCAGGATTTTCTGCAATTGTACATAACTGCGATAGTAACTGTTGCGCCATTCCAACTTGGTTTGAGAATATACCACGTGTATAACCACCATGTCCTGGAATGGATGGTGCAAATTTAGGCAATAAATCTTTTGCTTTTACTTCATTAATTCTCATACGCGCGTAACCATTGAATGGTATATACACTTGTTGGCCCCGTGACTTCTCGTAAGCTGCTAATAAAATTTCCAAGGCATCTCCAGTTTGTTTAAATTGTTTTTCAAGTTTTGCAAGATCCTCTTCGAGAGATGAACTAGCAATATCCTGTAAGCCTATAGATTCAGATAATAATTTTGCTTGGGTTATTCCCGTCACTAAAAAACAGAACTCAATTGAACCTTGATTAGGTGCGTATAAAATAAATATAAAATTAGGAATCAATTGTTTCTTAGCTTTTGATTGCGAGAATGTATCATGTACCCAACGTAATGCCTTAAAAATGGCGTTTTGAAATGAATAAGTGGATGTCATAACTGTGAGTTTTCCTTTCGCAGAGGATGCCATCAAATTTGCGAATGCAGTCAGCTGACTTGGTGATAATCCAGATAGAGTGTTCAAATGCCGTCCAACACCAGAATCTGATCGCAAACGTTGAATTATACCTTCGACATCCTCTCTTGTTATTGTACTATAGTCTTCCATAGATGCAAGGTATTGAATCACAGATAAGACTGCACAATGCAGCGGTACACTACACAGTGGTGCTTCATTACCATTAGGTCCTTTGCTGCCACTACATCTAGTTGGTTTTGTTCTCACACCAGAGCCAACAGATGAATTATTAGCACTCATACTGATTAACGTGCTAGCGGCACTTTGCTCAATACGGGAATGCAGCAGTTGTTGTGATTCAGATGTTTCTGTCGAAGTGGACATAATCAGGTTTGTATGAATAGCTGTTGATGAAGTGGATGCTACTAATGGATTTGACGAACCAGGAAAATCAAAACATCCAACAAGCATATCACTTATAATAATGTCACTGATATTAGTTGGCAGTTTGAAAGCATTGTTCTGACATAACAGCATAACTGGTCTTACACCACAAATTAACGAAATTGGAACTTTAAAAGACAAAAGTGATCCATCCATTTCTGGTTTTGGAGACGCCAATATTTCTAAGAAAAATAAGCATAAAAACATAAGAAATAACTAAGCGCAGGATGCATGAGTAACTTTTTTAAACATTAAGACCACATAACAGGAATTTGTAATCTTAAAACAGAATGTTAGACAGTGTTCGCTTACTGCTGATGGTAAATCTATTGAGATTGTCAACAGCATACATAGAGGTACATGGATGGCGACACCGTCTACATTACTTTTTTTTGGTTACCAGTCGTATCGTCCAGTGGGGATATCGTCCATTTCCGAGAACGTCCTACCGAAAACCATAACGTCCAGTTTCGAAAAGGTCCAGGTTTATTAACAGCTATATATAATTCACTTCGGTATTTAATAAATCAAAAACGACAGTTTATATTGATATAAATATTGATTTTAAAACATGAATAACTCTCAATGATTAGATATGATCAAATGTTCTCAGTAATTAGGAACTAAAATTACATAATCTTTATTAGTAAATTAATTTTATCAATTTTTTAGTAAATCGTCTGATGAACGCAAAGTAACAGAAAAGGTCCGAGTAACAGAAAAGGCTTTTGCCTCATCTTTGTGTCTGTTCAACTATCTTTATTATGAATATATTACATGACGGATGGACAAAGAGTACCTTCTCTTGATTGTTTAAATGTCCTTTATGCATTTCATATGTGAAAATCAATACCAATTTTCAACGTGATACTGTACGTACATTACTAGTGTTTTTGTCATACTATTGATAAGTCTAGATACAATGCTAATCAGGTGAATTGTATAGTCGTAAAGCTGTACATTGTCTGATATCTCCTTTACATAGAGTAAAGTACTACAGTGATATACAATGCTGCAGGAGGATGTGATCATTGCCATATTATGTGTAGGTCTACATTTTAAATATCGGTGAGGTAATATAAGGTCTAGAATTTTGAGGTGTGATTAAGCCATCTTAATGAATGTAAATGATGTGCAACGTACCACCTTACAGTGAAACCTGAATATAGCAGCTAACAAAACAATCTGAAAAAATTATCTATTTTTTACTGAATTTGCTCTAGCCTTCCTAGATCTAGGGTCCCAGGGTGCCCACTTTTGTCGGACCCTGATCATGACAGATGGGTGGTTATTAAAGCAGGTTAAACTATACGCAATCAATTTATTGGAATTACTTTTATCAACACCAAGGTTTACAAAATGGTACAAAGTCTATATAAGGAAAATGATAGAGGTGCAATTATTAATAGAGGTAATGGTATATTAATCCAGGAGCCACAAGGCAAAAATGTGTTCAGTTTCCTTTGCCTGGATTATAGATATTTCTTGTGTCATATCTTACATATTGGTAAAATGCATTTGAATAGGATAAAATAATATTGTATGGTAATGTCAGCACACCAATAGGTTATAATGCTATACAACCCCAACCCCCTTATATGATATTCCTAAGTGGATAGCATTTATACCCGAAAGCCATGTTGAACTTGACAACAGTTTTCCCCGAACTAAAAGAAAGGAATAGCATGACGCAAATGCATAAAAAACAAAATGAATAAAACAATTCATAACACACCAACACACTACTGACACCAAAACCATGAAAAGGTGTTAAATTTTGTGGCATTTTCACATTTTAATATCGTGAATATGGATGTTTTCGTGGTTGTCAAAGTTTTCAGGGCTTATAAAAATTTATCGTTTTCATTATTTTAAAATTTTCAGTTGTTTTCTCAACACTTTCATGGCATTTTCATTGTTTTGGTGTTGTAAGTGACAATAGACCTAACATTCAATAAAATGATAACAATTTCCCTAGCCGTATGAGTGGGTAAAATAAACTATTAATAAACTTGAAAGAGGAGATCCTCTAGGTTCAAGATGTTTGCGCCAATAACAATGTTGTTGACACCAAAACTTTATAGTCTTTGGGACTTGTAGTATATTTAGCAACAGATAGCATTGTAAAATATCAAAGAAGTCATTTTACTTTGCAAAACTATTAGCTTATTTCTATTATCCATTGAATTGAAATTTTCCTGTTATCTCTTTATTGCATCATCATTATAATAATTCAAAATTAGAAAACTACCCCTGTAAAAAAGTAACTGAGTTCATCAATTTCTTCAATGAGAACAATGACTTTTTATGAGCTGCTCACGAACCCAAATGTGCAGAACAATTTTGGGTAATTTCACATTCATGAACCGGTTCATGAACTGTTTATGAGCACATTAGTTTTTTCACAGGGACGCAGATATCTTGGACCAGAAAAATGAAACTTGTATTTAATACAGTATTTGCATTAAATGACTCATTGGTGTCAAAATACTAGAATTCTTGACATATCTTATAAATATTTCCATAAAATCTAAAAGGAGGATTAAATTGCAGCGCAATAACCTCATAGTCAGTCATGTGAAAAAAAGTGTCCTAATACTGTTATCAGTTTATGCACACTTATCAGGTATTCCTGAATAAAATGATGACGATGATGATAATAGCATATTTGATCTACAGGATTATTCTGAGCGTATGATATAATAGGACGTTGTGGCAATGATTTTATATATAATGAATACACTAACCTCTCTCAGAAGATACAGGTGATGATGATGAGGACATAGTTACCATCACAGGTGAAACACATGTTGATTCTCTGTTTGTCTCAACTTTAATTCGTTTAACATTGGGAGTGAATGCCGGTTGTAGTAACAGAGCTGGATAAACAAACATGTAAATGGGCTAATTATATTGTAGGCCTATTGATAAAACGAGTTCAGGCTGAAGGAGAAACTATTGCTTGCAACTAAAATCATAGCCTGTGTACCAGCCCTGAGATTTGTTTCTGAAACCATAGGGTCTGTGAACTAAAGTGTGATTTTCCGCCAAATAAGTTCCCATGAGTTTGGGATATAATTTAAGCATTTATGCGGTTGATAACTATGACGTCTTTGACAAAGAGATCTGATTTTATGACAATTGATGCTCTGCACAGAGTGTGAATCGGGATGTGACTAATTTACCAAATTTATATAGCTGCTATTTTGGATGGGCAGAAAATCACACATTAGTTCACAGACCCTATGGTTTCAGAATCAAACCTCGGGGCTGGTGTGCAGGCTACTCAAATCAAGACTTTTTGCCATTTTCCTATTTCCTGTTAATGTATGCATCAGTGGCCATTCATCTCTTTTTGAAGGCAAGCACATAACATAGCTTGGTTGTTGGTGGTACATTTCAAATATGATATTGAGTTTTGGGTGGCAACAAGAAAATATTTGGTTTCAGGATTTATTGCCTAACTTGTCTCCCACATTAATATCCAGTTGGATGAATATTAATCATTCCCAATACATAATGATATTTTCCTTGTTGTTTTGCATATGAACGTTAATTTCTAAATCCTTCCAAACAAATTTTGCGTAACACTTTTTTAATGATAGCCTGTAACAACAAAGGAATCACAATGCCTTTGTTTAATCAAAAGACTTTATTACACTATGAAATTTTAAAGTACTGAAATATACTGAAAAAGTACTGAAAATAAATCAGTATTATTTCTGTACATTTTCAGTACTTTTTCAGTATATTTTCAGTATATTTTCAGTAATTTAAAATCTCATAGTGTTAGGCTACATGGAAAAATCAATTGAAGTTTATGAAAATTAGTTGTTAAAGTTATACTGTACAGGTACACGCAGAATAAAACATCCAGTTTTGAAACAGATTTTTTGTACTACGACAATAATTTCAATTAGCCTGCTGGACAGGAGGCTGTCACAGACAAAGTTTGGGGTCCTTGTTCAAAGTCATTGTGAGATCCTGATGAAAGTTGATGATAGAAATAACACATTTTTAATAGTGTTGAATGAGAGAGATATGTGCTGTTTCAGGACCAGATTGCGGATTAGGAGTTTGACCTTTGAAAGGACCCATAAGGACCAGCACAAACTATTTCCAAATATTAGCTTTTTTAACCAAAATTATAATATGTGGATTTAAACTTCTTTTCATTCAAAAGTCATGCTCTTGAATTGATAATATGCCCAAACTCAAAACTTTTGAAATCCTCAGAATTACAAATTTTATATGGGAGATCCGGCTGTTTAATGGAATAATATTTAGTATAGTATACGCAGCCATAGAAGCCCATATTAACGTTTCTAATATAAACTTTTGTTACAAATAAATTATTGGTAGAGCCCAAGTTACCTTTGTTTGACTGCATCGTGTAAGGAGGAACAAGTTCTGGCGTCCGTCCATAACTCATTGGACTCATGTTATACATTGGAAGGTTACGTTTTCTTGTTTCTAGATAATGTATTAAACATGGATGATTATTCTATCAATTAATAAATATACAGTGAATCGTTCATGAACTGCTCACAAACTCCTGAACTGTTTTCGTGGGAGCAGTGGATCAAGACAAATTGGACCATACATACACGTGGCCTTCATTTACAAGGTTGTTTCAATATTCGCAACGTTTTTGCTTTGATTATAGATGTGTGGCCTTTATTATGGCATGGAATTAACTCTGCAGCTAATATTTGTTCAATAAACCGGCTGAAGAGCGAATTTACGCGAAACTCAGAGTAACGGAGTAAACTCATGATCTTTGATCTTATATTTATATTGCTCTGCTTTTAGCATTGAGCACTCAAATTGATGTTGTGCCCATACAATCACTGAAGATATATATAAAAATATTCTAAATATATCTTGCCATAGATAAACATCTATTCACTTGCAATTTCTGATCGGATGAAGATGAAACTACTTGCACTTGATGGCAGAAAAAGTATATTAAAATTGAATGAATGTCTGTTAGCATTAAATGATACCCTGACTTATTTTGAAAATGGATTTTTCGATAATTAGTTCCAAATTACACCATATATTCATCATAGTTGGTAGTCATTTTATGCAGGTGTGGGGAAGACTTCACAGTATCCTGTGTGGCTTATGTTCTTTCCGCAAAACTTGAGCATTCACTATATTTTGATAGCTGCTAGTCGGCTATTGCAATTGTACTACAATTATATATCGCTTTCAAGTTGATTTGTGATAGCGAGTAGCCCAATTTAACACAGAGATCTATAGGAAATGCTTTGCACACATATATATATATATCATCATCAATATTCTTTAACATTATTTGATTAACTATCTCACCTGTTCCCTTCCAAGGTATTAATGGTCCTTTTGCCCATTTTCCATTGCGATCTTTCACAATATAATATTTTAAATGTTTTTGTTTCTTTGGCTGCGTAGCAAGTTTAAGATTAATATGCGTAGAAAACTCTGTAAAATATCGAAATCCAGTAGCACCACAACCAATACAATTACCACCAAACCCTAACATGGCAACGCTGTTTTCTTCGCTGGGTAGATAACGCTTATCCACAGCAGCAACAAGTGTCATTCCAATTAAAATTGGGGACTTCGAACCAACAAGAGAAAACCCATCTGGTGGTGTGATCATTGAATCTGACAACATTGATAATCGCAATTCTCCTCCAGCTTGACATTTACCTGTAAAAAAAACAGATAACAATATTAAGGAGGATTGGAACAGTAAACACCATTTTCAAATAATAGCCTAGTATTTTCAAAAACAATGATGCGGGTGGATTATTGGGAACTTCGCTGTTGAACTACAGGGGACTTTAAAACGGTCTCTCTTACATGTTGTCACGAAAGAGCTCTCTAAATTTTACTTGTATTGTCATGGCGACAGAGAGCAGCATGAGATTACATTTTGCATTATATAGATGCATATGATATTACATTTCAAACAATTACTTGGAAAATCCTTGTATTTAGTCTGGTAAACAGCTTCCTGATATTTTCAAAATGTTAACACACTAATGTTAGATTAATACATTAAGGCTGGATTAAGGCTCATACATTGAATACTAAATGAAAATACTGTATCAAGATAAGCTTCCAGAATGTTAACATACCTGGTTCAAAACATACCTGGTTCAAAACATACTGGTTGCTCTTGTACAGATGCTCCAACGCTCATTGATGCGGTTGTAATCTGATGGACTTCCGCATCCTCAGCACCTAGGTTACTATTTTCAGATTCATATAATGGACTTGAAGTGTTACATGGGGCTTGACCAGGTAAACTGATGAACGGTGAATATTGTGACAGCGCATAGATGACGCCTGGAGGAGCATATGATAAACTCCCGGCTGAAAAGTACAAGAAACAATTGACATGATAGCAGATTATATTTGAGCATGAACTCAGATATATCTTCTAAAACATATTATAGGCTAGATATAGCCTACCATATAACCAAACAAAACAAAAGACTTATCAGCTCATTTTGATAGTCTAGTCATATGATAGAACACCAGGGTTCAGATATATCGATTAATCTCATCTCGCTTTGTATCAAGCAGATACATATGTTCTACTTGTGAGAATCAATGATCAGTAGCAAAACTAACCTATCTCAATAAAACCTATGTTCTATTATGAATTATAACAATTTAAACAGTCGAATATCATTAAAAATATTATATAAAATGTATACTTTAAATTGCGTTGTTTATAAGTGGAAGCATCATTCCCATCCTTTCCTTAATGTATATAGTACATACAATATCTTATTAAAATACAGCATTCATAAAGTTTAATAAATGATTGTAATTGATAATAGAAAATAGATTATATTGAGTGTAAACTCAAATATATTATATAAAAAAGTGTTCCATTGTCTTCAAAGCAGTAATATTTTGGTATTTTGGTATAAAACAAGGTAAGGCAAACGCCTAAGAACTGAGAGTTTTTTATTTGTTCTATTTTACATTTGTTATCCTTTCACAGAAATGCTAATGCAAACTTCAGCAAGTAACATTTAGAAGTAAATTAATGGAAACTCTGTTCTGAAATTGTATATCTTTTTACACTCCTACTATAATTAACATACTATATTTTATTAATAAAACAAAAAACAACACACAGTCCCAAATCACTTTACTTTGTTACAATAAACATGTCTACGATATAATATAATAAAGTGTAGGCATATGCATTACCAGCTACAAATTGGCATTTAGAATACTAGCCTACAACTTGCAAAACAACTGCATCTTTGACAAAGTTTAAACAACGAAAAATAAACCATTATATATAACCAAACCAGGAAAAAGGCTTATCAACTCATTTTATAGTCTAGTCATATGACAGAACACCATAGTTCAGATATATCAATTAATCTCAACTTGACAGGCTATACCTACATCTAGTAATATGAGACAATATTTATAATTGTTATTGTGTACTCAGAACCTTTAGGCTCGTATTAGGTTACCATAAGGTCTATTTGGAAGCCAAGTTTCAAAGATAATTCAATCATTTTGAAATATTGGTCAACCGTTTCAACTCATCAGCATATTTTTGGCTTAAGTGTTTGATCATGTGTGTTATATACAAAGACTTTGAGTTTTATTAATCATCAATATGGCTTCTAGGATACAGAAATACAGGCTGTATCAAACTTAATACATTTATTGGAACTAAAATAAGAGAATTGAGAAAGATTCTGTATGAAAATGCCACGATAAATTTCTACTTTAGGAATGGATAGACTTTATCATAATGAATTAGTTCCGCTGCCGTTATTTGTCCTGATTAACATGATAATAATAAACGTAATAGTCATGGTCTTGATAAAACAGGTAAAACAGGTTAAAACCGAGTTAGCTGCAATATAAATCATGTTATGTTAAAAGGAAACCACATAGAGGTCAACCAGGAAATATGTTTAATTCCATCGGACAAAAAATGAAAAATAAAATAAATGGTCTCTTTTAAATCGACAGGTAGCTGTCAGCTGACAGATATATTACTTCAAAGCTAGGAATTGGGAGAATAGAAAACAAAAAGAGTAAAATATATTTTAATCTTGTACCAGACAAAGATGACTGGGTTATTATGTGATTTGGCCAGAAGATTACAGGGATTAAAGGCATTGATGCACGGTTTAGATCAAACGTGAGTCACAGCTAGACCTATAAAACAAAGAAGTTTATTTCAGTAAGGCCCCTAAGTTGTTAGTTATCTATTTGTAAAATTTTATTGGGGAACACTTAAATGCTGAGCAAAGACTTGAAATAATAACATGTTAACCTTAAACAGGGTTTTTGTCTGTGTCGACGAGTGAAGACAGACATACTAAATCATCAAACCATAGCCTAACTCACAGTAGGCTTATCTTCATTGCTATTTCTGTTCTCTGAGCAAAATAGAAGGCCTATTGCTTTTTGACGATATCAAACATAATCAAATCTATTCAAATATGCAAAACATGCAGCCATAACACTGTTGAGGGATTCCTCTCATCACATCAACGCCCACTGTTATAAATAGGTCTAAGTAGCCTACATGCATGGAAACCACAGCAAAAACAATATGGAGATATACTGAAAACAAATAACTTGACTGGTTGAAACGCTTTGTCAAAAAAAACACAGACTCCAACCTGCAGAGGCATTGAAGCATGAGGATCCACGCCTTTGCAAAAATTTTACACAAATCCACGCCCTCCGAAGCACTTTCAAATTTTCATTTATTTCTCTCGGATTCAGATTCGTCCAAAATTATTATTCCATCATTAACATTGAAATACAAGTACAGCATTGCAATAAATAAATTTATTATTCAAGTACTTCTTCTTGTAACACAGCACAATATGCAGAAAGGGTAAACATGGTGTCAGAATTTATAAGATTGGAATGAGACTGTGAGAGAGAAGTGACAAGAGTGAGATTGACGCCAAATGCGTGAGAGTTGGAGTCTTTTCATTAAACTTTTAGAATTTTTAATTAAATGAAATAACAAGTAGGCCTATTTGTATCACTAGGATATCATAAAAATTAGGTAAATAATATTTGTAATATGCCTAGTTAAATCAATACCTACATCATTTCATTTTAAAAGATTAGATTAGATTGTTGGACATATCAGATGTTTAAAATTTGATTATTGTAAAAAACGTAGATAAATAGACATATAGCCCATAATTATAGATTAAGTATTGGATCAAACGTTCAAAGTGATCTATATAAATAGGCTACTTTGTAGAAATCAATGAAACAATTTTGTATAAGAACTTGAAAAAATCAAGAATATAATTAAGCAATGTCAGACAAAAGGTTAGCCTTCCAAAATCATAAAAAAATTGACTGCTTTTTCTTATTTATGCCTTTTTGAGGTTTATGTTATATATCAAAAATTTGCCGATTTTCTTCTGAATTTGCTCTAGCCTTCCGAGATCTAGGATTTCAAGATTCCTACTTTTATTGGACCCTGTAATCAAGACTTTATGAAACATTGGTACAGTAGCCTATAAGTTGTTTATCCACACTTTATTTAACCCAGCCTAAACCCAATTGAAGACTAATAATTAAGTAATTAAGACGACATTGCTCTATCAAAGGCGCTCTTCTATTTCTAGAGGAGTGGCTCTTTTTTCTAAGAGCAGTGACTGTAAATACTCTCTATTAACCTGTTAAGTCACGACACTGCAGATTAATTTGAACAGATTTCATGGCAGATGGGCCTCATCAGCGCTGCAGCTACTCACAGTGTAATTTTTTCTGGACCATTGCATCCGCCAATCCTTAGATGGTACTCCTTTGATGTTTTAGATAAATCTTATGCTGCATACAGAAATTTATTTGAAAATTTATCACAGAACATTTGTTTGTGTTATGTTCAATTTCATGTGTCTATCACACTAATTAGCCTAGGCCTACTTGGACAAGTTTGGAATTGAAGATATTTCTCAAAAACGTAGGCCTAGGTCCATCTGTTTTTTTTTGAGAATCTGGATCCTTCTTAAAGGTTACAGACTAAGTTGCAAGCAGTCCATAGCATTTCAAAGTCTAAATATTTTTGTCTCACCTGCTGAGCCCCTTACGCCATTCAAGATCTGCATAGGCTGGTGGGTAGGTGCTTGTATGACTGCCACTGCTTGTGTCCCAATCGGCAAACCAGAGACAAGCTTACTAACAACTGTTGGTTGTGATGTGGCAACCAACGTGCCTGGATGATGTACATATGATGGAGGGATACTACATTGTGAAGATGTTGATGTGCTAACCCACGCAACACCGTTTACTTGCTTCTGAAGATCATCAATCATTTTTCAAAACTTTTAACAGCATGATTACATAGTATTAGCATCTAAAAAGATTGTAAATGCAGTCAAAAATTTTAATTTGATACAATTTAGCCTTATAGGCTCAACATCAGTTAGAAGAACATTAATTTGCAGTGACTGAGCAAATGTGCAGACATGGGAAATCAAATTCAGAAAATAGCCTGAAATCAAGGATATCTGGATTATTTGTGATGAATTTTATTGGCAAAAAGGCAAAATCTTCCGCTCAAGCAAACCTTCTGTGAACATACATTTTTCAGATAAACGTTTGAGTAACTGTAAGCTACTGACATAAAAACGTGAAATCAAAATTTTATTTTTCATATATTTTCAATTATTTTAGTTTTATATCCAGCATTTTGCTTTTTTGCTTTTAAAAGTCTGAAGATTCTCATGTCTGATGTGTGATGTTCAAATAATAAAATATCACAACTTTACAAATTTATGTTGATCATTTTTTTCATGACAATGATCATTCTAAATATGTGTAGCCTAAGTCAAGTAAGCTGGAATGATCGAAATCTATTGAAACATTTGATATAGAGGAACGACTTTAACATTCATGCTATATGTTTAATAACAATTACAAAAAAATGTTGAAAATTAATAAGTGAAATATGGAAGCTGGTTAGCAAATCAAAATCAAAAAAATTTACGAAATTTATCTTGCGATGTTATAATATCAAAGGCATTACTAACTAAAATGTTTAAAAAAGGTTTACCAGAACTAACTCTAGGGTCTTATCGTTAAGACTCAAATAGAAATCAAAAGAGCCTGGGACTAGTTCCGGTAAACATTTAAAAATGTTTTTAAGCTCTAATTAGTTCAGAATATAATTGTGAACAATTGTAGACTATCTATTTCCAGTAACTAACTCATAGCCAAAGTATCCCTACGATTGGTTGCAGGGGCGGATCTAGGGGTGCAAAAGGAGCGCTTGTACCCCTTCGTAATTTCAAAATGACGTCATCACTATTTTTATTAGAAACCCAAAGAAAAATGAAAGTTTTCAATCAGGCGAAAATTTGAGATGGGAGGACTTTTTATTTTTGTGAATCCTTTTCTAAAAGATGCGGATCTTGTTTTAATCAAAGTTGATTGTTTGCTATGAAAGCATGACGAATCATTTTTATCAAACCTTTTGCTTGGAGCGGCTTTGATCAAATGAGCCCCATCATATGCAAATGAGTTTGTTTTAATACAAAAGAAGCTTTGAAATTCAGTCTGCTGAATGGAGCGGCTTGGTAACTTCAAATGAACCCTATCATATGCAAATGAGCAAGCTCTGATACAAAAGAAGCAAGGCTTTTCTGCATTGTGATTGGCGCGGCTTAGATCACTTGCACCCCCTCATATGCAAATGAGTTCTCTTGAAACTACACAAGTGATAAAATTTTGCTCAGATCTGTATTCTGGTTAGAGCGATTTTACAACATCAAATGAACTCCCTCATATGCAAATTAGCTTGATCCGAACCATGACAAAATTACTCTGAACCAGGAAAGAAGCTGAAATCCAGATTAATCTGTTCTTTACCACTGCCTGCATTTCAGAAATCATCATGGCGGACTTTCAACTAACATTGGAGGCTGAGCAAGCTGTTTTAGCATTTTTCGTTGAGAATGAATAGAACCTGGAAGTTATTTATGAAGAAATTATGTGTGAAACGTGCTTAATGCATTTTCTCTCTTCTGGGAATCTGGTGAACGTTACGATTTGATAGATGATAAGTTGTATCGGAATAGAAATTCAGAAATATATTTAACCTAGGCCTACCAAAGTCGTTGAAAATCTGTGAAAGGAAAGCAAAGATGCGCCACCTTTTGCTCCATGGTATCAAATTTCATAGATGATTTATTTCATGTTCTGTATTCCCTCAACCTTTTATTCGACTATTGGTTTGTTTACACTTTCCTTGTGTATATATATTTGGTTGTACATTAGCCAGAACGCCACATTTTGATTTAAAATACGAATTATGAAATGAAATCTATCAACCTTCCTTCGACTGTTGGTTTATTTACACTATCCATGTGTTTATATATTTTGTTGTGCAAGCCAGAATGCCGCGTTTTGGTTCAAGGTAGCCTACGAATTATGAAATGAAACCTGAAGCTCTTGGTTGTTTTGTATACCCTCAACCTTTCAGTCTGTAACCATAATGTACGTCTTTATATATACTAACTGCATATTCATGTTGCCTTGATATTTTATAAACTTTGAAAATTACAATCAAAATCGAGTGAAAAAGTACATCGATTTTCAGATCATAATTTGTTTACATCTTACCACATTTAGCCAGTTTTGACGATGCTGTTTCATTCAGGAGCATATGCAAAACATTTTTAGGGACAAAAATTGCTAGTAAACTTGCAGATAGGAACAAAACAGTAGCTAATCAAGTAATCAAGTTCATATTGCCAGTAATAAACGCTGTTGTATTTTCGTGGGTTTTCCCTGATATGAGGGTTTGACGTCACACTTCAAAGAACCAATCAAATCGCTCGGATTTGATATATCATTATAAAATCAGCCAATTAATAAATTAATTTTTTTTTCGGTATTTGTATTTTCATAGCCATTACAACATATTAAAACAATAAAATCAACATGTAAAATTTTGACGCACATCCCCTATTGATTAGGTAATTCCAGATTGGAATCTTATGCATATCCATTATGCAATGCCTGTACAGAAAATTAGTAAAGCAAGAACTTGATAGTCTATTCGACACAGGTATAGTTTATCAGTTTTCTTCATAATTAATGAATTTTCTAATTCAAAATTCTACAGTAATTTGCTCTCTGTGGGTCTATAACTCTATTTTGCTATTTTGTACTTGTAGATCAAACAATCAATGCATTGATAAATTTGATCAAAGTGGAATGAAAACCAGAAAGCAGTGCCGGATTAACCCATAGGCGGTTTAGGCGGCCGCCTTAGGCCACAGATAATAATAGGCCTCCGGAAATTATGAAAAAAAAAAAAAAAAAATGAAAACACCAAAAAAATTGAAAAAAAAGTATTTTTGTGGTCTCTTATGAAATTCTCATATTTTAAACTACAGTAAATACATGTGTAATTCAATTTTATCTACAATCCATTGGTCACATACATTCATACAGAAATTGATCAAATTGTTTACAAAGGTCAAGATTTAATTGTCATAACGATTTTGAATTTCCTTCCTGTCTCATAATTTGGTGACAGCATTGCTATTTCGAGATCAAATTACACTTGCTATTCAAGGAAAACAATCATTGACAATAATAACACATTGTTATTAACCACACATGATGACTTGTAACTTCCTGTTGTGAAAAAATGATCCCAAAAAGATCGTGTTGCCATGGCAACGACCGATCGAAGCGGCTCAAATAAACTGATACAACAAGTAAGTTGACTTTAGAATGGGAAGGACATTCATTCCATACATTCTATTACAGTAATACTGTATTTATACTAAAAAAGTTTTATTCCTAAGAGAGTGATTGTCATTGCTCATATAAAAGCAGAATAAAGAGGGAGACCAACAAACAGTATAATTATGTTATTTTCACCAAATTTCCGGAAAAATTTTTTTAGGCCCCATATTAATCAATCGCCTAAGGCCACTGATAATATTAATCCGGCACTGCCAGAAAGTGAGTTCTATACTAATTGACTAATGTTTATATCATAAGCATGCAATGAATATAGATATATGTATATCAAATTTCAATCACTTCTGAGAACAATATAGTTTATAAAGTGAAAATATTACTGTAGGCCTATATGATTAATTCACATTTCTAAAATTATCAGGCCCACTCTTTAACAAATGCTTGCTTTATCGGGGACACTGTTTAAAGTAATTAGGATATATATGCTAGGATTAGCCAATCAATTTTCAAGTAGAATAATAAAAAAATCAATCAAAATGTAACAATTTATTTGACACTGTAAATTAATTAAATATCAATAATTGTTAACTGAATTAATTGTTTCCCATTTAGAAAATGCCATGTTAAAGACTGTGAAAGCCTTAACTGCCTATCCTGCAAAGTGCCTCTACCTACAGTCTCCTTGAACTGGTGATATGATGACAATATAGGCCTACACAATATACAAGTAGCAATTTATACAAAAATGGAAATCCAATGAAAATGTCCATATAATAGATAGTGACCAGTTACTACTAACATTTATGTTTATCTTCTTTAGGAGAAAATAATTTGTATGGGTATGACAATGTGTCATCATCATCGGAATGAGCATGGAGAACGTTTCTAGTTGCCAGCATATATATGAAGAACTATACAAGAACAAATTATAAAGTATAATCACAAAAAAGAAATTTAGTTAACTTTGAATAATTCTGTATTTTATTAGATGAACTGATATATTGTAGGCCTATTCATTCTATTTTGTCAGTATTATATTTATGAAATTTAATTATGTTCTGTCTTTCTTTGCTGCTTGACATAGCAAACATGTATAATATTATAATCGGAAGAACGAATAATATCGGGCTAATAATCGGGCTAGTATACCAGGCTACATTCCTTTCGAAATTGATAGGATTTTCACAGGCTTTGCACAGAAACTTCACATAAATGTAACAGTAATCCCACAGGAAATTTACTTAAAAATAACATAAAATTTACAGAATGATCACATGAAAATGAGCCTGTGACAATCGACCTTCTCACGGGTTATTAACATATTCAAACTCTATTTGAATTCCGCAGGATATTCATACATTTAAATTCATAGTGTATTGTCTATGGAGGAGAATATTTTTATGTAGCTGCCCCCATCATTGGATCAACGTACCTGGAATATTGAGAGCTTCCTGTACATTGATGAATTCAAAATCAAACTAACAATTAATATTTTTTCTAGAGCTTATTGATTTTTTCTATGGCAGGTTAGTCATCAGTCTATTTTCTTTTTTTTAGGTTGAATCACACACACGTTTATTATTCAATCTGTTATTATTAGGCCTACTATAGTATTATAATTATAACTATTATACTTTTATTATTGTAAAGCCCTTAGAAATGCTATATCGGCGTTATATAACATTATGTTATTAATTATTAGTAGGCTTATATATTTTGAGACAATTCAATTTCTTATGGATATCATATCTGAAACTATTGTCATTTGCAATTTGATTTTTAAGACCAATAAATTGGGTTTATAAGAGTTTTAAGAGCTTTAAATTTTCAAAAATTTTAGGGGGCATGCCACCAGGCCCCCTAGATGGTCAGGCCTCGCTCTGTTCTGCCCCAGGGGGCTATGCCATGCCCCCGTAAGGCTAAATTATTGCACCCCATGAGATTTTTACTGCATCTGCCCCTGATTGGTTGGTTTTTTCTATGGACTATACTACTACACAGATTGTAGATTTGCAGACAAAAGATAGTTCAAGCCACAGGGATGTAGGTTTGAACTTTCACTTACTGGCAATCTCCAAAACAAAAGGGGTTGAATATCAAGATCATGTTGAGATATATAGTTGAAGTAGTAAATATACAGTGGTAGGCCTGTATAAATTCAAATTCGAAAACAATAAACCAAGCCAATCCTTGCTTTTTAATTTAATAAATTCAGATTTTTATTTTCCTTACATAATATACAAATGCCTTTAAAATACTATACTCGAACTAACTGAAAATGTCAGTATACATTTTGAAACCAAAAATAGATAATAAAACTACCGTAACAAATTGTTTACGGAAATGCGTTAATTGTCGGCAGTTCTAAACGCAATATAGATTTTGGATGAAAAGCAAAAGGAAGTGAGAGGCCTAATTGTTGAACAAGACTTTGGGCACATCGGGAAATTTCAACCAGTCGCGTAGGAATTAGGGGAAATCTAATTGTAAAACTCGTTCGTAGCAAGCATTAACTGAAATTACATTACGTTTTTCTGGAAACAAAAAAACTTTGTAAATTATTTGTGAACCTCGAAACAAATATGTAAATATCAATTGACGAGGAACAATTTCGATTGGATTGGCCCACATTCTGTTCCACTAATTATCGCATAGGCCGATCTTTAACAGGACCAGAATATAAAATGATATACGTAGAAACAAAAATATTTGATCAAACTTGAAATAATATAAATAGACACATAACGTTTACGTTTGATATATTTTATTGATGCCTCCTCTCCATCCGTCTGAGTCGAGGTGATTGCTTTTCGATTATTAGAACATCCGAAAGTTTGGGTTATAACATAAGTCACAACAGCATACTATAGGCAGTAAATACAGTATGATTCATGTCAATAAACTATCAAAATTGTCCAATATGTAAACTATGATAGAATAGTTGTTATTTACTGAATCATGTTGATAAAAATATGTTTTAAAATATGTAAAGGGCTAGCCTTTGTTCCGCAACACTGCAGACCAAACTTACGGTTTCTCTTCATATAAGGATGTAAACAATATAATTCCATCCTAATAAACACATACCATATCACCAAATACTACTTTTAATGATATCACTTAATGTAAGATATCGATGTAGATAAAATCCAGTCCAATTTATAGCTTTAAAATGACGTGAAAATAGTCTAAAGCAGACTTGAACGAGAACAGCGTTCGAGAAGTCAGAAATGCGCAAGGGTCTGTTAATTTGAAACTATTTGGCGCATAGACCAGGTGCCAAATATGGTCTGCGCGATCCTTGTTTAGCCTGTTTTTGTGTCTCGTCGACTTTACTAGTAGTCCGTGATGTCATATCAATAAACCTGTTTGATCTGCGCTGATGTTCCTTTGTTCTGGAAGCACGTGAACAGAACAGACCAGGAACAGACATCACTCACGCAGACATACTTCTAGTAATTTTACAGCTGCGCAGACAAAAGGACAAAAGAATGCCATTCTGCGAAAGGAACAATGCGATCTAACCTAACCATAGACTTCCAGCTAACAGTCTAACCGTGATCTAATCATTGGATCTAACTGATGCGTAATTCGCACGGAATAAAAATAGGCGATTATATTCGAAGGAAAGTCTGTCTGAACAAATCTTTCTAATGTAATCTGCTATTAGATAAACACAAATTTTATTATTATTATTATTATTATTAGTTATTATTATTATTATTATTATTATTATTATTATTATTATTATTATTATTATTATTATTATTATTATTATTATTATTATTATTATTATTATTATTATTATTATTATTATTATTATTATTATTATTATTATTATTATTATTATTATTATTATTATTATTATTATTATTATTATTATTATTATTATTATTATTATTATTATTATTATTATTATTATTATTATTATTATTATTATTATTATTATTATTATTATTATTATTATTATTATTATTATTATTATTATTATTATTATTATTATTATTATTATTATTATTATTATTATTATTATTATTATTATTATTATTACTGTTATTATTATTATTATTATTATTATTATTATTATTATTATTATTATTATTATTATTATTATTATTATTATTATTATTATTATTATTATTATTATTATTATTATTATTATTATTATTATTATTATTATTATTGCTATTGTTATTATTATTATTTTCATGATGGTATATCAGGCAATGTAAAAAGACAGAGTTCAAAAGTTACATATGAATATTTATATAAAAATCTAAATAATTTGTCTATTCAATTTATCGGAACGGTAGTGTACTTTTGAACTATAGCAAACAATAATTACAGGAGATATATTTTAGCACAAGAACTAATTACGGATATACGATACAAACACAGTGAAATAACAGTCACAATCAAAAATGTTTCTTGGTATTGTTGATATTGTTCTTCCATTCTCTGTACATTGACACCAAATAAAGCAATGAGGTATTCCCTCCAGAGCCATCTATTTACATAGATGTAAATCTATTGTAAATAGATGGCTCTGATTCCCTCCGGTCTGTAAATATACCACATCATTGAGACTCCAATTAAGAACAACATCCAATAATCTTCGTACAACATCCAATAAATAAGTAAACTATATACGACGACAACATTTATATCTCCAGTTGTAATTGATAATTATTTGTCGCATCTCCCAAGTCACTTGGAAAAGTGTAGCTGACTATCACGATTAATAAATGTCTTCGTAAAGGTTTAATTGACATGAATTTCATGATGGTATATGCGATAGAAAACACATAATAATTGCAACATTTTCGATTTAATCTAAAATCATCTTCAGGCAATGAAAAAAGAGAGAGTTCAAATGTTACATGAATATTTCATATTACACCATTCTTGATACACATTTTGTATGAACTTTTCAAGAAAGTTTCATGAACTATTCAAGGAAGAGTGGAGTAGACAATTCCGTTTTGATGTGAGCATGATCTGAACTGATTCCTATGGAGCAGTTACAAATATTTTACTCTAGAATATGAATGGATGTACACAAACAAATACTCAATGGAATTTGAAATTAAAGCTGAAGATAAAAATAGAATCAGAATAAGATTCAATTTATCAATTTATCTGTTACTATATAAATGACTATTGTTTAATATCATTATTATATTGCTTTGCCAAACACCATTGAGCATGCTATTTACGATGTTTTGACATAAATACATTTTAGCAATAAATCTATATACAGTAGCATTATATTTACACTTGATTTCTCCAGGCAGTGATTTAGGTACTGTTTGTATCACATTAACCTACACAATAATAGAGTATATGATATCTTGGGAGTAACTTCATACGGTTTGATAAAAGTATAAGGGGTAGGTGCCAATTTTGAGTGACTTCCAAGGCTGACAATGCTAAGAATACTTAGGGTATTAATTGTTGGTAAGGCAAGTATTTTAATAAAATCACCACTTCCCGTCTCCATGCTTTCTCAGTTATTCTTTCCCCTGAGATAGTGCGTGGCATGTGTACCGATGACTATAGTAACGGTTGTTTTGTTGTATATATTTTATTTCCAAGGGGATCAGTTGAACAACGCGTATATTTTAGTAGTAATGCATTGATGGATAATCCAGGCGAAACAGCACCGCTGCAAAATAAAATACAAATTGGAATAAACATTGTCAGAGTCTCATATAGTAGATGTTTAACTTGACCATTTGGCCATCTAATAGCCTTGGAAATTACTAGTACTAATATACAGTAGAAAGCCTATGTTTATTTAGAAGTCAAGTCAGTAGAATGTAGGATGCTTTGGACACCGCAAGGATATTAACTGCTATCTGCTATATAAGGTGACTGCTACAACACATGTGATTGTATCACATGACTTACCTAATTTTTGTGCCAATTTATTATATTTGCATTACAGTAGTGCAGTCTCTGTTACTGGTTGAAATTCCTCAATCGATCCAATCATTTCAAAATATATATTTTATACATACACAATAAAAACGTGAACTCGATTTAAAGGGATGTTACTTCAATTTTGCTTAAAATAGTTTTCATGACCTATATGAGTGCCTCCCAAAGCTTTTCTAAAACAACAGAATTGCTAGGACTACACATTTTTTATTATTGTGATATTATCCATTCATATATTATTTTTAATCGTATTTTGAAAAATAAAGAGGAGCAATTATTCAATAATATATTTTGCAGTTTTAAATGACAATTTTCCTGTAATTATTTTATATTTAAGAATATGTCTCCTGTGAAAACAGTTCAGGAACGTTAAATGACTCTAGTTTCTATGAACTGTTTATGAAAAAGAACATGCAAAATAGGCCATTAGATGTTCATGGATTCTTTATGAACTGTTTATAAGGCTTTTATGAAGTGTTTGTAAACAAACTAATTCATGAACTGTTCATAAACTGTTCATGAATTCAACAATTTTGTTGCAAGGGAAACACAACCTTAAAATTTCCTGAGATAAAATTACTCGTCTTTATCATCATCATCATCATCATCATCATTTATGCAGTACCTGATAAGTTATATATATAAAACTTTCGTAATAGGAGTGATCTTTGCAGGCAATTTCAATGCCCAAATTTTAATAATGAAGCTTGTTGATGATGGTCAATTTTCCCCTACAGTTGCCTGGTATATGTATAAGTTATGAAACAGGTAAGAGGGCTGTATAAAATTCTATTACATTGGTCAAAAAAAAAATGAAAGTTTGAAAGTTGAATTACATTCTTAATTTTATTCTTCTAATGGGTAAGAAAACCACAAATGCATCACTTTGAAACACAAATTGTCAGTATAGGTTCTCATCCAATAGACTTTCAAATGTCACAGTAATATTTCTGCGATTGTTACCGTCATAGACATAAACAATTATTCTAAAATGCTTTACTGAGATTTAACTATGTATTTTTTAAATTTTTAAGCATTTTCCCCATTGATTTTCTGTATAAATTTGGAGAGGCATTGAGCGCCAATTTTCCTATATTTGTTGAACTCAAATGTTGCACTTATGATTTTTTTTACCCATAAGAACAATAAAATCGAGAATGCAATTCATCTTTCTTTTTTTTTTTGGACCAGTCTACTGTGCATACTGGTCACAAATGAGTGAGGCAATATTTTCGATTCACAATGTTACCATCGAAGCTAATCTGTATGGCCAAAATTAATCTACCTAGCCCAACAAATAATCTGTATAGATATGCCAAGAAAGGCTCTTAACCAATTGCAGTTTGAGAAAACATTTGACAATTTTGTAAATAATTAAATATAAATATTGTAAATATTGCTAGATACTGAAAATGTGCATACATATTTCATAGTACTGATACATACCTGATATATGGCTCAATGTCATCATATTGCCATTGTGAACGAGTACGAAAAAGGATATCAAATCTGAAACAAATATACATTGTATTAACACAGAGAAAGATCTACAAACTTCAATAATACAAAACTGAAAACTGCAGAAATTCTGCATGTGTAGTTTTCTTGTACTTTGTAAACTAAACACAACACAACCAAATGAGCTATCCCCTGCGAAAAAAAGTTCATGAGTTCATAAACGTGAAATTGCCCAAAAGTTCATGAACTGTTCATAAAGTGTTCATGAGCCAGTTCATGAAGTGTTCATGAACTCTTTGTGACTGTTCATGAACTGTTCATGAACTCATGGATTTTTTTCACAGGGGATATTAGCTTGTTTACAGGGAGACTCAATATTGTATTGATATTCGATTAATAATTGATTACAGTATCAGGTACTTGATTCGAATCTCTAATAAGGTCCGACAAAAGCAGGAATCCTGGAATCCTAGATTCAGGAAGGTTAGAGCAAAGTCAAAAGAAAATTGATATTTTTAACCATTTATTGGTCAAACATCAACAAAAAAGTTTAGAAGAAAATGGTGAAATATTCTAGGATTCTAGAAGGCTGAACCTTTTCCCGGACCCTGTCTCCAATGGACATTGAATGACACAATATCTATGAGCAGATTATGAAAAGCTGATAGAAACAGACCATTTTATGTTAGGTTCATGAATAAAGGGTTACCACATACTTGCCATGTTTGTATTCATATTTACTAAACGAGAAAATGTTGGGAGACACGAGTGAAGCGCTAAAAAATCACGAGCTCCGAGCGCGTGATTTTTAGCTTCCCGAGTGTCTCCCAACATTTTCGAGTTTAGTAAATATGAATACAAACATTTGCATAGTCATAATTTTCAATTCATGAATTCACAATTTAAAATTCAATTTCAATTCATAAACCAAGCAAAGAGAATCCCACAACAAGATGAAGATAGATATTGTCGAATAAAGAAAGACATATACAAGAACGTCTGTAATATAAGTGGTACAATAGTTCTTTAGCAAATTAATGCAGTTATTGTTATTTAAATTTTAGGTTTACCTTGAAACAGCGACGTAGCCTATAATTGTCTTTCATTCTGTGTTATTAGTTTGCATGTTACACGACCAATAACTCATTCACCACGCTTTTCAATAAATATAAACATCTTGAGCTAAATGTCGTTTTGTAAATCGTAGCCATTATTGAGATATTTATTGGATTGTTATCAAAAAGTTATAAATTCTGTATTATATCACAGATCAAACTTTTTGAAGCTTGCGGTTTCTCCCAATTTTCAGAGCCATGTTTTACCCTAGGATTTCATGCACGCTCTTTCGACCAATCAGATCGCAGAAAACCTTCGTGATATTTTAGAATTGCTTTTTTAAAACATCACAAAGGTTTTCTGCAATCTGATTGGTCGAAAGAGTGTGCATGAAATCCTAGGGTAAAACATGGCTCCGAAAACCGGGAAAAACAGCAAGCTTCAAAAAGTTTGATCTGTGATAAAATACAGAATTTATATCTTTTTGATAACAATCCAATAAATATCCCAATAATGGCAAAGATTTACAAAACGATATTTAGCTCAAGATGTTTATATTTATTGAAAAGCGTGGTAAATGAGTTATTGGTCGTGTAACATGCAAAATAAAAACACAGAATGAAAGACAATTATAAGCTATACGCTGTTTCAAGGTAAACCTAAATTTAAATAACAATTACTGCGTTAATTTGCTAAAGAACTATTGTACCACTTATATTACAGACGTTCTTGTACTGTATATGACTTTCTTTATTCGACAATATCTATCTTCATCTCGTTGTGGGATTCTCTTTGCTTGGTTTATGAATTGAAATTGAATTTTAAATTGTGAATTCATGAATTGAAAATTCGCCGTCGAATGAGATTCCGACATTTGTTTTATTTAGAAAAGGGTTACCACATGCTTGCATACCTGGAAGCAGGATCTGATGATAAGCTGTCAGCTGGAAAATACCAAATAACAGGAGGTGATGAAAATTGTTCTGATAAAGCGATTCCCTATTCAAACGTAAAAGATGAATAATAGGTGAACATCTTTTTTTTAATGTACAAATGTAAACATAACTTAGTAATAGTGACATAAGAAAACGATATCTTTTAAAACTTAAATTGTAATAATCAAGTAAGCAAAGAACCTTTGATTTTGTAGTTTAGATGTTTTATCTTTAGAATTTTTACTGGTACTATGTAAAGTAGATGGTCTTTCAGTCTGCCATAGCCTGCAATGATTTATTTCAACAAACTATCTATCATCTATCTATCTCAAGACATAGAATTCAATTGCCAAATTTAACATAGCATATAAGGTATTAAAAACAGTTCATGAGTGTTAAATGGCCCAATTTTCATCAATTAATTATTGACATTTCATGAAAAACAGGCCATTTAACGTTCATGAACAGTTCCTGAACTCTGTGAAATGTTTCACATGTTTTCACATGTGTAAATGTTGAAATTTAAGGTTGACAGTAATGCGTTATGTTAAAAGTTTTATTATTATAGTGTGATGGAATATTCAAGAACAAGATATCAAAACTATAAATCTTTGTTTTGAAAAATCTGAAGAGGCATATCAACCTTAAGAGAGATGAGCAAATCAATAATACATAGGGTAGCCTGAAAGTCTACCAACATTTGGGAAATTGTTTATTTGAAGTTTCAAGCATGTTGTTTTAGAATGTGTGTATGAAGATAAACAAAACTTAAGATGGACTAAAGAACACATTTATGTAAAGACGGAGGGGGTGGTTTGCTGGTTACACAATCATGAACATTGATCAACTGATTCATGAACTGTCAATGAAATCTCCTTGAAACACAGGGAAGTTTATCATATGAATAAATGGAGATTCTCTGTAAGATACTGTTAATAAGAGGTCTACGAGTTTCAATAATAAATTTTATGTAGGGTAAAACTGTACATGGTGAGTCCAAGACGTTCCTAAATTATCATCACATGTTCATGAGTTTATGTGCAGCGATTTGCTTAGATTAACGACGGTAGTATGTATTACATTCAGTTGGTTCTCTGATGTTGTCATTCCTTCTGGTACAGTTTCTTTCCATGCATCCATAAATTCATGATAATGAAACTATAATAATATAATATAATATGAGGTGAACACATGAATGTGAGAGTGCTCAATGTTTGTTAAGACAGAGCATAATATAGAATAGACGCAAAGATGAGGCAAAAGCCTTTTCCGTTACTCGGAATTTCACGTGTTTGCTTTGCGTTCATCAGACGGTTTCCTATGATAATGAAACTATAAATAATACATAATTCAAACATTGGTTCACAACTGACAATGATATGCAGCACAGATATAGTATGAAACAAATAGAAATGAAATAATAAGCTGCGGGACACATGTACACCATCCTATTTCTACGCTTGCAAGATAAGATCAAGAACAATTAATAAATTGAGTAATTGAGCAGTTTATGAACAATTCATGAATATTCAATGAACTGATTCATTCTAACAGGTAATTCTTGCAATTTGATTGGTTGAATGATTCTGCTAGAAATCGGCATGAAAATGCCTTTGAAAAGTTTTCAATTTCAGGTTTATGAATTTTTAATTAATAATTAATAAACTGTCCATGGACGCGTGTTTGATCAGTATTAACTCTTCATGCAATTCAATTCATGAATTACTCCTGAATTCCATCAATCTGTTCATGAAGTTTCACTGGAGGTAGAATATAATCCATCAACAAAACAGCATTAATGTATTTCATAACAAATTGTGGAATTAATTGCAAAGCATAAACTGTAAAATGCAAATGCAGTGTAAATGCAAACTCAACAAACAGAAAAGTTTAATTCACAATTTGAAACAAATAATGACGTTTACATTTTGTTTTAATTATAAAAAAATGATTAGTGGAGACTGAGAAGAAAGCAGACTTTTCATGTTTAATGTTTATTTAGCAAGGCATTAAATTGTGCAAATCCCTTTCTTTGCTGAGAAACTCAGTTGATAATGTAATGTTTCTGTTCAAAGAATGACTTGATTTTCAATCAGGATCTTTTTAAGTTAATGATAATTCATGAATTACAATGATGAAAAGTTCATGAAAATAACCAATTAACCTTCATGAACTGTTTATCGTAACTTAATCATGCACACCGTTTTCCAATGCATGAAATGTTTATAAGCAATTCAGTATCTCTACCATTCTGATAACAGTCTATGAACAATGCATTAAAGGTTCATGCAAAAATTATTGAAAGGGAGACACTTTAAAATTCACAAACTAAGTTAAAGTGTATATATCACATTTTTTTTACATAACGTTTGGATAGAACTTTTTTTCTATCCTCACGTGTCACTGTTGCTTTTTGCATAGTACGACTTTTTCCCTGTCAAAATTGACCTTAAACATGGTATTTTGGAGATTGTCGTGTCAAACTTTTTGAAACCAAAAAAGGAACAATATTATTTTCCACGAGAGAGTTTGACCGTGCTTTTTGGCCAACATTCTACGTTTTTAATTGCTAAATGAAAAAAAATGTTGGAATTGTTTTACTTTTTTTCATTAAAATTTTAACTGTTTATCCTGATCCTGCTAGCTACTGTTCATGAACTGATAACATATTCCAGAATGAGCTATATCTTCAGTTGTGACTTTCGTTTCAACACCTCAGCACATACTTATCACATCATAAATTTTAATTTTATCATCTTCATGTTTCGAATCCAAAGATCTTGCCTTCGGAAATATTAAAACTGAACAATTATCTAATAAAATGTTGCATTTCAACACTAATAAAATGATATTAAACAGCGAGAAAAATTATCGTTTTGGCCATTTTCCGGTTTAATTTCCACATGCTAACTGAAGTGTGGACAAGAAACACCTCCACGGTTATTAGATTTTCTAATTAGCATAACAAAGAGATGAAAGATGACAATTGAAAGCTGAAAAAAATGGCTGCTCAACACACAAAAAACGATCTCAAGAATCAGAAACTAATGATCATTAGATGGCATGGTCTTTAATTTCTGGTTGGAATAGAACAATATAATTGAGGACACAGATAAAATGATTGAGTTTTACTTCAATTTCTGCTTTCAATCAAACTTTCTTACTTTGATTACAAAGCATTCTTTTTTGAGAAATATATTCCAGCTTATGAAAATGCATTCGGCAGCGGAGATGTTCTGCTTTTAAGAATGAAAGTTTTATAGCAATAAGTACAGCCCAAAAATCAAGCATATGCCATTTGGTTTAGTTTATTTATACAGTTTTGGAAATTACACTTAATTTTTGTTTGAAAAACTGGTCTGATTATTAAATTGAACTTTTTCCTAAAAGAAATTCCTATGCACAAACTGTAATGATTGGTATCGCAACTATAGCAACGTAATTAGTGTTTTGCAATAATGATGTCATTAAGTTTCGAAGTGAAACTGCTCTGCTAGTTGTGTGTTTTGTAACTTTTATTGTGTCTTCAACTAAGTTTACATTTGTTACAAAACTGATTGTGGACATTAGAAATGGAGTACAGTTATCAAAAAAACATTTGAAGGTCACATGTGATTGAGGTTTGGTTCCATGAATGCAAAAATTTTGTGCTACCCTGAGCGTTGCGTAGCGACGCAATAATCCTGACGATGTGATAAGTATGTGCTAGAAAATGTTAAAACGAAAAGTTACAACTTTGAAGGTATAACCCAACAGTGACATGTACAGATAAAAATTATATCAAAATCTGTTGTGTAAAAAATGCGATATATACACTTTAATAGGCTCTGGAACTCTTTGAAAACTGGGTTTAGCAGCGGTTGTTAGTGATAGACGTCAGACAGACAATCCAAGAAGTAAGAAATACATACCTTTCCTGCTGGTCTCAGCAGACAGACTGCACAAAATCTACACACTTCGTCTTCTAAAAGCTGATAGATCACCTCTCCAGTATCTTAAAATTAGAAATATAAAAATAGCTTGAAATACATTGAAATAAAATACATAAAAATGTAATTATGTTATTCACCCATATATTATTTATATATATAAATAGAGGAGTCAAAGACTGCACATTTTTCTACAAAATGTGTAGTCTAGAAAAATGTGTAGTCTTTGACTCCTCTATTAATATTTACAGCTCTGTCGACAGATGTTGAGCACTGTTTTACTACTATTGGATAATATTTATTATTTATTATTATATACAGTCAAACCTGTTATAACGGTCACCTCTATACAGCGGCCACCTGTCTATAGTGGTCACTCTTGTATTTATAAAATAGTATTTTCTATTGAATCAAACCTGTATATAAATTCCACCTGTCTATAGTGGTCAATTTATCTACCTCTCGTAGCTGGCTGTTATATACAGGTTTAACTGTATAGTTTTTTTTTGGAAGAAACTGCTGTATCACATATAGAATTTCAATACTTTTATATGTATCCATATATGATAACAAATTGATTAGTAAGATGAGACAAAAAGAGGCATTTGAATTCTCACTACTCTGAGTTTCACGCCATAGGCTTGATGATATACTTCCCTAGTGATTGCCTATGGTGTGAAACTCGGAGAAGAGAGAATTCGTATGTCTCTTTTTTGACTCATTTTATATATTTATTAAAGCTCTGGTATTTATTTTACCCATGTGGAAAACAGTTCAGGACTTCATGAACAGTTCATCAACCCTCTCGGACAGTTCATAAACAGTTCATAAACAGTTCATGAACGTTAAATAACCCCAATATTCATGAACTGTTCATGAACTGTTCATGAACTGTTCATGAAAGTCCATCAATCCTCTTGGACAGTTCGTGAACAGTTCATGAACAGTTAACAAACAGTTAACGAACCGTTCATGAATAGTTCATGAACTGTTCAGAAATATTTTCTTCTGCACCAAGAATACGGTCTCAATTAATTCACCACAAATTTTGAATAACTGGAATCTTGCTGAAACTTATTGAATCTACAGGGTACTGAATTTGGAAAAATTCAGTAGGCCTTCAAATGTTAAGGTGCCTTCCAGAAGGTTTTCAGTGGAAATAAAATAATCTGCATTAAAGTTTCTAGTATAATTAAGTACCCAATATCATTTCACTACCAGTATGTTGTCAGCAGTGAATCAGTATATCCAAGTATTCGTACAGTAGTCGCTTAAGGACTAAGTAGTTTTGCAGCCACATTCAAGCCTTTGAAAACATCTCCCTGAATTGAATTCACCATGAAGTTGAAGCTCAATAGTATTTAGGAGCAACTTTCACTTTACTCATATGGTGACAATAGTGACAATAATTGACATACCCTCTTCTGTGTGTATAGCTTTTCCAAGAGATTTCAAACAATGGGACACAATGAAACTGTTAATTGAAAATTAAAAAACGTATTTGAAGGAAATCAAACATTCATTCAAGTTTTAACCAGACAAACCTTTAAATAAAAAATTATTGACCAATGCTATTGCTCTATAATATTGTAGCACAAGCAGTCATGATCAGTTTAATAAAAATAGTTTAACACAATGATAGTCTACATAAAGTTGACTCATCATCAATTTCACAGAGTTCAAACATTTTCTTTATCATTTTTTTTTTGAATCAATCCTGAGCAGCTGGATCTAATTTCTCTCTGTCTACTATCCATAGTTTATAGAACAATGTGTGAGTTTTTATCAAATGCAAGTGGAATTAATGAACTGTTCATATTTGGAACATCAAAAGTTCACGAACAGTTCATAATGAACACTTTTTCATGCTAACAATTGTGTGCCCATTCATGTTAATTGCATTCAATTTTTGAAATTGTTTAGGGAATGTCCATCAAGCAGAGGTCATGTCCAACATTGAAAATCTCCTTAAATTGAGGAACATTAGTAACCTTTTCAGGATTTTTAAATATCAACAGCAATAACAACAACATATAACAATAACAATAACAAGACTATGAAAGTAATTTGAAAAAAAGATATGATAAATGTCCACCATTAAGTATTCTATTGCCTTTGAACGAGTGGGTCCAAATCCCTCTTATATCAACGTAAGTGTGCCGCTTTATTGTTTTTTCAACCGCTGCTTTTTAAATGTGATTGAATCAAACATTTAATTGAAATCAAAATGAACTAGTGTTGGTCGATCTAGGACAGAATTGATAGTAGCGGAAGTTAACAAGATGCAATGAAAAGATTTCTACAGGTTAGCGAGTCAATTACTAAAGTACCGTCAAAGGTGTACAATACCAGCCGGGTGAGTGTAACATAATCTCTTTGTGTGTGCACGTCCCAAAGGCTAGGGTGAGTCAATCCCTCTTGCCATCATGCTTGCTAATTTCAGACATTGCACTCTGGATATTTCCATGTGCTATATGTCCAATGCCATTTTCTAATTGTCACAATCAGATGCAATGTGACATCCTAATACCTGACACCAAGGTATCTTTGTGTTAACTGCACATTGTCATTACTATATATTATTATGTGCTATATTGCAATTTGTGAGTAACGTGCTATACTGCACATTATGGATTATGTGCTATACTGCAGTTGGTGAGTTTGTTTTATTCTACGCCAATCCAAAGTTGCTATAGGATACTGCAATGAGGCTAACCGATGTTGCAATTGATCAATTGTGTCTTGATCAGGTTAGGTAATTATATGAGGAATTCCACTGAGCAGTGTGACTGGCGCTTGGTCTTAGTGGTGACAGGTCTGCTTTCTATGGTAGTCATGATTAAATTCAACACCAGTTGTTCCACCAACCAAGCACCAAAACCAAACAATATATTACAATATCATTGATACAGTAAAGATATGCTAAAATATTCAATAAAATTTCTTATTGAATATATTCTGCAAAAGCTAAACAAATGAGGTATAATTATTTTTACCTTGGATACAGATTTTCTAATAATTTACAGCATTCGTTAATAGGCACTTCAAGATAGCTCCATCCCATTTCTTCAAGAGATGATAAAATACGATTTCCAACATCACTATAATAATCAGGATCTAAAAGTCTCCAATGACCTATAAAAGAAATTTACAAAAATCGTAAGCACTGTGGTAGCTGCAGTTACGATGAAACATGAACTCGTTAACAGGGTCAACTCATAAAGCATTAAAACTCAAATGTTTCACCTTAACTTGTTGTACTAAGTGCCTTGATTACTCTGACATGTTGTTTTTACAAATGGGGATTCAAAGTTAAGTGAATTCCTAGTGTCTAATTTCTTATTATATAATGTTATGCTGTGGACGAATGCTTGATGGCACAAGAATTTAGACATTATGATGTCACTTAACTGTGGATCTTTGTTTTTCAAGAATTGAAATTGACACTTTTTCAAATCCTTATTCTTCAAAAAATGCTTAACGGTATAAAATTTTGAGTTTTAATTTTTTACGAGTTGATCCTATTCATCTCACATTCATGACATGCTCATAAACCCTCCAGGAAATACACAATAACTGTGCATGGAATTTTATCGCAGGGGTTGTTTGAGTAATATTTTTTTTATCAGCTATAACTTGCCATAAATTCAATGTTAATAAGTAGTTCCATATTTTGGCTAGAAAGACCAGGCAGAGAGACAACATATTATTTGTATTGAGTAATGAGAATTAAAAAATGCAAAACAAGGAAACTGTCTTGTTCAATAGACTGTGAATACATTCATAGTTTCATACATACATACCATATATCTAACATGCAAATTCAACTGTTTTGACTTTCTTAAAGACTCACCTTTCACTTTAATAGCATTCAGTTTTGCCAACTCTTTGACTATCTCCTTTTCACTAGCTTGAACATGGTTGAGTAACTCACGCATCGTAAACTAACATTATACAAATAAAGATTAAGTACAAGGTGATTGAAATTACTCACCACTGCAAAAAAACAGTTCAAAGACGTTTAATAAACAAAAACAGTTCAATAAACAAAAAGTTGTCTATGGACAATTTATTAAGTTTGAATGAAATGTTTTCATAAATTTTTCATGAACTTTCAACATATTTATCATGAAAAGTTAATGTGGAAGGATATTAAAATGAAAATAGTGATTCTGTCCTGAAAGGTTCGGCAGCCCTATACGCCTCTGGCGTAAAGAAAGCTTGGAAAGATGAAGTAAAAGACGCAAGAGTGAAATGAAGCATGTACGAACGGAGCAGGAGAAGAACGATTTAAGAAAAGATATGTACTGAAGAAAACTGATGAAATTTATTATTGATTTATTGGATTTATTGGTCAATTAACTTTAATATGTTAAAATACTGTTTTCAAAACTTAGGAAATATTTTTACTAGGTGGCGAGGGATAGAGTATTCGTAATGTTATTTGATTGAATAGGCCTACTGTATTGAGATTATTTGTCAAGAGATTCATGAGAGTATAAATCTGGGTGGTGTTCAAAGTCCTGCAACAAGTTTATGAAAATAAGTTTGTTTTGCAGTGATAAAATATTTGGCATTACTTTCCGATTACTTTATCAATTATAAAATATATGTTGTTTTGGTATTATCAAGTACTTTGGTAAAAATGTTTTCAGTGTTGATATTTTTACCATTTTGAAGTCTTGAATGATTTGATATAATTGTTGTTTGCGTGATTTGGTTATTGTTAACAGATTCCTGTCCATTAAAACCCCTGAGTCAATATAATGTTACATCTTTAAGGACAGAAATGCTTTTGATAAATATTTCCAAAGTAATATCAAAGTCATTAGTAACTCATTACTTTTTGAAGAATGCAATATAACCCCTGTGAAAACAGTTCATGATCGTTAAATTACTTAATTTTCATGATCTGTTCATGAACTATTCATGAAATTCATTTCATGAAAATTGGGCAATTTAACGTTCATGAACTGTTCATGGACTGTTTAAAGTTTATAAAGTGCTCATGAACAGTTCATGAAAGTTTGTAAAGTTTGTAAACTAGTTTTTAGGACTAAGCAATATGTAATAATGTATTACAATTTGTGTTACAATATACTTGTATTATGTAAATTATAATAATTGCTTTTCTATAGCCACATACCATCATATTGTTGTATAAATATTGCATTCTGTATATGTCAATTGTCACATATTGCCTGCCAAGTGATGAGGCAGTAATTAATCAGACAGAATAGATTTGAGCTTGGTGATATAAGTTGTGTGTTTGATCTCTGATAATGTTAAATTCTTAATTAATTACTTGTGAGTTTCAAATCAAACTGTGCTTGTGAATAATATAATAAATATTAAAAATGTTATAGGCTACTTCAAACTTTTAAACTAAATACTGCACCTTTAATGGCTTTGTGAACCCTACTGTGCTAATCAATAATGGAATATCTAAAAACAATTACAATATAACCCGCTTAAGTGTAAGTCAAAATTGTCAACAATTTTCATTGCAGTTATCCGAATTTGCAGTTATCCGAAATTGTTTAACAAAGACATAACTACAAAGTAGTCAATAGAGTTTTAAAGTCAGGTTGCATATAAGCGGGAATTTCATTTATGTGAATTGCGCTTAAGCGGGTTCCACTGTATTCACCTTTTCTTTGATAGGATCTTCGTTTTCTTCGCCATTGAAATACGATTTTTCTAACAAATGCTTCAGTTTTTCAATTCTTGGATTAATCTTTTTGAGTTCATAGTATGAAGTCAAGTATCCGTTGGCCTAATAAAAATGTGAAATATTATCTTTGAAGTATTAGTGACCTCACTTACATGTAGCCTCACCTAATGTAACAATAATAATAATGATTAGGTTGTTGCCTCATGTAGACTCGGATGAAGACTCTTATATGTGAGATCCAGGCATTTGGTTGATAGTTGACATGAAAAATAGTTCTTTCCTGTTCATAATTAAAACTTATCTTTATAATTGTTTAAATCATGTATAGGCCTACATATAACAGTGTTGTAACAAGGGTGACTTGCAGTCGTTTTGTAAGAAGAACAGATGATCCTGTAATGCCAACGATTAGAGCACTGGACGAGGCAATCAGATACAGTGTGTTCGACTCACATGAACAGACCTGCTTTTCTGCTTCACAAAGTTTCCTAGATTTTAACATTGACATCAATGTGTCTTTCTGTTTTCGAGGCAGCAAACAAGTTTTATAGACGGTAGGGTAGGCTAGCAATTGCTTTTCTATCCAGTTGCCAGTCAAATCATCGATCATTATATGCTTGAAAGGATTGACTTCAATTGAAACATTGGTAACGATGATATGTTCCAAAGATATCCAATTCTTAGCTATCTCCAGGTTGTCACAAAGTTTGAGATTTAAGAAACATGACCTTTGGAAGATCAGCCCAATTCAGAAGGTTTTGAAATAATAATGTTTTACTTATTTGAAAGTCGGATGAAAAAAAAATTTAGCTTGAATTTGGTCTTATCGAACTTTCAACATTATTTGAATTTCATAACTTTTGAATACGATCACAATTTTGGAAGGTACGCTAACTTTAAGCTCCTGCGGTGAGATTATCAAACAGTTGAGGTATTTGGGATATAAATATATAAAATTCAATGGCCTACCTGTAATTTGATTAGATCTTCAAAACACACATCTAAAGAAACAAAAAATTACATTGGGTTATCATTTCACTACAAATTTTGAACATCTGAAAACATACTGAAGACATTCACAAACTTTATGAAACCCCATACACTGTTCATGGACACCATATAGATAGATATTTTAGTTTGATTAAGCTAAATATAGTTCTAACATTATCATTGTTATACCGTAAAAGAAAGATGAGGCAAACGAAGTGTAGGTGGTTCCAGGCTAATTATTTACCAATCGATATGGATTGGCAATGTGTTGATAATTACCAATTAAACTCATCGCCAGTAGATGAATTATAATTACTTGGCCTAGGTGCTTGGTTGGTGGGAGTCATTTGCTTGGTGGTGTGTGCACTCACCTTGAGAACCCTATCCTGCCCCAACCAAGTACCAGTCACACTGATTAACATAATATTATTGTATAATAATATTATATAATATTGCCATAGTAACCACCTGAAGAGGTGCGTCATCTTGCGACCGGCTTAATTCACCTTCCCCCCAATAATCAAATTGATGCTTCATGAACTTTTTAAGCATATCCTACAGCGGCTTGGAAAAACTGTAAGTTAGGGGTGAGACGATTGCTTTGAAAATAATTGGTTCTGCTGATCACTGGCGCCAAGTTTTACTAATTGGAAAATAATTACATTGCATTGCATCACACCTTCTAGTCTCGCTGATACTCCTTGCAAAATGCAGCAGGTGAATATTCATGGATATGAATTTTGGAATTGCTCAATTTTAATGAATTAAGTACAAAATTCTGTTCTGATGTTATTCTCATGAAAATGAGTAAAATTTCCTATTTGATTAGCTATTTATGAACTATAGTCAATATCGCATAATACATTATCGTTGGGACCCCAAAGAAAATAACGCATTACACGTTTAACATAATAAGCGATTTTGAAAGAACAATAGAAATAAAAACAATATAGAGTAAACAAAAGAAAAGGTCGCAAAAATTTCACAATAGGGCCCTAGAATTTTCATCAGCGCACGCATGTTTTTATAAAGAAATATAAATTAAACATCGTTGTTCATATAACTTATTTCTGAAAAACTAGCTCAAATTAAATAACAATAGCATCTTTCAGTTTCAATTACGATATAAATGAATATATGATAAACACCCTTTTATTCATGTCTTAAGTTAAAATCACCTCGCTGATCACCATTAAATTCTTGATTAATAAATTGTAATTCAAAATCAGACATCACGCGTACAAATTACGATTCTTGCGATGTAAACATTTGAATATTTTATGATTAATTCTAGCCAAACAACATCACAACAATCACTCAGACTATTCATATAAATTTGATAGGCTAGTGTTTACATAAAGAGATGTAAACAAAATCGTGCTCATTTCCGAAAGTAAAACGATTTCCGTAGATTCTAACGCCTTCACAGATTTAATTGTCGACACCTCAGCCAAACAAAGAATCAGATTACAATAATAACGCACTAAGTGATAAAAAACCCTCTTGGGATCAACTATCTGGAACGTATTGTGCGATAAAACGCACTACGTGATAACGTATTATTCAATAACAATTAGTTGACTTTGACCGCATTTCGGCCGGGACAATAATAATTCAACGTATTACTGGATAAAACGTATTGTACGATAACGTATTATGCGATATTGACTGAAGTTGGTTCCGCAGAGGAAAATATCAATTTTCTGACAGGTGTACTCACAGTTGTCTTTGTGCAATATGGTCTCATTCTATCACATATTATTTTGCATTAAAAAATTGCACTTACCATTTTGTTTTACATGTTTTAAATCCGGCACGAGAAGCAATACATTAGATGTGTCTTTCGTCTTTACATCGTATGTGCAATCATTAGTGCAAAGAACGGCTTCATCATTTGGAGCACCTCTGATTGTTATCCTATTTCAAAAATTAGTTTAATAATGAATAAGAAAATGATACAACAATCAGATAAATATCTCAAAGCATAGGACTTTTTCCTGTATTGCTCTCTACTAAAGTGCTAGTTGTGGTGGTTTACAAAATCAGAGGTTTATGTTTATCTCTACTTCTGTATACACAGTTGTAATGATATGTAACACCTAGGCTTAGCACAGCATGATATGTAATGTTTGAATACGAATAAATCAGTCTTGAGTTGAACTTCTCACATGGCGCAGTAGATTTTATACGAACCGAATTTTATGTTAAAGTAACTGACGATTACTCTTATCTAACTGCTTAGCAGTCTATTATACAAACAGTATGCCACTACCAACAAAGGCGGACTTGGAGCTCGAGAACGCCGAGTTGCGTAGACAGCTTGAAGAGAGCCTTCATGGCAACGACACGGACTCAAACGTTTCTAGTACAGGTGCAAGCAGTGCTCCAATTCAAGTCGACCACATGGTAAACTTAATGTAAATAATGATGGAACAGCAACAGCAGCAGCAAACGCAATTTGCTGCACTAATGGAAAAGATTATTACGCCGCAAGAGTCTCCTCTATCCAATCTCGGTAGAAGCACGATCGAACGCCATGTCTCGTCTGTAGCGCCGAAAATCACAGCAAAACCACCACCGATGTTGGAAAGCGATACGACCTATCATCAATTCAAACAGTGGCTGAAAAGTTGGGATAACTACTATCAATTGGTTAACTTGAAAGAGCAAGGCTACACACAACAAGTCGCCGTATTCCGAAGTTTCTGCACACCGGCGATGCTTGACAAAATGACCTTCTCTATGGCCATTCCCGAAGACAACACGAGCACCCTCGCAGCCATAATAACAGCCATCAACAATTTCTTGAAAGCCAAACTGAACGTGGCCTTGGATCGCTTGAAAGTCGTTCAAAGACACCAAGAAGACAATGAGACATTTGATGATTACTACACAGACCTGTGCGTAAAAGCAGCCAACGCAGACCTTAGAAGTATGACCCACGACCATTGGATTGCTACCCTTATCACCATCGGTATTAACAGCAACGATACAAGACAAAAGCTATTGGCAAGGAGTCCTACTCCTACCTTACAAGAAACGCTGACAATTTGTAGGAATGAAGAAAAGGGCACGATAGGTAGCCAATCACTGCGTTATCCAGCCTCGACAATAGCGGCTACAAATGGATCAACACCGATCACAAAACAGCATAAGAAAGACGAAGTAAATGCAAAAATGTGTGGAAATTGCGGATATCCGCACTACTCAGGCAAAGACTGTCCCGCTAAAGGAAAAGAATGCAACAACTGCCAAAAAATTGGCCATTTCACGAAGGTATGCCGTTCAAAGACAGCAAGCAAAACTTCTGGTGAACAACACGACTCTGTGAAATCACTATCTTTATCACAAAGTTCGCTAACCATCTCGTCGTGTCAACAAAACACAGATCCGACTATCAAGATTGACGTGTATAATTCACGCACTGCAAGCTATTTGGGCACGTGTGACGTCATTCCAGACACTGGGGCTCAAGGTTCAGTCATGAGCGCATCACTGTTATCACAGCTACGTTTAACACGCAAAGATTTAAAAGTAGACACCACGCCTACTATATCTGGGATCGAAGGTTCACCCCTTCGCGTAGTTGGTCACGTCACAGTAGACTTGAAGCTGTCAGGCAAAATAGCTTCAGAGAAAATATGTATTTGTAACAATATTAAGAAGTTTTACTTATCGTTGACAGCATGTCGGAAATTGAACATTGTCCATACAACCTTCCCACAGCCTTTAGCTCAGACTATTTCTGCCACATCGACCAGTAACCATGGAAACAGAGATTACCCGATCAAACCGACAGAAAAGGAAATCGAAGTCATCAAAAATGAACTGCTGGACGAATTCAAAGATGTCTTTTGCTCAGAGGATGAACTAAAGCCGATGAACTGTGAGCCAATGAAGATAGACTTGAAACCAGATGCTAAACCATATGCAATATACAATGCTCGCCCGTTTCCATACGCATACCGTGATGAAGTTAAAACAATGATTGATGAATTGGTAGCTAAAAAGATCTACGAGCCGGTTGGTGACCGTCCAATCGATTGGTGTCATCCGCTAGTTGTGATACCGAAACCTAATGGCAAGTTACGATTATGCGTAGACTTGAAAACCTGAAAGATCAAGTCAGACGTCCCGTTCACCCTATGAAGACACCAAGAGAGGCTGTCTCTGGAATATCACCACGCGCACAGTATTTCACGACAATGGATGCTAAACACGGGTATTGGCAACTTGAACTAAACGAATCAGCTCGAGATTTAACATGTTTTATGACGCCTTGGGGACGTTACATTCATTTGCGCTCTCCAATGGGTTTCATAGCATCAGGTGACGCCTATAATTTAAGAGGCGACATTGCATTAACTGGGCTACAACATGTACACAAAGTAGTAGATGACATATTGGCTGACGATGAAAACTTTCGTGATCACATCTTACGGGTCCGTAGCATTCTAGAGCGATGTCGTACTCACAAAATCACTTTGAATGCAGATAAATTTAATTTTGCTAAAGCCAATGTACGATTTGCAGGTTACAACTTATCTAGAGATGGAATCGCCACCGATCCGAAGAAAACGGATGCAATCCGGTTATTTCCGCAACCGACGTCTCGAACACAATTACGTTCATTCATGGGTTTGGTTAATCAATTGGGTCAATTTACACCTCACATCAGTAGCGCTGCGACTCCACTTCGTGAATTATTGACTATCATTTGACTATATATGGACCACTGAACATACCGCCGCTTTTAATAGACTCAAAGATTTACTTGTTAGTACACCTATTCTAGCATCCTTTGACTTGACTGCAGAAACTGTTCTAGAAACGGACGCATCTCGTTTAGGTGGTTTGGGATATGTACTAATGCAAAAACATGGATCAGATTGGTGATTAATCCAATGTGGCTCTCGATTTTTATCAGATCCAGAAACAAGATATCCGACGATTGAACTTGAGTGTCTAGCTATCGCCTGGGCCGTACGAAAATGTCACCTCTATCTAAGTGGCTTGTCTGGCTTTACAATAGCTACCGACCATCGACCATTGATACCGATCATGAACGACTTCACACTCGATCAAATCACAAATGCTCGTCTGCTACGATTCAAACTGGCACTAAACAGCTATCAATTTCACACCACATGGCGAAAGGGAAGCATACATTACATTCCTGACGCACTATCAAGAGCACCGCTGCAGTAAAACAGTAATCTAATATTCGACAATGCATTATTCGATTCTAATTGAATAATTAATCAAAATCTGTTCTATTTGTTACCATGCAAGCAGACAATGAAAACACAAACAAAACCTTTTCCACGACTGCAAGAAATGTGTTGAAAACATCAAATTCAACTTAACTATCTTTACATAGATTTTGAAAAAGATTTTGAATACATAGATATAACAGTTTGTTCGCTCAGTTTGCTTCGACATTAGTTTACAGAATTCATGTTATTCAATGCGCTTTATGCTTCATCACGTCTGTTCGATCAATTAATTGTCATAGCAACAGAGTCTGGAATAGAACTAATGGCGCGTAACTTGAGATCTTCTTTGCTATGGTAATAAGGGGGAGTTCCGTAGACCATTCAAGTATGCAAAAGATGTCGCTTTGAATGATTTGTTGCGTGTTTGTTTCGTATTTTATATCGGCGAAAAGAGCATTCGATTTTGAAGAAAAATTTATTCAAGAAAGGTTGCTTTATATTTGGAAACAAGCATATTTAAAATTAATTTAAATAATCGAATTGCATCCCTAATAAAAATAAATTTTGGTTTGCTTTAATAAAGCTTCACATTGATAAATTCGAAAAAAGGAAAAGAAAGTAGGCGTGCGATAGATCGCACGCCTTGGAACGCGGAGGTGTGTGCGGAGATGTGCGCGTCCGATCGCAAGCCTCGGAATACAAGCCATGCAAAAGTGCTGTCAAGTCAATCAAAAGTTTGGTTGTCAAACAGCCAAACGGCGATATAACATCAGAGAATTTTTTACATGGCCTGTTAGAGCTACGAAACACGCCCAGAGCTGATGGCAGATCCCCATTTCAAATTTTATATGGTCACCAACTCCGTTCCAAAGTCCCTGCACATTATTCAGCATTTGCCAAAATCTGGCAAGAAGCCGCCGAGGATGCAGACAACAAAGTTGGAGATATGATAGTATTACAAAAGTTTTATTATGATCGCACCGCCCAGATTTTGCCACGGTTAAACATCGGAGACACGGTCCTAATACAAGACCCTCGAACCAAGAGATGGACGGAAAAGGGAATCGTTATTGGCATCGGACAGAATCAAGACTATCACGTCAAACGACCGTCTGGTCGCTTGTACTGGCGTAATCGCCGATTTTTAAGACAAATTAAACAAACCAATGCCGATCAACCAACAACATCAACCGACCTTGATGAGCCACCGTCAACTGACACGAACAAAGAAACCAAAGCAACGTTACGTAGAAGTACGCGGCTGACTAAACCGGTTAACCGCTACGGACAGTAAACCTCAACGGACTTGTAATGGACTTATAACTCATAACAATTTAAATCTAATTTCTTTCTATTTGATCTAAAAGTATATAATAATTTCTATTTGTTTTTGTGCTTACATAAAAACGTATTGTTAAAGTTGAAATAGAAGTTAGGATACCTCCTATCAACTAGAGGGAGGTGTAATGATATGTAGCACCTAGGCTTAGCACAGCATGATATGTAATGTTTGAATACGAATAAATCAGTCTTGAGTTGAACTTCTCACAACAGTGTAACCTACTTAAGTGCAAGTCAAATTATCAATGAGTTTCATTGCAGTTATCCAAATTTGCACTTAGCCGAAAATGTTTAGCAAAGACATGACTACAAAATAATCAATAGAATTTTAGGTTGCAAATAAGCGGGGATTTTCACTTTTGTCATAAAAAAGCGTTTCGATTTCTGCATATTTACTTCACAGAGGATCTTAGACCTAATACTGTTATGCTACAATAAAGTTGATTATGGGTAATGCAGAATTGTTCATTAAAAATGTAGGCCTATACTTTATTACATCATTTGAAAGAAGTGGTTCAGCTATGGGAAATTTTATAGAAATCCAACAGATCGAAATAGGTCTGATTTCCCCTGCGTAAAAAATCAATGAGTTCATGAACACTTCATGCACAGTTCATGAACAATTCATGAACTTTATGAAACTTCATGAACAGTTCATGAATATTTTTTGTGGGTTCATGTGCAGTTCATGAACAGTTACGAAGAGTTCATGAACTCTTGGGCAATTTCACTTTCATGAACTCATGAACTTTTTTTGCAGGGGTTTTAAAGGCCAAAGTTTACTGAAAATGAATTCTTAGTAAATGTGTTAATAACACTTACTTATCCCCTGATTTCAAGGATTCTAATACATCACCAGATATTTCTAACAGCTTCAAATCTCTTTTAGTAAAATCAGATGAGAAATATATTGATTGAATTGGTCCTTGACGGTTTGAAACACCAGCAATATCAGCAATCTCATTGATTGTTTCTATATTCCTGCATAAATCAATAAGACATAAATATAAATTCAGGTTGACTAAATTCATTACAAACTGGACATTAGCAAATTTCATAGATCTACTTCTCATAGCCTCAAAACAAAGTGAGAAAGCAAGAACAATAAAATAATTCAAAATATAAAATGGATTTTTTCTTTGTTGAATGGCGCAATTTTCAAGTAGGCCTACTGTTATGAAAGCAAAACGTTTGTGAAAAACAGGTCATTTACTATTCATGGATTGTTATGGAATGCTCAAAAAAATTTCATTAAAGGGTTCATGAATACTTTATGAAGATCATGAATTGTTCATGAGCTGTTCATGAATAGGTTGATGAAAAACAGGCCATGTAACACTAATGTATCTTATATGAACTGTTCACAATTAAATCATGAATAGTTCATGACAGGTTATGAAGATCAGGAACCGTTCTTGAAAGGTTAAAGAGCGGTTTATTGAGCTCATAAACTGTTCATGAACCATTAAAAAACAGTAGAAGTAGCACACATGGCAACTTCCTGGTGTGTTACATGCTTGCATGTGGGTAAGCTGTTGCTACTCCCGACCTGTTTATTCATCGGGCCATGACTGAAAAAATAACACTGATGCAAGCGATCACGCCTGCATACTGATTCTAAAGGCTTTGTGGTATCCATACGTTCTGAAAGCCGCAGATATTTCCCAAAGCTTCGATTGGAGCAAAATACAGACTCACCAATTCAACGACTTGCAAACTCGATGAACTTCTGGTTTAACATTAACAATATTTCATGGCAGTCTTAGAACTTTTGATTTATAATTTCATATATGTGATCTGATATGATATTCATTACTTGTAAAATAAATATAACAGGCAAATGCTGGGAAATTAAGCTAAACCTGAACGATACCATAATTTTCAGAGATCACACAAAACATGAATATGCTAATGAAATAGGCTAATATTGAGGATGTTATAAACAAATGATTTGAATGATAATATGTTTGGGAGATTGGCTAGAGTTGTAGCCTAACTATTTTATTCTACGCTCAAAACAAATAACTTGTAAATCATTAAACAAACAATTTATAACCATGTCTAAAAAAGTAAATTGCTCAAAAATAAAATATAGCCTATTCAAATGAAGAATATTTGCTTTTACTTTTGAAAAATGAATTTAAATTCCCAACAATGTAGAAAGCTTTTCAAATGATGATAATGAATTTATCAATGTCTTGTGAAATACATTCAGAATATTAGATCAAATGTCCATACAGTCTGGACTCATCATGCACTACATGGCTAATTACACGCATGATGATAAATGGCGCTCATATTGCACGGCTAGCCTCATTCCATCACGGCCCTCATTTCCGCGCGGCGCTCCAGTGTGGGCCTAATAGAATTTAAGGTTAAAAAGTGTGCCAGAAACCAAAAATATGTTGTGCCCAATCACAGTGCACCTTGGTATCACATGAAGTTTTATCGAGCGCTGGTTGGTGAATAAAATACTGAAAATGTAAACAAACTTGCTTGAATCATTCTCAGAGGTTATATTTCGATCGTTTATTCTATCATATAGTCAATTTTGAATTATATATTTACGGAGAAGTTGAAGTCGGAATTAGAGCAAATGTTGTATATTGGTGAATCGATCTTAAATTTTAAATATTTCTTTGATTTTGATTATTCAAATCAAGATTCAAAACGACGAAAGTGCTTACAATTTTCCAACGATGGCAATCGCTCCGTCAAAACAAGATGTTTTCTCCTTTTATTTTGTAGCCTATTATACGCCCACTAAAAACCTTCATAATGTTCATGCAGTCCTTCGAGATAAATGTAATATATTATTTCCATTTTTGTTACCCCAATTTGATCCAAAATAATCCCGTAAACTTGGTGTTTTAAGTTTTCTTCGACAGTTTGTTTACAAAATGTTGAGATTCAAAATAGCTGAATTCAGCAAATTTCGATTTCTGTTCACACCTTGTTGTATTGTTCTTCGATGGGCTGACCAATCAACACCTGGCTGTAACTCACATAACATCAAGGTGCGCCGTGATTGGGCACACCATATTTTTGGTTTCTGGCACACTTTTCAACCTTAAATTTTATTAGGCCCTCACTGGAGCGCCGCGCGGAAATGAGGGTTGTGATGGAGTGAGGCTATTGCACGGCTTTAACCTCCATTATGGGATCGCGGTAAAATGTGAACATTTATGAAATTTATGTGAAAAGTATGAACGTACGCAAGTACGCAGTTTACAGACAGCGCAATATCCGGGATATACACTTTAAATTTGTCATTCTCATTGTCAGTGAAAGAAAACTGCAAACGCTACCTAAATCTAGTCCTACAAGAGCCATAATTACACCTTCAACAAATTATTAATATCGTGAAAAGTGGCGAGGGCGAGGGTCAAACTAAGTACTAAGGTGTTAAGTCAAACTGTGTGATAGGCATTAGGCACAGTGATTTGCCATGAAATGATACAGCTTAAGGCCCGAGCAAACGGTCCAACTTTGTTGTTTCGACTTTGTTGGATGCCAAAGTCAAACGTTGTTGGATGCGTGGGCAAACGACATTTCGACTCTAGCATGGGCTAACGATACAACTTTGTTGGTTCGACAAAGTCGAACAGAGTCGAAACGACAAAGTTGGATCGTTTGCTCGGGCCTTTAGTTGCAAAACTGCCTTTTTCACTCATTGGTACAGCTTAGTGTTTGAAATGCAGCTACAAATATTAAGAATTCATCAAATAGATATGAATTGTGTGAATTATAGCCAGACATTGAAGTATTACAAACAGTAAAAGTTGATGATTTCAATCCTTACCTGACCGCCATGTTTTCCCGCCATTGGATTCACAGACTAGACTTACTATCCACCAGTCTACATCCGGTTATATATTTCACGTGTCAGAAACCATTTTATTTTATATTTTATTCCATCGAAGTATTGTACAGAATTTTTTAGGCTGGACAGTTGGGTGTTGGCTAGTATATTGATTGCATTTTTTGCTTTTCAACTTTATCATCGATTTCAAGGCAAAAGATCACGAAGAAAAATGTCAAAACATAGAGAGTGAGTTTTCATTTAATATTTTTCCATCATTTTACTGTAGCATATCCATACCGTTCAGCCTGCTCGCATGTTGGTTAGGTTAGTAATAGTCCAACAACAAATGCTAGCTAGGGTCAAATAGACGCATGATGTGATTTACAGTACATTCTAAATTTCAAATAAAAGGCAGGGGTTTGAAAAACTTTCATGAAGAAGATATTTACTCAAATAATAATAATTAATTCATATGCCAAAAACCATTATATATTAACATAGATTACAGATGTCTAATTATCCAGGATAATTATTTTCTTGATATTTAGTGTTAACTTCGTCCTCGTGCAATTTATTAGCATTCTTTATTATATTAACTTTATTATTATACACAACCATGCAGACATATTATGTTTTTATTATAATCATTAGTTAAATTTATATTCACATTTACATTCAAATATTGCCAACATAGCTAACTTAATTACAACATAAAAATATTGGTAGAGTAATATTTACAATAGAACACGTTTTGTATACACGCGCAAAACCACATTAACATTATACCTTAGGCATATAACTTTTATATAAATATATTTATTTTTATACTACTAATCAATGTTCACAATGTACTCTGTATAAGACAGATACATTATCATCTTTATAATTATTGTTATAATTATTTATCATACAACGAAATATATCATCGGAACATTCATAAAGTGGTGTATTTCATGTCTCACTGAAGTTTCTGTAAGTACAGTTATTTATGTTGATTCAAACCTATACCAGACAAGTAAATTGACAGTCATTCTATTACACGGGATAGTTCACAATTTCACTATACAGTCCTCTATCCAATCATCTCAATTCATCTGAATCCCGCTGTAATATTGGTCCGTCGAACCGGAGTAGCATTCTCAATTTACTATGTCTGAATTCGATACTGATCCAATTGCCACATCATCCGAAGATGCAAACACAGATCAATTAGAAGTTGATAGTACAGATACAGTAGCACAAACAGATCATTCCATTAGACCCAGAATAGATGCCATCAATTACAAGCGAAGTAGAGGTGGGAAACTAGCCCATTTCACGAAAACGGCAACATTAGCCAAATCAATTTTGGAACAAAATCCAAACACACGTCTACTGAAGTCATACAGAATAAAGCTTCAGACCATCTTTCATGAAGTTGTTACCGCCAATGAAATTGTTTTGTCACAAGCCAAGACAGAGCAAGAATTAGCAGAGAGTTATGAGTGGTTATCGAACATTGAACTCAAGTACGAAATAATTATCTGTGAAATAGATGATTATTTAGAAGAACACACCATAGCCAATCAATCACAAGTTAAGTTAGAAGGACAACCACAAACCTCATTAGAAGAAGACCCTTTATTAAGGACACAACAAGAACATACCACACCTCAAGTTAGCCCTGTAAGAAAATTAGACTCACAATTAATTAACAATCAAGAAAACAAAAATATTGCGCGAGAAAAATCGAGCCTTGCCATAGACGCGTGGATTGATAAACTCACGGCAAGTGAAGTAAGCGCAAATTTTACTGAAAATTCAGATGCACAATGGGGTGACACGCTTGTTTCATTGACGCTAAAATTAAAAGATTTTAATGGCGACGCATTTGAATATCAAGATTTTGTCAATTCGTTCAAACACCAAGTACACGATAGAAAAACACTTTCACCAGACACAAAAATGACGCATTTACTAAACCATTTAAAAGGCCCAGTAAAACTAGCGGTCGATGGTTTACCACACAACAGTGATGGCTATGTCGAAGCCTTACAAATAATAAAAGAAATGTTTGGGAACAGAGTTTTAATATCAAGAGCATACATAAACAGAGTTACAAAAGGAAATATAATTTCAAACGATGCAGAGGAAATTAGAGAATTCTATTATCATTTAAATTCATGTTCATCAGCATTAAAACAATTGGACTATTATTCTGATATTAATTCACAGCCGTCGTTAATTGCTATTGCTGAACGTTTACCTAAAAGCATTCAATTTCGTTGGAAAAGAAAAATCGTCGATATTAGAGCAGACAAAAAAGAGCCAGACGTCTTACAATTATTAAAATTTATTAAAAAAGAAATGTTAGCCGCTACAGACGCTGTTTGGGGAAATTTGGGAATTACAGACAACAAATGTCAATCAATTCAAAATTCATTCAAAACAAACAATGCTAAGAAAATCGTAATCAACACAACAAATACAAGCTACAATCAAAATACAAAACAATGTTGCTTTGTTTGTAAAGACAATCACAATATTTGGAATTGCACAGATTTCCAAAATAAGTCGATAGAACAACGCCGTAAGACTATTGCAGATTCCTCGTTATGTTTCAACTGTTTCAGAAAAGGACACATCGCAAGTACATGCAACTCAAAATATAAATGCAAAACATGTAACAGTTCACATCATACACTTTTACATTATGAAAAACCAACATCATCAGTTCCTATTTCGGACGTTACAGAACACCAGCAACAACAAAATGAAAGCGCCTCTGCGTCATCTGCGGTTGTTACAACAACTAGTTCTTACAACGAAACTTACGAAAGTAATTTATATTTACAAGTATTACCTGTTAGACTACATGGTCCGAAAGGCGCATTAGAAACATTAGCATTACTTGATACAGGAAGTCAAGCAACCTTAGTAAATAAAAGCCTAGCTGATAAGATAGGATTGGAAGGAACTCAAGAAAAACTAGACATTATGACAGTATCGGGCAGAAATAACATACAAGCAAACAAAGTTAAATTAGAAATTAGCAATCCAGAGGAGCTACTAAAGTTCGAAATAGGTGAAGCCTGGTCCGTAGAAAATTTATGTTTACCTCCAATGCCTATTCCTTCTAATAAAGAATTATCAAACTATGCCCATCTCAAAGATATACATATACCTATTATACACAATATTAAGGAAATTGGTTTATTGATCGGAGCCAACGAACCTGATTTATTAATCCCATTAGAATGCCGTAAAGGAAAAAGTAAAGAACCTTATGCGCTTAAGACCCCATTAGGATGGACATTATTTGGGGGGCACAAATCACAAGCTGGTATATCAATATACACAACAATGCATTCCCAATCTACCTCGGAAAAAAGTCAATCTACAAATACCGATGCAGAAAAAACGATTCAAGATAACACGCAAAATGCTATTATTAAAACTAAATCTAACAACAAACATTGCAAAGCTGAATCACTTAGGAATAAGTTACATAATGTAGATTCAAAAGATGGACAGATTTCCAAAGCTCATACCAAGGACATAATTAATATTAATTATCATGCAAACAAACTAAAACGATTAACATATTATGATTTATTTGTTTTACCGGTTACCACAAATGACAATAAAACTAGGGGTATTCAACACAGAAGATGTCTACCAACTACTCCGCAAGTCAAGAAGAAGATCACAACTCATCCTGAAGTGAATATCTTGTCCGTGGTCACTGGCCTTCAGTCCTGTTCACAACGTACCAACCTGGAGATGTCGTCCGTCAACCAACAACCAAACATTGACAATCATTGTTCAAACGTACCATGCCAAAGAGTGTCATGTCCAATCGCTCAATCCAAAACAAAACCATAGTTCACTATCACTCGTCCTACAGTTAAGCTCTGCCTATTAGAGGCTCATCAGTGACAACTTACACTCGTCGTCACGGGGGGACTATGTTAACTTCGTCCTCGTGCAATTTATTAGCATTCTTTATTATATTAACTTTATTATTATACACAACCATGCAGACATATTATGTTTTTATTATAATCATTAGTTAAATTTATATTCACATTTACATTCAAATATTGCCAACATAGCTAACTTAATTACAACATAAAAATATTGGTAGAGTAATATTTACAATAGAACACGTTTTGTATACACGCGCAAAACCACATTAACATTATACCTTAGGCATATAACTTTTATATAAATATATTTATTTTTATACTACTAATCAATGTTCACAATGTACTCTGTATAAGACAGATACATTATCATCTTTATAATTATTGTTATAATTATTTATCATACAACGAAATATATCATCGGAACATTCATAAAGTGGTGTATTTCATGTCTCACTGAAGTTTCTGTAAGTACAGTTATTTATGTTGATTCAAACCTATACCAGACAAGTAAATTGACAGTCATTCTATTACACGGGATAGTTCACAATTTCACTATACAGTCCTCTATCCAATCATCTCAATTCATCTGAATCCCGCTGTAATATTTAGAATTGAATCAAGGATAATGATTTTAAGTAAGCATGCAAACATCATAGGCACGGACATGTCGTAATGGACCCTATGATGCCTATTTGTTACTGGGTTAATTTAAACAACAGAAGTAAACATTAATAAATGTTTCACCCATGTGGATATTGTACTCTTAAAATGCAACACCTACAGTGTAAATAGGCTTCAGTTAAAACAGTACATATTCTCTTTCGTTACGCGAAATGAAAAATCGAAAAGAGCCACTCCTCTAGAAATAGAGGAGGAGTACGGGTGCCTTTGGTAGGGCGACACCGTCCAAATTACTTACTACATGTATTATGTTTATGTGTGTGAACTGTTAACCAGCAAAGTGAGGAAGTTAACCAGCCTACCCGAGTTACTCGCATTAGGAGACCAGGTTACCCTAGTAACCGGGTTCATTTTTGCCTTGTAACACAAATATGTAGACGAAAAACTCAGGATGTCTTTGCCTTAACAATTGAAATCGATTATAAAGTTAAAAAGCAAAAAATGCAATCAATATACCAGCCAATGCCCAATATATACGTTACTTCGATGGAATAAAAATAAAATGGTTTCTGGAGGCTACGTCATAATTATAGAAATAGATTTAGACATTTCGCAATAGACATGTGATCAATGTAATATATAGTCTTGTGTTATTAGAAAAATACATATTGAAAGTAAGCAAGTGTGTTATCTTGACTACGAATCTTATGAATATAGATATACTCAAAGGAGTAGCTTACATGGCGCAGTTGATATATTAATTTAGTACTACTTTATTATTTACCGTTTATTATTTTACAAAATCGTAAATCCTACCGTTCGTTATAACATGGCTAGTAAAGCACCGACCAAAGCTGAATTGGAAGCTGAGGTTGAACGTCTTAATAACGCATTGGCTAGTCAACGTCAACAAGCAGGAGAAAATCCCATGTATGAGTTATTAAAAGTGGTCACTATGCAGCAACAACAAATGCAAGAAGCCATGCTGCTTCAGCAAAAATCGATTTTGAGACTTGTTTTTGAGACTTGTTTTTGAGACTTGTCAAAACTATGAGTCCAGCCGCGTTGTTGATGATCAGCTCGGCGAGAAGCCAATTAACGCCTTCAAAAAGTCGACGTATAAATCACAAAAGCGGTCGCCAGCCAAGCATGGCGGTCAAAACAAAGCCTCAAAAAGCGATGAATGCCGTCGTTGCGGAAAAACGCACGGAAAAGACGATTGTCCGGCGAAAAACTTAGAATGTACCCGTTGCCACAAAAAGGGACATTTAGAAAAATTTTGCTTTACCAAAGTAAAAGCTGAAAACTGCATTCAATTATCCCAAATATGCACAAGCAAAAATTTAATTCCATTAAAAACAAAACATCAAGCTGTCACCAAACCTGTTAATTGGCTAGCAGACACAGGGGCTGGCTGTGATGCTATGGGGCTCACTGATCTCTATAAACTTATGGGGAATAATAATGTAACATTAACAAGAGATGAAGAAACTCTGGTTGGTCCAAGTGGGTCTACTTTAGAATCTCATGGGTGTGTGAAAATGACCCTCTATCATAATACTAAGTCATACACAGCCCTGGTACATATATTAGACAATGCCAACCACCCCCTGCTAAGCAGACAAGGGTGTATTACACTAGGCCTGATAAATGAAGACTGGCCCAACAATATAAGTGTACAATCATTGTCAGTATCTCATCCATTATCATCAAATGCTTCATTTGTATCAAGTAGTACATCCGCAGGTACTGCTGACTCAGCAAAGACCAACATGATCAACCAATATCCAGATGTCTTTGTCTCAGATGGCCCCCTTCAAGCAATGTGTGGACCACCAATGAAGATTGAACTGACAGAAGATGCTTCACCCAAGAAATGTTATAAGGCATATCAAATTCCTCTTCATTGGCGTGAACCAGTAAAAGCTCAACTAGACGCTATGGTGGAAAAAGGTATCATCGAAGACGTCCCAGTTGGTGAAAACCCTGATTGGCTCCACCCTATGGTTGTAGTACCGAAGAAGCATTCTGCTGAACCACGGATCACCATCGACTTCACAAGACTGAACAAGTTTGTCAAGCGTCCTGGATATCCGATGAAAGTACCAAGAGAAGAAGTGTTGCAAATACCACCAGGTATGGGTGTCTTTACTACACTGGATGCTCGACATGGGTACTGGCAGGTACCCTTAGATAAAGACAGTGTCCCATTCACCTCCTTCATCACACCATGGGGAAGCAAACGTTTCCTAAGAAATGCCATGGGGCTCATATCGGCCGGTGATGAACACAATAGACGTGGAGACGACGCCCTCATTGGCCTAGAAAATGTTAAGAAGATTGTGGAAGACATTGTTATTTACGACAGAGAAGCTGGTCCTGCACACGAAGCACGCGTCAAAGATGTCCTCGAAAGATGTAAAACAGCTGGAATTACACTCAATCCAAAGAAATTTGTATATTCTCAACCAAATGTAATCTGGTGTGGCTACAAATTATCTAAAGATGGCTACACGTTGGACCCAGAACTAGTAAACGCATTGGAGAATTTTCCTATTCCCACTAGCCGTACAGATCTTCGGTCATTTATGGGCCTCGTCCAGCAATTTGAAGCCTTCAGCACAGATATCAGTACATTGGCTCAACCCTTGCGACATCTTCTATCACCAAAAGTTGAATTTGTATGGGAAATAGCTCAACAAGAGGCCTTCACGAGTCTCATCAAGCTGCTGATATCACCAAGAGTTCTCACCCAGTACAAGCCTGGCGCTAGCCTTCGTCTAGAGACAGATGCTGCCCAATCAAAAGGCCTTGGATTCGCATTATGGCAACAAGAAGATAATAGCTCATGGCGCCTATTACAATGTGGCAGTCGATTTTTGACACCAACTGAGTCACACTATTCCACAACCGAAGTTGAACTGTTAGGAGTGGTGTGGGCGGTCAAGAAATGCAAATTGTTCTTACGAGGTACTAACTTCGAATTGGTCACTGACCACAAACCTTTGATTTCAATCATCAACAACAAATCTTTAGATGAAGTAACAACACCACGTATTGTTCGTCTAAAAGAAAAACTGGCGCATACTACACCGTACGCTGTCTGGCAACCTGGTACAAAGCATACCACTGTAGACCTGTTCTCAAGGTACCCAGCAAGTCAACCATCAGACGACGATGCAGATATGGCCGACAACATCGACACCTTTGTTCAAATCTTGACATTAAATGCTCTTGGTGCGTCCAACCCAGAGTTCACTGATCTCACAATGGAAAAAGTCAAAGCCGCCGCCAACAATGATGGCACCTATCAGCACCTCATTTGTACTGTTAAACGTGGCTTTCCAACTGACAAAGTTAATTTACGCTACGACCTTCATCCATTTTGGAATGTCCGTCATGCTCTGTCTCTTCAACATGGCCTCATACTCTATGGACAACGTGTGGTCATACCGTCAGCTCTCAGGAAAGAAATACAACAACTGCTGCACATTGCCCATCAAGGTAAAGAACGTGCCTTGGCAAGGGCGCGCCAAACTGTCTATTGGCCCAACATGGCTAACGACATTGGTCAAGTCGTTGACAGCTGTCAAGCCTGCCAAACATATAAAGCAAGTCAGCCAAAAGAACCTCTCATCCAAGATGATGTCCCTCAATGGCCTGGCGAAGTTATTGCAATGGATCTGTTCTCCTTCGGTGGCAAAGAATTTCTTGTCATTGCTGACCGATTATCTGGTTGGCCTGAAGTATATGATTTGGGTCGTGGTGGCTGTAATACAGATGACGTCATCGAAAGAATTTTTCAATGGAGTGCCAAACTTGGACTAGCTGTCCGCCTACAATCTGATGGTGGTCCTCAGTTTAAATCAAGGGCATTTGCATCATTTTGCAAAGAATGGGGGATCAAACACGACCCTTCCTCGCCATACAATCACCAAAGCAATGGTTTTGCTGAATCAGCAATCAAGTCCATGAAAAATCTGGTAAGAAAAGTTGAACCAAAAGGAAATCTTAATACATCCAGCTTTCTGCACGCCATGCTTGAATTTCGAAATACGCCTAAGAAAGACGGTCTCTCTCCTGCTCAACGATTGTTCGGTCGACAGATACGCTCACGTCTTCCTGTTGGTCCAGCAGTCTTCACGTCTACTTTACAAACAGCAATCAAAGATGCCGATAAAAAAGCACTCAAGCTTAAAGTAAAAGCCAAAGAACGGTACGATGCCAACGCCCATGTTCTTGGCCCATTCAATATTGGAGATATTGTACGTATCCAACATCCCAGGACCCGTTTATGGGACACCACTGGTGAGATTATTACCTTGTACCCTGGTCGTCGTAGCTACGTAGTCAGAACAGAAACTGGACGACTCAAATGGAGAAACCGTCGTTTCCTACGTCGATACAATTCAAATGAAGAGGAAGAAGACGATTCAACAGAAGAAGAAGAGGACACAGAAGATCAAGAAGAAGATAGTACAATCATATCTAGTGATAAAATTAATAGAGATAAAATTAAAGATAATCTAAGAAGAAGTACAAGAAATAGAAAATCTCCATGTCGCCTTAATTTATAAATTTAATCCGATTTCTCTAGGAGGGGCATGGAGGCTACGTCATAATTATAGAAATAGATTTAGACATTTCGCAATAGACATGTGATCAATGTAATATATAGTCTTGTGTTATTAGAAAAATACATATTGAAAGTAAGCAAGTGTGTTATCTTGACTACGAATCTTATGAATATAGATATACTCAAAGGAGTAGCTTACAGTTTCTGACTGATAAAATAAATAACGGGATGTAGGCTGGTGGGTAGTTAGTCAAGTGACCTGTAAGTCAAATTTCTAATTGTTTCGAATTTAAATGTTTTCGTCACAGACATCTTGTATTCCCTAAATCGTTCGATTTCAACGTGCATGCGTAGACTGGCTGGCTTTGAATTATTCAACTTGGGGTACCCTTGTAAATCCATCCATACACACTGAGTAACTCTCTCTACTTGTAAACAGGGCGTTACACTGACTGAGAAAAATCGGCAGAAAACTGGATAGCCGCACAGAATTTTGCATTTATAGAATAGATAGAGTAACATAATGTAACATGATCCATGATGAAGCTAAATGCTAGGTCCTGATTTGCTATAGAGTGTAACATGATACGTGTGAAAAGATCCAATCCTTCATGAAAAATGTAAGATATCCCTCCTTCATAGGATTTTGATAATGGTAACTGTTCACATTTCTTGAATTGGTCAGAGGTGATTTAAACCAGGATTCAATAGAACAGAAATCTGGATTCTTAAATTTAGTACTGGATATTGAACCAGATCCAAACCTGGTCACGCTATCCATATCTCCAGTACAGCTTGATGCAAGCCGCAAACACCAAATCCATTACACATAAATGAAAGCCACAAAAATGAATACGGTATATAGTTTCTTTCGTTATGGGAAACATAAAGTGTAATGAAAAATCAGCCTCCGCCTACATTATTTAACTCAAAAATTTTACTTGAAAACCGACTTAGAAAACAGCGACCACACCACAACACACATAGACAGGGTTCGATAAAATATTTTTCCTTATGGGATACTAATTTTTGATTCCAAAATTTTTCGGGTTGATTACATCATGCAAACAGTTTCACAATTTCATTTATAGGCTTTTGCTAATTTATTATCATAAAAATATGATAAAAACTACACTTAATCATTCATCTTTCACAGAAAAGAAAGAAGTTCTCATTGTAACAACCAGAGTCCGACAAAGTCCGGAAACTTGGAAACCTAGTTTGCGGAAAGCTAGCAAAATTCAGAAGGAAAGGCAAAATGTTGGATATAAAGCTAAAATAAAGTTTCAAATATAGGTTTTTATGTCAGTAAAATTACTCAAACGTTTATCTAAAACATTAAGGTTTGCGGAAGGTAAAACATTTTGTCGGACCCTGGTAACAACTTGAATACAGCTGTTTCCTTCTGAATTTGTGGTAGCTTTCTGGGACTCTCAGTCCCAGAATCCGTTATTTTATTGAACCCTGCACATAGATTTTCACAATATATATCGTAGGTACAGTGAAACCTGTATATAACAGCTAGCTAAAAGAGGTAGATAAATTGACCACTATAAACAGGTGGCCTTTATATACAGGTTTGATTCAATAGAAAATATTATTTTAGACATTGCAAGAGTGACCACTATAGACAGGTGGCCGCTTTATAGAGGTGACCGCTATAACAGGTTTGACTGTAGAATAGATGTTTTATTTCGCTCTGTACAAAACTGGAAATGAAAGCACTGATCAATGCAAGCAAATAAGCACTAGATCCAGATTCAGGAAAGAACTTAATCTGCAACACTCTCTTAGTTGCCATATATATGATTTGTGTGCAGAAACAGATGATATACCAGCCTGGTATTTGGAATTCTGAACTTTAATTTAACCCAATATTGTAACAATCTCTTTATGCCTAGCCACGTGATAAGATGTGCATTGATCATTTTGTTATTGTTGTGTTCATTGACACATTCAAACTTATTTGATTTAATGCAAAAACAAAACAGCTTGAGATAACTGCCATGCATCTTGATTCCAATGGGTGTTTGGTTTTAAATCATGCTGACAAAATATGATTTGGTAAATTAATTTAATTTAGATTTTACATAGGCTACTGTAGCCTGCGCGCAGACCCAAATCTTTTTTTTATGATTGGTAGGGTCTGCGTAACATCGACAGAAAGCTTGCGCTGGGCGGAAGTTGGAGGGAGTGGCGGAACGTCATTACACTATAACTCCTGCTGTTCAGCGTTGTTCAACTACAGACGGCGCCATAAACAGCATTTCTGCAAGTCCAATTTTTGTAAATAACAAAACTTTTCACAATCAAAATTGACACTTATTATTTACGAAATAAAATGGGTTGATTCATAACCACGTTCAAATGATTAATACTAACTTAATACAACGTACTATTTCTGTTCAATATGAAGTGATCTAAGTTGTCCAATGTTTTTAATGCATTTGTTTTTCACAAAGAAACTCGAAAATTGACATCAATGATGAGAATTAGTCTTTCGTGAAGAAATATTTTTCCATTGCCATGGCACAGTGAACAAGATCCAGAGATTAAATCGTTCTATATCTAATACAATGATTTGTTCTTTCGATATTACCCATGACAAATTGGCTTTTACGACGAACACAAACACAATCCAATAAATTTCAGTATCTTGAAATCAAGTCTTTGTTGGCCGATGCTGCATGTAAAACATGTCCCGTCCTCTGTGAAAAGCAAATTAATAATTACAACAAGAAATCGTTTTCTTCAATACACTATGTTCATTTACTACAAACATAATTACAAAATGTCTGTGTTGAATAAAAAATCTGAGGTCTCCCTCGTACAAAACTGAAAAACGAACACAAGCAAATGATTTTATCGAAGAAGAACGACGTTTTACTTGAAAAGGAATGCGTCAAGAACTTATATTTATCGACCAATCATGTTCTGGTTCTAGTTTTGGAGAACTCGCTAGCGATTGGCTGATGAACAATAGACAAACAATAGATTTCTCACGCTTCTGCCACTCCCCCTAATTCAGTCCAGCGCAAGCTTTCTGTCGATATTACGCAGACCCTACTAATCATAAAAAAAAGATTTGGGTCTGCGCGCAGGCTAAGGCTACTGTAACTCAACCCTAATTACAGTCTCTACACTCATTTCTTCATTAGTCTGATTGCTAAATAAAACAGAATGAAGCAATGGAGTATCTCACAGTTACAGTAATTATTTTGTTCTCAATTCTTCTAGAGAACCAACTGTCGATGAGGAACTTAATGAACTCTGTGAAAAGCTATGGGATCTTGATGAAAATCGACTTGTTCCAGATAAAGATTATGATCTAGATTTACAGGGAAGAACAAGATTCTCATATGACGGTCCAGACAGGGCAAGCGATCCACTTTTTGCTAGCGTAGCTGAAGATGTCTTCCAAAGACCAACATACAAAGGTAAGGTACGCAGCACACATTGAGCAGGACCGTTTTTACAAGATGGCATTGGAGGCACATGCCTACACCAAGAGTCAGACAAAAGGTTCAGCCTTTGGGAATCCTAGAGGCATATCAACATTTCTTCTGAATTATTTATTGATGTTTGACCAGTAAATCATTAAAAATACCAGGTTTCTTCTGAATTTTCTAATAAAAAAAAACCAAACAAAACATGCACAGGATATTGAAACAAGTATTCCTTATTTTCTGAAAAGAAAAATGAATTGCTGTTCTTTGACATGTATCCAATCAGTCCTGTGAAAAAGCCATGATTATTAGTGTTACTGAACAAATGATGATCATTGTATAATCATTTAACTATTCATAACCCCCTCCCCCTATAAAACTATCAGACCAGTTATGCTAATGTGCTACACATGATCAGGGTGTCGCAAAGGTTTTAGTCTTCTCTGCACCGTGTTTTCAGATTTAGAATCGTCTGCGGTTGATTTTAAATGTTTCATATAGTTCTTACGAAAAAATGTTTCCATAATTCCAGAAATTTGACTTACTTTAATACTTACATAGACAATATGATATTCAAAAAATCATCATTTTTAATATACAAACAATCAGGTTGATAGTACGTTGCTCCTATAATCCCGCACTTTGTCATGTAAGCCTGTTAAAGTGTAAATGCTATGTGTATTATTTTCAACAAACATCTCTGATTTGTGTTATGGTTGATAATAATAGATGTTGTTGTTTTACAGCCTTCATTGCACTTCTTGACAACTACGAAAGTGAAACTGGTGTCGCTGAATCTGTAACTCCACAAGAAGAAGCTGAGAATCGTCGTTTCATTGATCTCGTTGTTGCAAGCCCATGTATGAAAGAGGCTCACAAATTTCTAGTGAAGAAAGGAAAATCGCCCCCAGAAATTGGTAAATTCAAATGGCAACTCTACAATCTTTGGTTCAAGCTTTACAGGAGGACTCGTGGAAACAGGTACAGTCAGCAGTAGCCAAATGGAACATTAACCAATCCATTACCACTATCATCCTTATAACTACAAACTTGTTTACTAAGTTTATCCACAACTATTTCTGATGGTATTGATAGGTTTTCTTAAGTACCGGTAGTATTCTCCAAGCTTTTCTTTTTTTGTTTTCTGATTATTGAATGTTCTTTATTTTCTGAATGAAAATAATCTGCCAGCAGCTACTGATATCCAACCTTGCACATCTAACCGACTACCAGACAGTTTAGTAAAGCGAATCATAACTAAATTTGCTTGCATCTCTCAAACATAAATTGTACTAGTTTGATTTTGATTTCCTTGCAGCCTGCAATATATAAGGCTTTCAAGAATATTGATTTGATCAAAGGATAACTGATGAGAGTATTGTAATTTTTTCTTCACACAAGGATATCTGGTGCGCAATAATCATTTCATTTTGTTAGTGTTTTATGTTCATAAGTTAATTAATACATTCAAACTACAGTATATTGATTTAATGCAACAACAATAGTGCTTGAGATAACTGCCATGCATCCTGATTGCAATGGATGTTTGGTTTTAAATCGTGCTAACAGACTAACCTTTAACATTATTTTATCTTGGAGGCAATTTTTGATCCCACTATAAGCTACTCAATTTTGTATTTTAAATTTGTTTAATGGATTGAATATTGTCTATTGAACCACTGTCTTAGTTGAAATTTATTCAAAATCTGACAAAAATGTAAAAATTCCAGCAGTTTTTCAAATTGCGATCTTGCTTTTGCAGCTGTTCACTGCAGTGTCGTTGATAGCAACTATATTAATTGTTTATATTATTTTTAGGAATCAAGATTCTTCTGGGTTTGAACATGTTTTTGTTGGTGAGACAAGAGGAGATAAAGAAGTCATTGGATTCCACAATTGGATTCAATTTTACCTTCAAGAAAAAAAAGGAAATATTGATTATAAAGGATTCATGAGTAGTGACAGGGTAGGTGTCGCACAATAATATCTCAGAGATAGCATAATTTAACACAATAATCAAGCTATTCTACTTCTATCTAATTGGAATTCACATTTCATTATAATTGAGGAGTTGAGGGGCTATCATTTCCACGGGTCACTGGTTATGTTTACTTCAGTCTGTATTTTGAGATGCAATCAGATGTTTTTCGTTTACTAATTGTTAAATAGTCAATACTAATAGCTATGTCGATGAAATCATAGTTTATAGAGACAAACCAAAAAAGTGGTTTGTTTCTATAATCTATGATGAAATAAATACCCATTACTTACCATATCTCAAACCACTTTCGACTGATTTCATGGACATTTCCCTTTATTGTCAAGGCAAGGGGAAAGCGCAGCCCTTTTACTTTACCATGCATTTCCCTTGTAACTAATTCCTCCTTAACTGATGAGGAGCATCCAAGACAAAGCAACAGTATAAATAATGTAATACTGTCCTTCATTTATGATTATGAAATTTGCGGAAAGAATCAAACCAACTTCCAATTGTAATTGGTTGATTGAGCCTTTTATATTTTCGCACAAAGAAATGGCAATAGAAAATGGCTACTTTCGAAAACATAGAACATTCATCCCAAGCTTTGATTATTATATCAATAAACAAAGGAGAGTTTCGAACGTTCAAACAAATAACACAAAATCATTGTAAAAAATGTTTCCTTGATATGAAACAAACGTGTGAAAAAAACACTTGCCCTACATGCTTGTGTCTGGTTTCGCTTTCTCTTGTCTCACTGAGTACGCTTCATGTATTTTTTTCCCATGAAGATCTTGGGCCTGTGTTAAATTTGATAAATAATGCCAATGGAAATTAATTGAATTTTTATGACCTGATAGTAATAATATAATGTAGATGGTGTCGCCCTACCAAAGGCACCCGTACCACTTCTATATTTCTAGAGGAGTGGCTCTTTTCGCTAGGAGCAATGATTTTAAACGCTCTTTTTACTGATCTCAGCCGCGACACTGGAGATCAATTTCAACAGATTTCATGGCAGATAGGTCTTGATTGTCAATGGGCAACGTTGCGCCCCAGCTACTCACAATGCAATTCCCTCTGGACCATTCCATCCGCCATCCTCAGATGGTAGTCATTTGATGTTCCAGATAAAGTCAAGGCTGAGTTGACCTTAGGGGGATTTGAACTGCAATCGATCAGATATGATCGATCTGAAGTTCGGTTGCTCTGCCATCTGAGCTAATCCACCTGATAGTGACTCCTTGTAGCACTTTCATTAATGCTCAGCAACTTCTTATTCTAAATCATCTGAGCTGACTCAATTTTCTCCGCAGAACCCTCATCTTTTGACTATTCAATTTGCATGGCGTGGTGAAGTCAAACCAAAAGGCTCAACATTTATTGGTACATCTCCAGAATTTGAATTTACATTATATTCAGCTTGTTATTTAATGGGTTACGAATCAACTGATTTAACATTAGGTAGTGAGCATATCATTATCACTTGTCATCGAATGGCTAATTCTATTGGAAGCAGTTATCCTATTGCAAAAACATGGGGAAATGCACGTAAATAAATTAACAATATTTTGTAAGTTCAATTTTATTTCAAAATCTAGCAAATATTTTGTATGAATAATTTCAATTTCAAGAATTAATTAAATTGTTTTGGGTAAAAAAAATGTTTGCATTGAAATTATATATTGCACTTCTTTCTTTCTGTCCTGGAAAAATTTCATAGTGAAATGGGCAGATATCCTTTAGGATATATTTACTCAAGGTGCAACTCACTTCTCAGTTGTTTTGTTTTTGAGGGCTCTGAACTATATCGTATTTCTAGATTGTATTTAGTTACAATTTTCCTGGATATCTTTCTAATGCTCACTGTGTCCACTTTATGCAAATGCCAGTCATTTTATTCTACCCTCTTTGTAGAGACCACCTGTCTACACAGGTCTATTTTAGTTTTTAAAGCTTCATAAATTACTTGGGTCTACTTCCACGGCTGTAACTACCCCTGGGTATTTCTAATTTTGACCGAAAAATGGGCGTGGCATATTCTCAATCTGGTAGCTTAAGTTCTTCTAATACCATTTTACAATTTTCCGTCTCAAAATGGCACGAATGTTTCCTCAAAATATTATATAGAGTATCGCACGCACTCTCTCAGGATTTACGGACGTGTCTCTTTCATTCAAATTCCACACTGTTACTGAACAATACCGATCATTATGATTTGATCTTCGTCAAACGCTTTATGTGGACAGTAGCAGTGTAATGTCACTGCCATGTCGTAAAATTGCAGATATTCTTACAGATCCGGACTCGGAATATTTAGCAGGACATTTTTAGATTAGGAATCTTTAAATTGTGACTCCGGCACGGCGACACCTGCATACATGCCCACATTACTTCTTGACAACATTTTGTTCGACGTTCACCAATCAAACGCAGACCTGATTTGATACATACGTCATGAAATGTATGTTGGCTTTTTACATTTACGTATATATTGTGCCGTGGGAACATCTCATCATTTTTGTTGAGACCACACAATTTTTATTGTGGTCAAAGGTTTCACTCATAAAGCCATTGATTGTTTTCCACTGAACAGAATTTTTTGTAAGAAAGCACGTTTATGTAGCGGTATGAAAAGATTGTTAACTCGTAACTTGTGTCCTGCTGAGTTTTCATAAAAGAACAACTAAAATGGTTGTTTCTGAATGAAGAATATGATTGATTATGCTTAGCACGGACTTCGTGACAACTACAATATCCGTGTACTTTTGAACGATATTTTATGTGAAAAACCTGTAATTTCTAGCAGTGCAATTTATATTTTTTATATTTACAATATATTTATTTATGCATTTTTTATATAAGATATTCTATAAGATAGGCGTGGTTTTCTCTATTTAACATTATATTGATAAACGATTAAACGGGTAAAAGAAAGATAATATAATCCAAACCATATGTACAAGAATTTGATGAAATCATGTAATTTAATGTTAAAACTGACTGTAATGTTCTTTTTGAACTTTTAAGATGAATAACTAAAGGTAAGGCTATAATATCTGAAAATATGCTGAGCTATCAAGTGGCTCACTATCCTCGACAATCCCTTCATCTGCTGATGAATTTTCTGATGAATAATGAACATCATAATCAAAAGATTTTTCTAAAAATTTTAAAGCTGCAACATCATCCGAATTGAATAATGTAACTTTCCAACCATCTCTAATAGAGGGTTGTCTAGTAATTGTCGTAGTACAGTCTTCGTTTAATTGAGCAATAGCTAATATCTGTACTCCTCTTTCAATCGATGATAATCTTGTTAAATCTTTACGATTATTAAAACTTTCCATAGTTTCTGATGAACACTTTTCTTCCATTTCTGTTAAAATCATCATTTTAATTTCTTCATCGTCTGTTAAATCGATTGAATATAAACCATTGTCATCCTGTGCTAATGTATCAGCACATGCCATAAGTAATACTTCGATGGTATTTATATCACCACCAATTACTGCTGCATGTAAAGCAGTACGATTATATTTACCCGGAGCTTCTAAGTCAGCCCCATGTTCAAGTAATGCTATACACATGTATCTATCACCCATAAATGCTACCTTTTGCAAGGCAGTATGACCAGCAAAAATGGGCTTATTTAATAAATCCCTTCGTAATACACCAACATTATTTCCACCATTGAATAAACTATTTAATGTTGTAACATCTCCTTCCTCAAGTACCTTCTCAAATAAATGTCTAATATTATCATTCAAATGCATTTTCGTCCAACAATAATAATCAAATTCTCAAGACCTCAATATTTAACTCAGGATATCGATCACTCAATTAATACGTGAGTTTAAATCCAACATTTCACATGCTTTTATAACTAAATCAAATGATCCATTTCTCAGTTAATTAATTTAATGAATCTTCTGCGAACACTGCTGTAGTCTAATATCTTTTATTTACGTCATGTATTATTTACAAATAACATGACGGTACATCTTTCAAAGTTTTGACGTCATTTTCTGAAAACTATTGAAAACTCAAGTCGAGACTATACAGTCCATGTATACTCTACAGAAGAAATATTTCTATTATAGCAGTTGGAATCTTCCGTGCGCTTTCAATTGTCTTTCTTTCCAAGGTTTCGTTTCCCAATTTTGACTTCAAAATAATAAACTGAAACAGCTGGTCTATGCATACTCTATTGTTGTTCACATTTCCAGAATGATGCATGTGCTGCCTGAGGGTATTTCTCAATTTGATGTATAGTGGCTAATTTACAGTAACATAATGGTTTATCATCGACGGTGTTTGGAAATTCGATGAGGAAGGAATATAAACTCGAGAAACTCAATTTATTCCGATATGAATATATGAATTCGATGGGACAATGTTGATATCAAAACTAAAAATACTCTCAAATCGATTGAAAGTTCATGAACAGCTCATGAATTGTTTCGGGTTCGACAGTCAATACAATTCCTTTACGAAAATACAAGTTCATGAACATGAAAATTGTCAAATTTTCCTTTTTATAAACAATTCGTGAAAGTATGGGCAATTTCACGTTTATGAACCTTCGATGAATTTCATGAACTACGATTCATAAAATGTTCATGAACCGATTTCACAGGGGAACGTGCCTAGAAGCATGGAAGTGAATGCCCCAGTGATTTTAAGTAGCTGTTATCCAAGGTTTGTATGGCCTTATCTGAACCATCTAAACAAGTCTCTCGAACTGCTTTCACTCTATATAATCTTGACACGAGGAGGAGGGCCACATAGTCTGGAGTAGCGAAAGTAAATAACGTTTTACAGTTTCACGTTTATGAACCTTCGATGAACTTCATGAACTACGATTCATAAAATGTTCATGAACCGATTACACAGGTGAACGTGTCTAGCAGTATGGAAATGAATGCCACAGGAATTAAGTAGCTGGCCTTATCTGGTTTATCTGAACCATCTAAATAGGTCTCTTGCTTGAACTACTGTCACTCTATACAATCCTGACACAAGGAGGAGCCGAGGAGGGCCATATAGTCTAGAGTAGCAAAAGTGAATAATATTTAAATGTGGTTAGAACCATTCAACCATAATAGTGAGTGTAATGACCTTATGTATAATGCACTGTCGAATTTTAAGTAAGAGTTCCAAACGGCATCCAATACAGTTGACTGTTGCAACGAGAAGCTTTTCAAATATTTCTATCAACAGAAAAACTTTATGATTTATGAATGTTTTTTCGTTTTTTAGTGGAATAAATAGAATTGATATCAGTCTAAATATGTGACGCAAGATTTTATTAAAAATCGATTTGAAGAATATTTTATCTCAAAATCGGTACTGAAATTTGTGCCGATTTTACCAGTATACAGTGGCATACACTGACTAAATTGCAGCAGACAAATAACACTTACAAAGCCTTGGTTGTTAGCAGGACCATCGCAACAGCGCTGGTAACAATACTGCGTTGTAATTTAACCAAATATATATGGACCCCAGAAAACGCATCTCATATCTAAATCAAATCAAAATTTGTCAAGAATCTGTTGAAAATTATATACAGAGTAGCAAGATATAGTAATCAAAAATTGGTTGCAATTATGGTATCTTGAGAGCAAGCAATTCCTTCAAATTAATTTTGTAAAGGTTACAAAATGCACTAAAAACGCACGTGCTTTCTATTTCAAATGCCAAATCGAAGTTATTGATAGTAATTTATGACTTGAGATGTGGATAATGAAGATTGGTTGAAGACTCTGAAAGCTGTGACAATGGTCCACTTCAATTCAGAATAGAGTAGAAGAGTATACGACATGAGAGTCACAAAGGCAGAGCACTACAGTCATGGCCGTAAATCCTAGGGGAGGGGGGCTGACAACCCCTCAATAAATTTTTTTGGGCAGTTTTGAGACGAAGATGTAGTAGCTATGACCATTCGTTTCGTTTCATTTCATTTAGTGATCTCGCTGCCAAAATCAAATAATTGCAAGGATATCCTTGACCTCAGTGTGGGGTTCAAGAAAACAGAAACAGAACCATCAAAATCTGAAGCTGAGAAAAGTTGGCAATCGTGAATATAGTCATTGACTTTCTTAGGTTTAACCTACAATGATCGATACTCGTTTCTTATAGAGGCCACGAACACTTCACCGTGTAAATGGATGGATTGCACTATAAATGGCCTAAATAACATATCCCTTGAAGTAACGGTAGTAGATATTGCGGAACAAAGCACAAGGAAATGCTTTAATTTGGACCTGAAAACAGATATTCAAGAACGATTCACTGAGAAATAATATCATCAATGTAAAATATTCCTAACTCTCTATATACCGTAATGACAAATAACAAAATTAATAATTTTTAATATATAATACATAATATAATATTTTATACATATCTACACTATTTTACATTCAGTATACAAAATTATCAGTGGTATGTCTACTCCTCGTAATTATGTCCACCTATATATTAATACACGGTGGTATCAGGACAGTGGTAGCCATAGTAACTGTTGTTCTTGGTCACGGGGGTTAAGGGCAAATGTCTTATTTACAATCAATTTTGATATTTTATTTATTTATACTGAGTTCATTTATTTCCGTCCATTTTTGCAGCATTTTTCTTGCAACAACGATAAAATTGATCGCTATGTTTCGTTGTTTTAGTACATTGAGTTAATTTTCTTGCAAAATCAAAACCAGTTTTTGGACTTTTGCCTTCAAATTTCATTTTGTAGCGATGCGGCATATTTAATCTACCTTGTAAAATAGCTACATAAACCTCACAGCTATATCCTCTCCTTGCTGCACGACGCCCAATTTTGCAACAACGGTCATCGAAAGAGGCGGATTGTTGGCTTGTCGTGTCGTCTGGCGAAGGATAGCTGACGCTTGATGAAGAAGTTATAATTTTGGTAACATCGTCAGATCCTATACAAAACAAAAGAATACAATTAGTACAATTGAAATTCACTTTTTTAATTGCCTGCACATTCGATCGTGGGCAAAATTGGTTGAATGGTTTTAAATCCTTGAATCGATCGTACGATATATGTAAAACAGAAGATTTGTCACTCAATCTTGGCTCAAACAAACATAATTAAGCTGGGGCGTTTATTTGTTCATTGTTTAAAACCTTTCAGATAATACGGTCTGGAACATGGAACATATCAATCATGGTATTATTAACTAATTTGTTCACGTACTGAATTTTTATGAAATGTAGCACGATTGGTCAATAGTAGTGTCTATTTCATGACATAATGACATAACTGTACATTGTTGATTTTTATACAACATTATCTTGAATATTATATTTCTTGAAAATACATTTGAACATTTCTAAACACGTAATGAAACAAAACACTTTTATATAACAAAATACCTCCGTTATAAATTTTGAAAAATAGTTTCGATATACTGTATAGGTAAACATACAATATTCATTTCAAGGGACGCTATAAAAAGATTTTACGGTTAGTATTCTCATGAGACAAAGGATGAGATATTGTGTAGGCCCTTCTGGTTCAAAACAGAAAACCTATAAGCACATGAATTATGAACATGTCGCTCAAGATTAAGTTAATATTTGCTCACTTTAATTCTTGTTGTGACTACGAAACGGAAAATATAAAATTGCACCCTTTATTGTATCGATGATTTTTCGAATATTATATATCTCCCTTGGCATGATTATATATTATATATGCCCTCAGATATACCCTGGCATGACATATTTAGATAAAAATACTACATGCATTACAAATTTAAAATACGTTCATAAAATGATGAAACAAATTAATGCTCCCCTAAACAATACACGATAGTCATAAAAGACAGTTATTATCAAAATCAAGATTTTGGAAAATATTCAACCGTACTATGTCCGTATTATTCCACGTGGAAAATATAAAAGGTGATCTTGAGGACCGAAAAATTAATAAAAAATTCACTATGGCAGAAAAAGTAAAAAACTATTGTACTTGATATGCCCTTCATTTATATTAATTTGTTAGTTATCGGGTTATTAACGATTTGCTTGTGGTTGTTTATCAGACAGCCACTTAATTAATTAAGTCTATCTGTTAAGCAGTTTGTCTGTCATCATGAGATATCATCAGTATTCCGTGCTTGTACAAAAATCGAACCATTTCCACAAAGGAAAAACTAATAACAGTTCCTGTCTGGTTTTCCAAACAATTACACCATTGATTTAATTTTTAAATTGACAAACTTTCAAGGTGCGTGGGAGAAAGTAAAAAGAACGAACAAAAATGACGAATGCAAGATTACGTCAGCCTTTGTAAAAACGACGCCTCCTTATTCATAGAACAAATATTTTTAAATTACACACGGCATTATACTAGTATTATAGTATTAAAAGTTTATTTCTAGATAATAATCCTATTTATTTATACCGAATCACCGACATAAATATTAAACGCTTTCCATATTCCAGACATAGTGCATAACGGTATGAAACACTGTTTATTGTGTATTCAGCAAGTGTTATGTATCCATCAATTGCAAATCTACAGAGTATGTCATGCTGTTAGGTAACTTTCTAGTAAATGTGTTCTTTCAAATTTTGATCAAAATCTACTTAAAAGCCTAGACATTTTGAAAGTACATATTAAAAATCTCAGCTGGCAACATTCCAAAACAGTCGTAAATGTTGACGACTTCAGAGAACAAGGAAACAATATTTTAACAAATACGCTTGAAAAATGCTCACTTAATCACGAATGTAGGGCTACATATGGCGTAAGCAGTCGTAAACGTACGCGCAAAGCAAATTACTGTATTCAGTAAGGCCATTTTAGATCAAAAGTATAAAAACAAAACGTAATCAAATTGAACAGCTTATCAAATAATATTTTATATAGTTTGCATGTTGAAGATAGCATTCCAAACGAAACACGAACTCGAGTGTTCTGATTTGTTTAAGAAATTTGATTTCAATTTTGATTAATTTTTAAATTGAGCATTAAACAGTTGGGCTAGGTGCTTTGTGCATATATGTACAATCTCAGGTGTATCAAATATGCACAATCAGAGGTGTTTACCATTTCGATGAATTAACTAGGGAAGAAAACTCAAAATCCCACACTTCATCATACAAATTAGTTCGGGGATTGTTTACATATATTTATATGCGAGTTTCTTACCTTCATCAATTGGTACAGCCAATGAAGGAATTGCACAGAATGTGAATACCAAAATAATAAATCGTAACACCATCGTTAATTAAAGTTCTGCAAAGATATATTTAAGCAATCTCCAACAGCAAATACACAGTAACACAGTGTGAAATGTGAGATTTAAAAAAAACTTTTATCACCAAAGTTTGTAAAAATACTTCGTAAAAGTAATTGGAATCCCTGAAAACAATAATATCGAATTCGTCTCGAACGAGAGCCAGTAAGGTTGAACGTCAAATCAGAGATGTTCTTTTGACTTTTTTAAATGCTCATCAGAAATAATCGTATGTAGAAAATGTTGATGGATCTTGTTTTGTTCTGATGTCGATCATGCAAGACGATTTCGAATAGTTTTGATTGATGCGTGTCTATTTCTTGGTCCGTACAATATGACCGAAATTTCGTCGGAGACGGGGGTTTCACCTCCTCGTAATTTGACACTGTCAAGTACAATCAAGTTACAAGACATTCGTTTAAAAATTTGCTCGGTTCTGCATAGAGATCTTGACCTATACAACGAATAAGTTCTGTGATTATTCTCTGGCATTCTTTGCTGTAAACTTATCTTACAGTATAACGAGCTATATTTTCTCACTGCACTGTCTGGTCTGAATTTCTGAAATGGGCCAGGATGACTGTGGAATCTGGATATTTGACTCTATTTCGTACTAATCTCAATACGCAGAACATGTGGGATCGCTATACATACACTATTGGTTTGCTATGTTACGTCAGTGTCGAAAATCGAATGAACAATCAAAATCCTAATCATGAAGCTTTACCACCAGAAAACTGCCGAAGTTGTCGCCTCACACGTAAAAGACGAAGTTGCAAACACGCATAATCATGGAGTATTTTACTGCTGATGAATTACTACCAATGGCGTTTAGACTATCGTATTGTGTTGCTGCATTTGTTTCAGTCTCGGCAGCCGCTGGTGTTGTAGTTCTAAAAGTTTACCCACAATTTATACTTCAAACTTACAGAAGGTAAATAAAAATGGCGTTTAATCTTTATTTTAAACGCTTTCACGACAACATCCCCTTAAAGACTTCAACTATATAATAGAACAAGGCTCTGAATCATGATCAATGAAGCTAGAAGTTGTCCATGATGCTATTTTTAATGCCAGCCATCCTCTACCTATTGTCGAATCACTGACTATTGTTCCAGTTACATAATTCCCAGTGAATTGTCCCAGCCATGTGAATTTCAATTATTCAAATTTGAAAACTTGCTGTTGAAACTTTATTGCGCTGTATGTTCCTACGAACCTGGACGAATTCAATTGACATGTAAAGAAATTTAAGGTATTCATGCAAACAAATGACTATGCTAAGATCAGCAACCTTGACCAGGTACATTTCAGTTATTCAATATTAAAGGAGCAAAAATGACCGGCAGGCGCTACGCACTTAGGATCACGTGCATGTTTATTGTTTACAACACAATGTTCATTGTTGACATGAATTTATTACAAATTAGACGTGCGTATAACAATAGTTTCAAAGCGAGACGGTTGAATTACGCTAAGCATAAATTCAACTTGAGCTCGCAGCGGTCGCCGGTCAATTTTGCCCCTTTAAATATTTATGTCATTTATAGTGTTCCTGACCCGATGGGGATTCTAGGCTCCGGCCGGATATTCTTGACTCAGACTGGGGACCCGGACTGGATCTAAACGACTCAAACGAGCAGCATGCTCATATTGGTATGCAAATCAAAATAAAATTTACACCAACAACATCTGAATTCACAGGTGGATCCAGACTGTCGCAACTTTGTCGCTCAAGCGACAGTCAGCATTTACAAAAAATATATAAAAGATTGTTTTACATATTTTATATGATTGAGCCTCAACGTTGGTTGGGATTTTACCATTATTGCATTTCCCTACATTGGTAAATATCGTATTCACCATATTTCCGTTTGTCCTGTTGAGTTTCTGTAATTCATTTTCAATATTCTGTATCCTGACCCCAATCAATGGGTTCCTTGTCTAGTGACTGGAAATACACCGTTTTGAGATGTTTCAATTACCGTACTTAAAAACGTATGTGTATACAAATGCCCCCGGACCCCTTCAAATGGAGAGGGCTGGCTAAATCACTAAAGCGACAGTCAGCTTTTCTCCTGGATACACTTCTGCAGATAAAGATGTGCTATCAGATCGGGTTGAACGAATATTAATCTTACAGGTACAAATGCTGTAGTGATCCAAATCTGATTCTATTTATTTGCCAGTATATATTATCTAAACTATTGTACTTGAAATAATTTTACATAACCTAACTGTAAATAAATTGTTAACTCCATATCAATTTGGTTTTAGGAGTACAGCATCTAGTGTTTTAAATTTTTCTGAATTTTGTTTCGAAAGCATACTTAACAGTAATATAGTAAGAGTAGTAAGCATAGATTTGATAAAGGCATTTGATACGGTTGATCATTTAATATTAGGCCTATTAGAGAAATTAGAATTATATGGTAGTGATGTAAGTAGTATAAATTTTTTTAGATCTTGGTAGACAACAAATTCTAAATATTAATAATGTAAATTCTAGCTTGGATAATATAAACGATGGTGTTCCCCAAGGATCAATACTTGGGCCACTTCTTTTTTTAATCTATATTAACGATCTATCCCATAGTGTAAATACCACATAATATAAATTCATACGCCAATGACACCCTTTTATATATAGCGTAGCTGACAAAGATTTAAATACTATCAAACCAACCTTGCTTCAGATTTAACCACTGTATATTCATGGTTGTGTGCTAATAAGCTCTCATTTAATGTAAATAGAACAAATTGTATGCAAATAGGAACAAACCACAGACAAAACAACCAACCACTTCACTTAAAAATTAACAATGCACCCATACAAAATGTTAAACTTATTAATCATTTAGGGATTCAAATTGATCAAGCATTATCGTTTGATCATCATATCGAGAAAATGGTAAAAAAAATTAATCGCAGTTTTGCCGTGTTACAATTTGTTCGCAAGTTTATCCCTCAGGTACTGTACTGCCAAATTACTTATTAATACAGAGGACAGAGGTATGAAGACAATTCTTCGCTGACGTAATTATCGAACACGGGTCTCTGATATGCTTAGTCAACTAACTTGGTTGGCTATCAGTCAGACACAGAATGACATCTCACCAGCTAATCTTCACACATAAAATCAAATTCGACATAGCCCCTCCTGTGCTTCTCAGTCTATTAAAAAAACCGCATTCCTCAAGAACAAGCTTGTATTTCCACAACGACATATACATTGAACCAAGCCATCCACATTCATTCAACTACGCTGGTGCTCAAAAGTGGAATGGTCTTGCGTCTTGGATTAAGGTGGTTACTAGTGACAGTGCCATATTTAAGGATCTATAACCTTTGTACGCCCTATTCTCGAGTATGGATCACAAGTTTGATCACCATCTCATTCTAAAGATATCGACTTAATCAAGGCTATACAGCGCCGATTTACGAAACGCATCATATTTTACTTAAACTCGGATTTAGAATTACTTTATCATGAACGTCTAGTAAATGTAAATTTCGATAGCTTGCAAAAGAGACGTTTAGCCTACATTTTGATTTAATTCTTTACTTTAAAATCATTAATAACTTGGTAGAAGCTGATGACAATTTAATATTTCAAATTTCCAGTCATGGAAGATTACTAATGCCTACCTGACATCTAGATGTGTATCGTAACTCATTTGGGTTATGTTGCATACATATTTATAACAAATTACCTCTAAATATTCTCCCCTCTACATCTGTGCATACTTTCAAATCTAAATTTATCTGAATTTTTTGTGTGTGAAATCCAAAAAGGTTGAGTTTTAACGGAAATCAAAGGGATATAGGCTAAACATCAAATAGAATTACATTTAGTCAACATAGTAGTAAATAGTAATTAAGACAGTATCGCGGTACCGACTGTACCGCTCTTCTATTCTAAATAATGATAATAATAATAATAATAATAATAATAATAATAATAATGTTGATTTATATAATAGTGGCTTTTTTCACTACAGAGCAATGATTGTGAATGCTCTTTATTGATCTCAACCGTGACACTACAATCAATTTTAACAGATTCCATAGTATATAGGCCTTAATTGTCAATGCGCAATTGCGCATTGCGCAACAATGCGCCGCAGCTACCCCTGCGAAGAAAAGTTCATGAACTGTTCATGAACCTTCAGGCAATTTCACAGTTATGAACCAATTCATGAAGTGTGCATGATCTCTTTGTGACTGTTCATGAACTGTTCCGATGTAGCGTAGCGGAGCTATTTTTCTTCAATTTATCCTCAGAACTTTCTTCTTCTGCTCTGAACTTTACCTTTTGAGGTAAATTTTCATAATCCAGAATATCATCTTTCTTAATTTATGTTACACTACTTATTGCCAATACTCTTCAGCATCCATAACGTTCATGAACTCATGACTTTTTTCGCAGGGGTAGCTGCGACGCATTGTTATGCAATGCGCATTGACAATTGAGGCCTATATACTCCCACAAAAAATATTCATGAACTGTGTATGAACTGTGTAGTCGGCAGGGCTACCCACAATGCAAGACTCACAATACTCACTCAAATTTCACATCCATGAACCAGTTCATTAACTGTTAAGTATTTGTGAAGTGTACATGATTGTTCATGAACTACTCACAAACCCACTAGGGATGTTCACGGACTGTTCGTGCAAGGGTCAAAAACTGATTTTAGTTAAATTGTTATTATTTCCTTAAAGAAAAGCAGATTTTCAATGTAGGCCTACATTATCTTACTAAAGAAAGCCACCATGCACAAAGGGCCCAATTCAGTAGCCTATTCATCAGTAAGTTTTCAGTATGTTTTCAGTAGGTTTTCAGTAGGCCTAGGTTTTCGGATTTTCAAAATCCATAGTGTTTAGCCTAGACTGCTTATAGTTGATATCTGAATTTGAGAGATGTTTTAATATACTGTAAATCTATATGTTTTCTTTTGACTCTGTTCTAGATACATGGCTGCTAAAACTGGATTTAAACATAGATCTGTCACTGGACAAGATGGGTTTACATTTCATTATATTGAAAAAGAGAAACTAGATCCTGATAAACTATCAGTACTGATGGTTCATGGCTTCACATCTACAAAAGACAGCTACTGCGTTGTTGGTCATAAGTTTCCAAGGTCTATGCATGTTATTTCAGTTGATCTTCCTGGCCACGGTGGTTCGAGTCGATGGGAAAGTGATGATGTTTCAATTGAAGGATTTGTGAAACGGATTAAACAGGTAGGCCTATAACAGAGAATCAAATCATGAAGATTGAAACTCATGGACATGGCTCATGAACAAGTCCATGAACTTTTCATGACTAATAATTTATCAATCACTAAGCTTGTTTGGTTTAATTCAAGGCCTGTAGGCTAATTATATGCTCATGTAGATAATAGCGAAATATTATAATTAGAACTCAGATAGTTTTCATGACATCTTGTAAAATCAAAACTGGTCGGAGAACTGTGAAGCAACTTTCGAATAACCATTTTAAGTAAGAAAACCAGCAATACGAAGGAACACAAACAATCATCTCTCCCCCGTGTTGGACTGCTAGGAATCTCAAAAGCTCAGTTTAAAACAGTAACAATCGAATGCTAACTTCGCAACTTTACTGTCCCCAACCGATAACAAAGTCAACGATTTCTGGCAAATGCTTTGTCAAAAATGTGAATTTTAATGACTTTACATTGGTTTTATAAACTAATTATTTCGTCAAACATGTTGTTTATAATTTGGAGATCTTAAATGTCTTTTATTTGGCTTATTTCCGCAATGATAAGATAAAGTTTTGCACTTTTAAAATGACCTGAATCGCACTTTTGAGTTGCACAATCTTAGTTCTCATTATAAAATCTTGATATTGGCAACCGTGTAACTAGAATTTGAACTTTTAAATTTTTGCAGTTGAATTTGTTTGCGCTAACATTATTTAACTGTAGCCTAAGTTTTCACTTACTTCCTAAATTTTGAGTGATTGGTGTTGATTGCTACCTGAACAGTTTCCAATAATACAAGTAGTGTAGATCTAAAGATGGTTCCATGTTCAATATTAACCTAGCTCCACAAGACCCATTATCCCCTACTCTACAGCTGGGCCTTGTAAAATTTTAGCGAATTAAATGATGCGCTAGCAGCGTTGTGTCATCTATTTTAAAAACAGAATACAATAGACCACTTGAGAAAAACGGGTGTTAATATACACATGAAACATGTTTACATAGTCTAGTCTACATGTTTAATGCCTTTTCAATTCACAAAGACGTCACAAATTATTTCATGAGTCACGACCAATAACCACCTAAGGTTGCACATGCTAAGCTGTGATTGGTCATTCTGATTTTTTGTAAGGGACGCATCACTTCATTCTTTAAAAGTTACATGTCCTCCCCTATACGAAACAGCCGTTGGTAAAGTGGAGTACAGGGGGCATGTGACACAGGTTAAGTTCAATATTTACTCTTTCAAGTTTGTAGATCTAATTGGTTTAGACAACAGAGGATTTGCATTACTTGGTACATCTCTTGGTGGATATTTGGCTGGAATGTATACATTATCGTATCCTGAGGATGTTCAATACCTTAGTCTAGTATGCCCCGCTGGAATTAAAATGAAAAAAGACTCTCTACTAATTGAGCAATATGAAAACCATGGCAAGATTATAGTCATGCCAGAAACTGTTGACGAATTCTATGATATGATAAGAACTGTTGTATATAAAGAAATGTCGATACCCAGGATATTTGCTAAAGGTGTGATACAAGAGCGGAAGACTGCCAATAAATTTTATCTCAAAGGTATGTCAAATTTTCATTAAATTTTCAGCATCCAACTTTTTCAGTTAATTATGTCGATAACTGATACTTTTAGTCTGATTGTCACAGATTCTTAAGCACAAGTGCTTGTTTAGCATAGGGACATAAACACATTTGAAGGTCCAAATATAATACCATGAGTGCACTGTGCATCCAAATCACAGTCTCCTGCAAAAATTATAGGCACGCTGTCACTAATTAATTAAGCTGCCAGTGCACCGATGATGAGAGATGTGTTGAATTAAGAGTAACTCTAGGAAACATTCTGCGAACAGTTTAACCTAAATTGTCCTTCCTGTTTTGCCCTTGCATGAGCAGTTTACAAATATTCAATGGTCCAATTTTCATGAACTGTTCATTAACATATCCATGGAAATTTAACCTTCATGAACTGTTTATATGGTGTTCATGAGCAATTCATAGATATTTGAAAAGTTATTGAACTGTTCATGAAAGTTCAGGAGGTTCATGTAACAAATCAGAAATAATTCATCAACTAGCTCATTTTTCTCAGGAGTGCTATGCTTGTCCTTAATGACAGCGTTGAGAATTCAAAGTAGGTTCCAATAAAATGTTACCTTACATAATTTTTCTTCAATTTATCCTCAGAACTTTCTTCTTCTGCTCTGAACTTTACCTTTTGAAGTAAATTTTCATAATCCAGAATATCATCTTTCTTAATTTATGTTACACTACTCATTGCAGAATGCAGCACTCAATCTTCAGCATGCAGAAAAGAGTTCTCAAGTTAAAGTTAGCTCATGCTAGAAATATTTCTATCCAATTGAATAGAAAAAAAAATCCGTTTTTAATCACAACCATTGCAATTTCATACAAACGTAGTTGATTTGCATTCTAATTTGTGTTGTTCTTTTTGCAGCATGAATAGAAACATAATATTCCTATTGCCTAATGAATAATGCAAAATTCCATAATTCCAATAATTCATCCACTGTAGGCTACTTGATTAATAATATGTCTATCTATAAAATATTTATACCATGTTAATAATAATAATAATAATAATAATAATAATAATAATAATAATAATAATAATAATAATAATAATAATAATAATAATAATAATAATAATAATAATAATAATAATAATAATAATAATAATAATAATAATAATAATAATAATAATAATAATAATAATAATAATAATAATAATAATAATAATAATAATAATAATAATAATAATAATAATAATAATAATAATAATAATAATAATAATAATAATAATAATAATAATAATAATAATAATAATAATAATAATAATAATAATAATAATAATAATAATAATAATAATAATAATAATAATAATAATAATAATAATAATAATAATAATAATAATAATAATAATAATAATAATAATAATAATAATAATAATAATAATAATAATAATAATAATAATAATAATAATAATAATAATAATAATAATAATAATAATAATAATAATAATAATAATAATAATAATAATAAATATGCAAACCATTTCAGAGAGTGCTCGATACAGTGATATAGAGCTATTTATAAATTCAAATAAATTATACAATTATAATTATAATTAGAATACAATTAAACGCAGAGTCACGGTAAAACTTGACTAATCCTTGTTTCATTTATGTCTATCTACAATATACTATATACTATTGTGTATGCCATAGGCTATAATTGTATATTTTGCTCTTGTTTCCGTTGACAGTTGTTGATGAGTTTGTGCCTATTGAAAATCGCTACAAACTTACTGATCGACTACATGAAATCAAATGTCCAACCATGATCATATGGGGAGACAAAGACTTGGTAAGTTTATTAGCATTTTCAGACTTGACACAAGGCGTATAATCACATGCCATGCCAATAGGAAACTAGTCAATTTTTGTATGTTTGATCTGTCTGATCATAAATAAGCTCATGAATATAGAATGGTACCTTTTTCATGGAAGATTGTACTAAAGAATTATTAGTGTGCAATCTTACTTTATGAACTTCGGATTAATTGTTTATGAATTTTCACAAACTTTTTTTTGAACTGACTGAAAATTGTTTATGAATTATTGAAAAGTCCATGGCATAGGCGTAGCTCTATTGGTTATCAAATTGAGACTTTGACGCGTGGAATTATTAAAATGGGAACCGATGGGACCTGGGTCACAGGCACATTTTGAGAACAATAGAATTACTTCAGGCATAAAAATCCAAAATTGCATAAATCTCACAATAAAATTTTTCAAAGTTAATAACTGTTCTATATTGTAAACATCTTCCAGTCAATGCAGTTATTCTCATTAGAGTTTTGGTCTTTTATGTCAGTAACATAAACAATTTGCAGACAGTCTAACGGAAAGTGTTTTATGCTTGGACCTGGCATAATCTATACCTACGATATATTAGAATTTATGATACAAATAACAAATATTTTGGTCATTTTAGATTGTTGATATATCATGTTTGGATGTCATCAAAGAAGAAGTCCCTCATTGGCCAATTATTATATTTGAAGATTGTGGTCATAGTCTAACAATCGAAGAACCACGGAAAGTGGCTGATGCTGTGTTAGAGTTTATAGAAAAGCAAATCAGCATAGAGAAATTGAAATGAGATTTATAACATTACCTTAATTTGACTAAATATAGCTGCACTGGAGGAGTAATCAATTCCGCTGCATTTAAAGCTGTGATAAGAATGCTTAATACAATATAGCAAGGCAGTTTACAGGTCAGATTGATAATTTATATGATAGAGAACGAATGAATAATTATATATACAGTATTAAGTAAACAATCATTTTTCGAAGAATAAAACTGATTAAGTAAATTTGACAAATTTGATTCAGTATGTCCTTTGTGAGACTTGAATAAGAGTTTGTTCTGCAGAATTTTTCAATGTGATTAAATATGTGGAGTAATATTTGAACCCCACAAGGAGATACGTTTACGCGCTGTTTCTGTAACAAGGCTAACTCATAGAAAATTAAATTCAAAATTTTAACCTTAACTTGTGCTAGAAGTCTTGATTATTTTGCCAAGCTCTTACGGCGAATGGCTAACTATCTTTGAGAAATATGCATTTGAAAAAGTGACAGAATCAAATCTTGAAAAACGAAGATTCAAAGTTTGGTGACGCTATCATGTCTAATTTCTTATCACGGCGAGTGAGCGCGATTTGATCGCAAAAGCTATCGAGCATTTGTCCCAACAACACAATTTTTGTTGTTATGCATGAATGAAGGCATTTGGTACAACAATTTTGAAGCAAATATTTTTAATTTTAATTCTTTATGAGTCGACCCTATTCAAAAATAATGTGGAACCAGTTCATGATACGTTGATTTGTTTAGAATACTAATATAAAGTGATGGGGTCACACCCACTTACATTAAAAATTAAAATACTGTACATTCAAATATTTATCCCCTTGACACTTGCAGCTTCTCCTTGTCTTGCTAAATACTGATTCCAAGCAACAAATGTTCTGACAAGTATACGAATTGATCAATACCAAAGTATGCATAATTTGCCATCACACCAATTATATTCTGCAATAGCCTGCAATGGCCTATTGTTGCTTGGAGCATCTATTTAGAGATTGCTATTAATTATCATGTAATCATGACACATCCACTTGTTAAATTATATGGGCCTACCGTTTACCAACAACATGCTTAATAAAGTACAGTAGTCAGAATTTAAGTTATATGCAAGTAGCAACATCATAGCAACAATGGTAATCATTGGATCTTGTACATTGACCGCTTGAGCAGGTAATACGGTATCGTCATGGTAACATCGTGACCTCCCTTTGCATCAAACTTGCATAAACAAGAAAAGAGGCGGAACATGTTCAATTCAATTCAATGGCAGAATTTCTAACTTTTGAAAGTTTGAAAATGAACATTTTCGAATCGGAAAATGGAAGATATATATCTGGTTTATTAGTATTTCAATTGGTGGCATCTGTAGCTGTAATTTTTGTTATTAAATTTTATCCAATGTTTGTTGTAAAAGGCTTCCGATGGTAAGTATAAAGTAGTAGAAAGAGTCTTACTGTAAGGCTAAGTACTAAAATCAGATAGAACCTAGAATCTAGAAAAATAGATCTAAAAGTAACATGTTCTGGACTTTATTCTTCCAAGACCGACGATATATATATATATATATATCCCTACATTATTGGGCATACTTTCAACGTTAGCATTTGAACTTAGCTACTGCCTGTCTTATTTTTGGTTACATGTAAATTTGGGAGTTTTATAGGCTAGGTAGGCTGGCTACCCCTTATATTTTGTGAAGTCGGCTTCAGTATACAAGCTAACAAAACTCACGAGGGTTTATGGCTTCGCAGATTGAACTAACAACTTAGTCAAGCTTTGATCACATGTTTCGACTGGCCAATGTGGCCATCTTAAAGAGTTTCGAATGACCAGCAGCCTTTGCTTTGTTTTGCTGTCTTGATTACAAGAAACGAGGCTAATCCTCTGGAAAGTGACGTCAGCGCTCACGTCAGATGATTGTCCTCGTGGCTGTTGCTACGGAAAGACACGACAGAAAGCTCGAGAAAATAGTCTGGTTTATCAATTTCAGTTTTGGATAAATCTCAATTCTCACTTGTCGAAACGCAAAGTCTATGGCTATAGATAGCCAACAAATGCATACGGCTCAAAAATAAATAGCAGAATGGGAGTCACAGTCCGATTATCTGTCTGAGAAGTTTGACGCAAATCAAAACAACTTGGATAAAATGTACTTTCAAATCAACACTAAATAAATTCATATGATTCTAAATTTGACAATTTACGTGCATAAATACTGCTAAACAATGCAATATAAAACATACATGAGGTGTGTAACTAACTATTTTAAGACGAAGCCTACGTGTTTACAAACATAATTTGGAGTGAATGATCAAAGTATCCGTATTAAAAATCGAATTCACCTGGTGTTATAATTAATTTCATTTTGTTTCGGCATTAAATTTCGATTTTGAATGCTAATAAATCTCTTCCCATTCTTTCAATCCCTAATATTCTTGTATCAAGTAAGCACTTGACTTGCCCAAGTCTCACTTTTACTTTTACGATTTTGATATGTTGGTAAGTGCTTACCGCTTGTCAAAGTGCGGTATATCAAATCGGGACTTATAGATCAGTCAAAGTAAGCACCAACATGAAATTCTGAATCAGTCGAGTTCAGTTGTAGCTTTCAATGTTTCAACTCTGTCTTCCTTCCTCAATTCGTATATGACGCTAGTAGCAAGTGAATTGATTTTCGTGGTACACATTTATTCAAGCGTCGAAAGCCCTTACGACGTCCACCTCTATTGCTCTTACAACTTTCCAAAAATTCCAAACCAGTTCGTTGATAAACAACTTAGCAGAATGCTTCAATGTTCGTTTTACGAAATGTTTTTGCAAAATCGCGTGTGTGTGCAAAGGAGACACAAAGGCGGGCCGTGTATCATGAAAACGAGTGATTGAAATCTGGGTCCAGATTTCAAAGACAAAAATATGCAAAGGCTGCTGGTCATTTTATGGTCTTTAACACTGCACTTAACAGACTTTTCAGATTGCATGAATCGGTAAGATGTTGACGAAATAAAATGTATTCTGACCACCCTCACGATGTTGGCTGTGGTTGGCTTGTGTTGAATTGCACCTTTTTATGAATATTCTTTTGTTCTCAATCTAGTTCCACCGATGTTGGCAAATGCCCAAATTAGTTTTTATTTGCCAACATCGGTGCAATATGAGCCTTGTTCTGATTGGTCGGCAATGACGACGTAGCTCAACTCAGGATTGGCAGGCTTAATTGACTAGTCACCAACTTTTTTAGGCCTACAAATGCAAGTATTGAATTTTCTTAGAAATTTGGAAAGTCATTACTACTTTCTTATATATTCGTACTTTCTTAAGCCGCCTGATGAACGCAAAATAAATTCGTGAAACTCAGAGTATCGAAAAAGGCTTTAGCCTCGTCTTTGTGTCTATTCTAATGTACTTTCTTAGAAATTTAATGTGTATATTATTGCTTGTGAAATAAAAGTAAGCGATAAAATAGATGTTGTTTGAGCTTTCGAATGTGCATATGTCATCTTCAGAAATTTATTTAAAAAGAAAAATTATACCCTTTATCAATTATTAATTTTTATATTTCTAGATTAAAAAAGAGTCGGATTGAGTGTGGGCCTGATTTGCCTATTGCAAGCAAGAATCCTGATGACATGAATGTTGTGCTACCTTTAAGGATCAAATTTCTGCTAATTCCATCAAGCGTCAGTTATGTGATTTAAGTTCAAAAATTGGGAAAAATCTTAGGCCAGATTTACAAGTAGGAAATTACAAAATGATTTACATGTGTGTGAACAGAAGCCGGCTCTCTTGTCTCGTCAATGTGCTGTATATAGTTTCCAGTGTGATTCGTGTGAAGCGAATTATGTCGGATATACCTGTTGACACTTGCATCAACGCATTGACGAGCACAAGAGAAAAGGGTCTGCTGTTTGCGCACATGTAAATCAACAACACAGAAAATCCGTTTCTGAAAACAATTTTAAAGTTTTGAAAAAATGCAAAAGACAAGTTTGACTGCTTAATTCACGAAATGCTGGCAATCAGGCGAATCAATCCAAACCTCAACACTTAGTCTGACTCAATCAAATCTCAGCTTTTCCCAACAGTATATTGAAAAGCTATTGTTATTGCCTTTGTGTAAAATAAGCTATTGTTGTTAACGCATCCCGTTTCTAGCACTTTGTAAAACTTTAACACTTTTAAACTCGTGTATTTTAAATAATTTCTCTTTTCAAATAAATTTCTGAAGATGACATCAGCAATGTCGAAAGCTCAAACAACGTCTTTTTGACTCATGGTTACGTAAGTGACCTTGAGTCTATGCTGTCATGGTGGAAACGTTTTCATTTCATTTCATTTCATTTCATTTTTGACTAAATCTATTGTTCTTTTGAAATAACGTTCAACATACTGCTTTGCGTGCTAACAAAGGTCGAACAAAAAACGATTGCGCAAGAAACACCATTTTATTGTTGAAAATACAATGGGCATGCTGTGTGATTATTCCAAATTTTTAGCCAAAATTTTCTGACAAAAATTTTTTTCCATTGCCCGTCATGATGGCCGACTTGCAGCTTAGCGAGATTACAATTGCATTATTAAATGAAATGTTTTCTAATACTCCTGGATTAGTTTACATCGTGATTATCTCTTCATTGGTAGAACACATAATTGTTTTCTTCTTCTCGTCATTTGAAATGGTTAATGAAAGATTTTAATCGTTCTGTAACATCACTATTTGAGGTGAAACTTCGAAGATAATTATTGTTGTGTTTTGACCATGAGAACTTTTTAACCGACAATTCATCATTTGGTTGGGGGCTTAGACAAGACAGTATTATATATTTATTGTTTGTATTGTTTTCTGAAGTTATTTATTACATCAAACTGCTAAGCCAGTAGTCATGGTTTTATTTGGTTTATTAAAATGTTTTAATTCTGCTGCGACATCACCTTAAGAAAAGACAATTTAGCACGTCATTTACAACTCACACCTGTATTATAAGTAGTGAAAATCACTTTGTTTGTTATTATCTTTGTGTGGTCTAGTGGTGAAGCGTTTGCAAAAGGCGTGCGGGGTCTGGGGTTCAATCTCATCGGTCTACATAACATTTTTTTTCTTTTTTTCTTTATATTTTTCTTTATATTATTATATTATTTGGATATGGTTATAATTTATTTTATTTGATTGAGTTGATTTTTTTATTTGATCTGAATTTTATATCATTCGATTGGATTGATTTACTTTTTTGAATTTGATTTTTCTTTGCATGATGATTTGATTGATTTGATATTCTATTGAATTTGATTTCAATTGGTTTATTTTGATTATTATATTATTCACCATGAGTCCGAGCGTAGCGGAGCTATTTTTTATCGTTTACTTTTATTATATATTGCTTGACACTTTTTATTTTAAAAGGTGGTCACGTATGAAGGCTGGATATTCTTCAAAAATCATTGAAGATAAAGAATCAAATATGAAATTCTCTTATATTGAAAAAGGTTCTACAACGAAATGCAAACATTCTGTTTTGTTTCTTCATGGTGTTGGTGATACCAAAGAAGGGTTTTGTACTGCTGGATTATATTTCCCTTCAGATATTCATTCAATTGCTTTAGATCTACCTGGTCATGGAAACTCACCAGAGTTCCCTACAAATGACATCACAGCTGATTTGTTCATTAATTACATCAAACAGGTAATGAAGCATATATATATATATATATATACAGTCAAACATGTTATAGCAGCCACCTCTATACAACAGTCACCTGTCTACAGTGGTCACTCCAGTAGCAGGGATATAATTGTGTGGAAGGACCCTTACGGGTCCTTCCATATGATACTCTCATAATCTATAGTCCAGTTCCGAAGCATATCTCTCTATTCAACACGATTAAACAACTTTATTTGCAGAAAAACTTTGTTTAAATGCCGTGTTTTCAATTAAATTTGTGCTTGGATACAGAAAAATCAGAAAGTAACTTCATTATAAGAATGTCACACTGCAATATATACCCACAAAGTTATGCTGTGACCTAATAAGTATTTAGTAAAATAACTGTTCACGGACTGGGTTGACCTGATAGCTTGTTTGAATTGATCAAGATGTATTTATGTATTTATTGATGCAGAGCACATGCTCTCTGGAATGCTAGCTGGCGAATCAGTGTTCCCTAATCTTATCAGCCCCACCACCCCATAGAATTTTGGTCTTTTCAGGGAGGCTTTAAGCAGGATTGTCAAGAATAAAATTAACGTTGAATTAAACAAACGCAAAGAAATAAAGAAACAGCACAGATCTTTTCCCATCCATCAGGAAGCTCTTTGAACCCCAGAAAATATTTTACAGTCAATAGTTGGTGTCAAACATGCAGGCCAGTAGGCACAACTCTCTAATGAAAAGCCCATTTTCTCATAGCCGCCTTTGTAGCAAAAAATCACTATCGGCCTAACAGAACGATTCCATACTTAGGCAGAAACAATCTCGTCCAATGGTAATTGAAAGCACTACTTCCTTGTGCATAAAATAGTTAAACTTGACAAATTTAACAGAGCATAACATAGTGAATAAGAAACAACAATGGGGTGCAATCAGCAAGCAACAACAATGAGGGTAGCAATTAACAACCGTGTCTAAACGTGACAGCGCTACAACTACGTGCCCTGAAGCACAACACATCAGTGAGTGGACAAAATCGCAAGACCACGTGACTGTAAAAAACTGTAAAAGACAACAGAGTAGAACAAAGGGTATCACAGAAAAAGTCAAGTTTAAAAATTCATATAAAATAAAATACTTGATCGATCTTGATAAAAGCAGAACCACGATGCTAATAACTAGTGGAAGATTCTTGCGACACAGACATCATCTTTGTAAAGCGCGCAGGAGAAATTATCGGCTGAAATTTGGGTCTCCAATATCCTTGGTTGAATTTTGACTCCGTATGCGCGGATCTTGGCTGGCTGTCAGGGCCGCTTCGCGGCCCCTTGCCTGAGCTCGGGCCTCTAGTGATGTCTAAAATAGTATTTTTTATTGATTTGAATCTGAATCAACCCTGTATATAAAGGTCACCTGCATATAATGGTCAATTTATATATTTTTAACAGCTGGCTGCTATATACAGGTGCAATAATATTTTTAATTAATAATGCCAATTGGGAATGGGGTGCTCATTTTCTTCATTGAAGCTTGTATAACTAACAGATAATTTTAAGTTACATCTGTTATAAATCCTGTAACTATTTCTTATGAATACCTCTTGAACACTTTATTATCAATCCATAACAAATTCATAGAAAGATCATGAATGCTAATGCCTTTTTCATGAAAGCAATTTCATAAACCTCTCATGCACTGTTAATATCCAGTTCATGAATTATCAATCATTTGTTGTGATCATATGAATAGTTCATAGAATAGAATCTTTAAAGTTCATGGACTTCCAAGTTCCAAAAGTATCAAAGTTTCAAAGTTCAAAAGATTAAGTTCCAAAAGTAGTTAATGGAGGTCTTCATTGACGATATGCAAATTTATTCAGATCGACGCCAGCAAAATAATTTTTGCCATTTTTTTATGAACTGCTCCAATGATATTTAATTGATGCGGTTTGTCAAGTTTTTTTATATTCAACGTAATCTTCTGTAGCATATATACAATAAATCACTAGATTCATATTCACATTTTTAACTGAAGGCATTTTCTTTTTAGTTCATGGATATCACTGGTTTAAGTAAAAGGAAAGTCCATCTTGCAGGTCATTCAATGGGTGGTGCTTTAACTTGTCTTTATGCTACAACGTATCCTGAAGAGGTCATTTCTGTAACATTTCTTTCACCTGCCGGAACAATACAGACTGAGAAGTCATCATTTGAGCTATTGCCACCTGAGGAAATTATGTCACTGATGGTACCAAAAGATGTAATAACGTTTAAGGAATTCTTAACATATTTAACTTACAAGCCATTTAAACTGCCAGATTTCATACTCTCAGCTATCATTGAAGCAAATAAATCCAAAGCTGAATTCTTAACAAATTGTAAGTTCAAACTTGTATCTTTCATGAATCATGCATAGCCTTACTTTTAGCCTTGTAAGGATGTGGTCTGATCCTTAGGCCCTACTGATGTGAACACACTTCAAAAAGTTCTTAAGAAAGGCTATCAGAAGTCTATTAACTTCAAAATTTTCTTCCTTATATGAATTCGTAATAATAAATTATTTGCGATTCGATGAACTGTTGAAAGAAGTTGATGAAATGAACAAAAAAAAGTGTTGTTTAATATTCACGGACATAAATGAACACTATTGCCTTTGTTTGTCATGGTGATTTTGCTTTAGGTTTTTTAGGTCATGTAACAGTGCGTTTTCCCCAACGGTTTTCCTCTGAATTTTGCCCCACAGTGTACCAAAAGAAAGCAACACATATCTTCATTGATTCAAACAATATCCATCTACAGTGGGGTCTAAGAGATATCAACTGGGGCAGAATCGTAACTTTTTCTACAGAAACCATCCCTGAAGTAAATTTAAATACAGAATTACATGACATTGTTCATTTCAAATTCCAAATTCTTCAAATTGAGAACGCCAAAGAAAGTAAAAGCCAAGTTACGCACCAAACCAAAATAGTGGAATTTTAGCTTCGGAATCAGAAGTTTTTTGAAATTCAAAATATCAATAGAAATTCTACTGAGTTTGTTTTACAAAAACTTCTGTTTTTGATCCAGATCTCCGGGATCCTAACTTTTCTATACAGACGCAATACATAGGCCTATAATATGTAGGTCTACAGTGATGTGATATATATATATATATATATATATATAGCAGCAGACAAGTACATGTTTCTGGCCATTAGCCTTCATCAGTACTGCTCAGTGAGCGAACAAGGAACTGACTTCAGTATATAACCTAAGTCAAGATGAGTTATAAATGTGGTGAAAAAATTCATCACATGAAAAAAACATCTGTGCCATACCAGAGTGCTCAAACTACCGAAGTAGTGGGCAATGCATAATGCAAATAGTATAGACACATCCCAAGTCGATAGTGCTCAAAATTGCGCATGCGCAATTGAGACATACATAGCAGCAGACAAGTACATGTTTCTGGCCATTAGCCTTCATCGGTACTGCTCAGTGAGCGAACAAGGAACTGACTTCAGTATATAACCTAAGTCAAGATGAGTTATAAATGTGGTGAAAAAATTCATCACATGAAAAAAACATCTGTGCCATACCAGAGTGCTCAAACTACCGAAGTAGTGGGCAATGCATAATGCAAATAGTATAGACACATCCCAAGTCGATAGTGCTCAAAATTGCGCATGCGCAATTGAGACATACATAGCAGCAGACAAGTACATGTTTCTGGCCATTAGCCTTCATCAGTACTGCTCAGTGAGCGAACAAGGAACTGACTTCAGTATATAACCTAAGTCAAGATGAGTTATAAATGTGGTGAAAAAATTCATCACATGAAAAAAACATCTGTGCCATACCAGAGTGCTCAAACTACCGAAGTAGTGGGCAATGCATAATGCAAATAGTATAGACACATCCCAAGTCGATAGTGCTCAAAATTGCGCATGCGCAATTGAGACATACATAGCAGCAGACAAGTACATGTTTCTGGCCATTAGCCTTCATCAGTACTGCTCAGTGAGCGAACAAGGAACTGACTTCAGTATATAACCTAAGTCAAGATGAGTTATAAATGTGGTGAAAAAATTCATCACATGAAAAAAACATCTGTGCCATACCAGAGTGCTCAAACTACCGAAGTAGTGGGCAATGCATAATGCAAATAGTATAGACACATCCCAAGTCGATAGTGCTCAAAATTGCGCATGCGCAATTGAGACATACATAGCAGCAGTAGATCTACTATACTATATCCTACTATAATATCTACTATATATAAATAGTAGATCAAAGATCACGAGTTTATTCCGTTACTCTGAGTTTCGCGTAAAGACGCTCTTCAGACGGTTTTATTAAAATTTTAATAAAACCGTCTGAAGAGCGTCTTTACGCGAAACTCAGTTTAACGGAATAAACTCGTGTTCTTTGATCTACTATTTATATTGCTCTGCTTTTATTGAAATTCAAAATATCAATAGAAATTCTACTGAGTTTGTTTTACAAAAACTACAAAAACTTCTGTTTTTGATCCAGATCTCCGGGATCCTAACTTTTCTATACAGACGCAATACATAGGCCTATAATATGTAGGTCTACAGTGATGTGATATATATATATATATATATATATATATATAAATAGTAGATCAAAGATCACAAGTTTATTCCGTTACTCTGAGTTTCGCGTAAAGACGCTCTTCAGACGGTTTTATTAAAATTTTAATAAAACCGTCTGAAGAGCGTCTTTACGCGAAACTCAGTTTAACGGAATAAACTCGTGTTCTTTGATCTACTATTTATATTGCTCTGCTTTTAGCATTGAGCACTCAAATTGATGTTTTGCCCACACAATTACTCAATTATATATATATATATATATATATATAATAATAATAATAATGGAGTCAAAGACTACGCATTCATTTTCTGTAACTTAAAGTTTCTCGCTTTATGCGATCATCAGACAGATACTATTAATTAATAGTATCTGTCTGATGATCGCATAAAGCGAGAAACTTTAAGTTACAGAAAATGAATGCGTAGTCTTTGACTCCATTATTATTATTATTCACGCTCTGTCAAATGACATCGAGCACTATATCAACTGCTGTTAGATACCATATCATCATTATTATTATTACATTATATATATATATATATATATATAATAATTAATAAACGAAAAAATCAGACATTCATATTTGCTACTATTAGTTTCACGCCAAGGCGATCATCAGGCAATTTAATCTGATTTTAACAGATTAAATTGCCTGATGATCGCCTTGGCGTGAAACTAATAGTAGCAAATATGAATGTCTGATTTTTTCGTTTATTAATTATTAAACAGCTCTGCATTTATGGCATCGAGCACTATTGAAACAGCAAAGACAACATAAGCACCTTATTGATATTACTATATATATATATATATATATATATATATATTGTAATTGGGCCTATTCTAGATATTTCCTCAAAAGCATATTGATTAGTTTTGAACCCAACCAAAGGAAAATAGGTTGTAAACTCATCTCTGATGTCCTGTTCTTTGTTAATTGATAATTACAAAAATATATCTAATGCCGGACATCTGAATAGCATACCGGACTAACGGTGAAAAATGGAGTGTTCACTATTAAAATGGCATGTTTCTCAGGGCTACTTAAACTTCACATTAAAACGTTCATAAAATTCTGGTAAGTAGGCCTACTTTCCTGTTTCTAATGTTTAGTCAACTTTTGTTGTGGACCTCACCAAAAATGATACTACACTCACAATTTACAGTCAGACATCTTTTGTTAGATATTTTTAGTGTTTTCGTCATGTTTCCGTGAATGCACAAAATCACTGGAAAACAAAATAATCAAAGATCTATGAATTATGGAATGTAAATTGGATTTCAATAGTTTTACAAAAATATTTTTGGAAACAAGGAATAGCCCATTAATTGGAACATCATTATGATTTATAAATAATTCTATGTGAATCACATGTTGCCTGAACCCTGTGAAAACAGTTTATGAATGTTAAATGGTTTAATTATCATGAACTAAAATCTGCCATGTTAGAACTGTGGTGCTCGGTCTATAAGTTCAAGAGAAAACTTTAAGAAAAAGTGACCAAGTGACCATTATTTATAGACAGGTGGTTGTCGTCCTTATTTGAAATAAAATGTTCATAATTTTCAAATTATTGTTTATTGATTTCTTTTTTTCTGCCAATCAAATCATAATAGAATGATTTTGAATGATGATTGACTCCATAATCAGCAATGGAATGAATGTCATAAATAAGACAAATAGTTTAACCTGTGTCTATTTTCATGATTTCAACTTTCATTCTTTTATTCTTGCTTTTATTAGTATTGAAATGTGGCGAGGAAATACGAATTTTACCACAGAAAAAGTTTCCAATGATTTCAACACCTGCATTGTGTATATGGGGTGCTGAAGATCAGGTAGGAAAGTTGATATTATATTTATTTTTTGGCAAATTATTTTCCTAAGTAAGGTTGATACTCAATCAAATTTACCTAATATTCCTCCTTTGACGCTTAAAAAATGGTTTATTAAACGTGGTAGAGAAATGAGAATTTGTAAGGAGAATGGAAAATAGAAGTAAGTTTCATGTGGGGATGTTAAGCAAGGTGTGACACTAGAATATTAAGTGAGTTCAACTGTACCTGGAATGTATCTTTGTGTAGAGTTCATGCAGACAGAAAGACAAGGAACATGTTTTGGAACTGGGATTATGGAACTATTCACAACTTATAAACAAACCATAAACAGTTCAAACCCTAGTTCATGAACATTGAATCATGCCAAATTTTCATAGATTTTTCATGAGCTGATCATTAAAATTGTGTCATTTAACATGTCATGAACTTTTCTCACAAGGGTTACGAATGATTGATTGATATACTGTATGAACAACATATTGTTTTGAATTTATATACTGTTTAAAGCTGGAACCTTTCACCCGTCAGTTGGATCCTGACAACTTTGAATATTTTAATATAGAGGTCATAGAATAAGAGACAAAGATGAGGCAAAAGCCTTTTTCTGTTACTCAGAAGAGCTTCACATGTTTAATTGCAATCTGCGGACGGTAATGTGTGAAACTCTGAGTAATAGAAAAACCCCTGCGAAAAATAGTTCAGGTGTTCATGACCATTTCATGAGCGTTAAATGGCCCCAAAGCTTCATGAACTGTTGATGAACTGTTCATGGACTGTCCATGAAGGTTCATGAAAATTGGGACCATTTAACATTCATGAGCTGTTCATGAACTGTTTTTCATAATTATTCATCTATTATTCATAATAATTCATCTTATTCAATAATGCCCTGTTTAACCAATATTGAGCACTTTCATTTACATGTGTATCAGGTTTATACTCACTATATATATTTTTTTAAATTTATTATTATCTAAATATATCAATGTGAAAGATTGCAAAAGTGTAAATGTGTGTCCAATTTTTGAAAAACTGTCAATAAAACACAACACAAACACTCTTCAATTTGTGATTCGAAATTAATTGGAATGTTATAATTCGACTTTTGACGGATGGTATGATGTATCCCGAGTAAACAAGAGCATTGATTCGAATCATGGCTCAATGGTTAAAACCTTTCTCATATGAAACGACACTAGTAATAAGGATTTGTTGAAAAAGTGAAAGATATTTCTAATTTATAAATCAAGCATTACGCACTTTATTGTGCATTACGGGTTATATAATTACTTGGGTTGCTATGAGGTACTTGAAAGGCTTCAGGAAACCACTCGTAGCGACAACTCTTGATTTTCCTTGAACTCATAAGCCTTCCTTGTGCCTCATGACGTAAGTCGTATTGCACATAAAGTGTTTAATATTTGTATATTACGAAATACCTCAATACAAGAACTGTACCATTCTATATTGATAAAAAGCTAGAGATTCCCTCAGTTTGCTGTATATATAATACTATCAATTGTGTTTTATTCTAGCTGATTCATGTTAGTGGTGCTAACTATGTTAAAGAATCAATTCTAAAATGCAAAATTCATATCATACAAAAATGTGGACATGCTATTCTGTTAGATAATCCAAGAGAGCTTGCAATGGAGATGGTTAAATTTTTATATGAAATTGATTCTGTCTAATGATAAAGATTTGCGCACTAAATACCTTCTTAAAGAACACCTTATTGTCATTTATACTGTCATTCAGATCTAGTGCCTAATCAAGATGCAAGAGAGTCGAAGGATGGTTGAAATTATTTATATAAAGGTATAACCTCCTCACCCCCCATGAAGATACATAGGTCATGAAATTCAGACTGCACCATTTTCACTAATCATCATTTTCGTGTACAGTATTTTATTTCACACAAAACATCCAAGGAAAGTATAATTAAACACATTACATTTTGATAAATAATTGAATAAATACAAATTAGCTTGAATGGTTAAAATGATTTTGATTAATAATGCTTATGAAAAACAGTTCATGAACAGTTTATAAACAGCTTGTGAAAAGTTTGTGAACTGTTCATGAAAATTGGGGCAATTTAACATTCATGAACTGTTAATGAACTCCTGAACTGTTTTTCACAGGGGAGTATTTGATTACAGTAGTATAATTTATAATTTGATGTATGTATATTACAGAAGATTGATACATTGTACTAGAAAGCATAAAATACTTTATTTAGATTTTAAAAATCAAACAGCTATAGCCATTAATCATATGCTCATGAAACATTATCATTACCAGTAAATATTTATCCAATTAAAATTTCATTTGAATTCACTGATATCCAACATGTGTAAATATTTATTTTTACATTTATAATAAATGATTTTTGTAATTGAATTTTGATCAAGCCCAAATTGTTGTTCTTAAGTTCATGCATTGATCATGCAGAATATATCCTACCCCTGCGAAAAAAAAGTTCAGGAGTTGATGAACAGTTCATGAACAGTTCATCAACAGTTCTGAACGTTGAATGGCCCAAATTTTCATGAACTGTTCATGAACTGTTCATGACATGTTCATGAACTGTCTGTGAGGGTTCATGAACAGTTCAGGAAAATTGGAGCCATTTAACGTTCATGAACTGTTCATGAACTCCTGAACTGTTTTTTGCAGATGTACTTATGAATATGTCTTCAGTTAAATGATATAAGCTGAGGGTTTGACTTTGAATATCGCAAAACAAAAGAACATAGCATACAAGTATAATGTATGTACTACTAGTACTGTGTAAACGAGAAGGCTTTGGAAAATCACTCGCCACCACTGCTCCTGATTTTCTTACGCCATCCTCGTGCCTCCTGACGCAACACTTGTATGTTAATATAACCCATATTGCACAGGAAGTGTTAAATATTTGCTTAGTATGTGTTAGCTGCCCTGCGAAAAATATAATAATCTCATGAACTATCCATGAATCTCATTAATGATGAACTGTTGATGTGCGTACACTCATTTCCTTTTTCAAAAAGAGTAGAAGAAGGAAAACAGTAGGGCTGCCTGACATGGAAACTGACCGTGATATAAATCACAGGACCAAAACTGGATCTAGATTTAAAAGTGAAGATCAAAACAAATTGTTTAGGTTAAATTTTGTCATAAGGAGCATTCAAATATTTTTTTAATTTTGTGACCCACTCAATTATGTAAAGCATGCATGTGGTACAAATATTTAGAACATAAAATTATTATATGAGGATTCAATCTTTTTTCAATCTTTCAAATTTCAAATAATTCTTACAAGCCCTATGTAGATCGTCTTGCCTACCTCAACCTTGAGTCTCTAGAATTACGCCGCCTTAAGTTTGATCTTCACATGGTCTTTAGAATTTTGAAAAACTTGATTGATTTGGCTCCAGATGAATTTTTCACTTTTAAACATTCCAAATATTCCCTGCGTGGACATTCACTGACGCTGTACCCAACTAAATCATTTAACTATGAGTGTTGCAAACATTACTTTGCAAATAGAATAATCAAGCCATGGAACTCTCTTCCTGAAGAAGTTATATCGTCTAGTTCTTTACAAACATTCAAATTTAGACTTAATCACGTTAATTTATCACAGTTCTGTAACTTTTCCTTTGCCTGTTAATTATTTCTGATAACATAGTTTTCTTTATATATATATACTTTTTTTTTAAAGGTCACATGTAAGTGAGGATACATTTAAAAATATCCTCCTTTGTTTATTTGCCTGTTAGCCATTGTGCTACAAAATACATACATACATACATACATACATACAATCTGGATTCGGATAATCTGGACTCAGTGATAGCGGATCTGTACGAGAAAGAGGCCAATCAGCTATGGCTGAAACTTCAAATTTTTCTGAAAATAAACACTGAAAGAAATCGACTGTCTGACTCTGACTGGGAGTCAAGTCATTCTACCCCGCCTTCTTCTATGTATTGTTGATTGTTTTACAAATCCTCCGTTGATATTATCAACTATTGAAACAGGTAAGTTTTTATAGCTACATAATATATAAATCAATATCATAACTTCTTGGTCCTTGGCATGGATAGGGCTAATTGTCCTTCTCCTTTGAGTCCTTTCCAGAAGCAGAACAATAATTGTGAGGATTGTGTGGACCCTAAGTCCCTTGATGAGAAATGTAGATTTATGTTGAAGAATTAATAATAACAGCGTAGGTTGAGTTGATTTGTATATTTCTTCTTATAAATAATATTAATTCCAAGTTGACATGTTGATAGTAGAGAGTAGACTGTAGCTGTACATTAAGTTCTCATAGTTATCATACTTCTCATTTACGGTATTTATAGTGTTTAGATAAATGCTAGAAGGTGCTAAATCGTGCATGGTCATTGCGAGTCATGCGCGGAGTCATGTAGGTTCTCCTATGTTCTAGAATGTTCTAGATGCTTCAGGAAGGTTCCTAAACCCTTACGCCTTACATGTCCTTCCGAAGGTCATACTCATAATAATCTTTTTTATATAGGCCTAATCAACACAATTTTTTTTTTTTTATAAAATGTGTTTACAATACAAATTATTATTATCTAAATGATAAATAGGCTATCATCAGGATCTCGCAATGAACTATTCCCATCTTTTTGTGGAATCACAGCGGCTAGGAATCTTGATTTAATAATAAAAGAATAGTACCAACCGAATACGCTGAGTTAAAAATCAAAACAATGTCAAAATAAATGCATTTATTCATACAGAGCACTCACATGCTTGAAGGCCAATTGATGACATCGGCCACCCATATTCCCAACTGTTAGATTTCACCTTTCGATAAAATAATAAAATTATTGAAATAGATTTATTCTAGCAAAATAAATTGATTTTGACGACGTTAGATAGCCGTAGGATTTCACACGTCGAGGCCTGATAAATTTTCAGTGTCATGTAAAATTGAGTTTTGTAATTATTTTATTATTAATCCATACCTTGATTGATCCCAGGAATTATATTCAAGAACAGCCGCATTCTGCAAAATATCACAAATTCATTGCAACAAACTGTGTGTTTAAATATGTGTTCATAATTTAAAGACTTAAAAATGTTATCTTGATGAAGAATTCTCTGTAATTGTTGTCTTGTTTCAAAGTATTGCTTGCACCTTTTTATCTAATTCACATATTCACGTCACAGTCTTGCAATCTTGGAAATGCTATTGTTTCACGGAAAAAGGCAAACACTGTTAAAGCATCTGTGGGAATATTCTGCGGGCTCCTCTGAGATCTCAAAATATTTTGCAATCTGATAATATCCAAATGAGAACTTACTCCTTGCTCAAGCTCATGGTAAATCAAACGTGAACAGTATAATCGAATTAGTATAATCTTGTGGTTGGATATTTTGTAAATTTGGATAGGATTAATATATATTTTGCATGAGTATTTTGCTGTTGTAAATGATCTATTCTGTATAAAAATACCCTTTTATTTGACCACAAATGCTTCATCATTAAATATATTTCCTTAAATGTATATTCTATTGTCTGCTCTCACCTGCGAAAAACAATTCAGGAGTTTATGAACAGTTCATGAACCCTCACAGACTGTTCATGAACTTTTCATTAAAATTGTTTTCGCAGGGGCTGCACTAACCCAAAGTCTTGCAAATACTCGTCATTGTTGTAAGATAGATTGATTCAAATAATTTGGGATTTAAACGATTGACCCCTAATTGAGAAACTCATGCTCCAAATGTCATGTGATCAAGTCAGGTCGCTATTAGTTGCAAACTTTGAACCTAAAACTCATAATGTGTCAAGTAAAAAGATATTGAATCTGTTTTAAGATATCACATAATGCTGTTGTTTTGGTATTATTCAGTAATGAAAAACAATATTAAAAATACCAGTAGGTAGGCTATAAATTGTTATTGAAATTTAATTCAATTACTGTAGATGGTCTATTTAGGCCTACATCTAGATTTCCAATTCACTAATTGGTCAAATGTTCTTCTACTGAAAACTATACCATGTAAGCAATTATGAGAAATAAGAATGTTTCATTAATTCAAGCAAAATTATTTTTCTTTATATTTTTACAGATGTTGAGGACTGTTCTTAAACCCAAATTGTCATTTTATGGCCATCATCTGGCTTGTTGTACCATGTCTACAAAGCCAGCAAGCCCAAAAGCAATAATCTTTGATATGGGTGGAGTGCTTCTACCATCTCCTTTTCCAATTATCAAACAATTTGAAGATCGCCATCCTGAACACATTGATATTCTTAGACAAATGTTATTCACAGAATTCAACGGGAGAGAAGGTGAGCAGGTGATAGAGATTGCCATTATTCAATTTATAAGCAACCTGGTCAGTCTAGCTATTGCTTCCACTATCCTTTGTAAAAGGATTGCCCTTGCCAAAAACGGTTCAGGAGTTCATGAACATTTCATGAACGTTAAATAGCACCAATTTTCATGATCTATTCATGAACTGAACATGCTTACAATTTGAGCATGTTCAAGGTAAACACTGTAACATTGATATTAGCTGCCATCACCCTTGCGAAAAACAGTTCATGAACAGTCCATGACATTAAATTGCTCCAATTTTGATGAACGTTAAAGGACCGTTTTTCATGGACTTTCATGAACTATATTCACAGGGGCTGCAATCTACTTGAATATATGCGTTTATAAGTGGAATCATCATCATAATAATAATAATAATAATAATAATGAATTTATATAGCGCCATTTCTTAGAATAATCCAATGGCGCTTTACAATATAGTTAATTAGTATCGAGAAATTATAATAGAACCCCCATAATAGGTATGAAGGGTATATATCAGTTAGGTATATTAGAACAATGTAATATCTTGGTGAAATCTTAAATCTTAATTTATACAATCTTTGAACACTAGATTACTTTAATGAATAATTTTTTTTTTTTTTTTTTTACTGTTGACTATGCTTTGACTAATACTAAATGTAAATTATCAAATAATTAACTGAGCTTCATAAATTGTAAGCCTCCTTAAACAGGAAGGTTTTAATGTTCGTTTTAAACTCAGAAAGAGATGTACAACTACGGATGTCAATAGTTAAACTGTTCCATAACTCGGGGGCCATGTAACAGAATGCCCGGTTTCCGTACGTTTTTAAATTGCATTTTGGGTGGACAAGGAGCTTCTTGTCTGCTGATCGTAACGCTCAAGTAGGCTTGTATAAATGTAACAATTCCTGTATATAAATTGGTGCCATATCATTCAATGCTTTGTAGGTTGTAATTAATATTTTAAATTTTATCCTTTGAGCGACAGGAAGCCAGTGGAGATCTACTAGAACAGGTGTTATGTGGTCGTATTTTTTAGTTCTAGTGAGCAGACGTGCAGCCGAATTTTGAACAGATTGTAATTTTTGTAATTGATTTTTTGCAATGCCTGATAATATAGTGTTACAATGATCCAATCTAGATGTTACAAAGGCATGTATTAGAATTTCACAGTGTTTGAAGGATATATATTTCCTGATTTTAGCAATGTTACGAAGATGATAAAAAGACGATCTGCATATGCTACTTATCTGTTTATTCATGGACAATACCTCATCAAACCACACTCCGATGTTTTTTGCTGAAGATGATGTTGACACAAGGTCTTGTCCTATGTTAATAGTAGTTAAAGACGAAGATGGCTTGTGTCGGGCATGAAACAATAAAAGTTCGCTCTTATTGCCATTCAGCATTAGTTTGTTATCAACCATCCATTTTTGTACATCATTTACACATGACTCAATGCGAATCTTTGAATAAATTGCTTCATTCTCTAACTTAGGATTAAATGTTAAGTAAATCTGAGTATCATCAGCGTAAAAATGAAACGACATATCATGCGATTTAATTATATCAGCAAGTGGTGCAGTGTACGTTGAATATAGTAACGGACCTAAAACTGAGCCTTGTGGAACGCCACAGTGAAGATTGTGTGATGAGGAGAACTTATTTTCGACTTTGACAAATTGCGTACGACCAGATAAGTACGATTCAAGCCATAGCAGAGATTTTTTACGAATTCCGAAACGATGCTTCAGTCTGTAAAGTAAAATGTCATGATCAGCAGTATCAAAACCTGCTGATAAATCAAGTAGCAATAATAAAACACATTGATTATTATCAATGGCACAAAGAATGTCATTATGAATGCGAGTGAGAGCAGTCTCAGTACTATGTCCGGTTTTATAGGCAGACTGGAAGATTTCATGTAGTTGCTCATCATCTAGGTGCTGTTTCAATCTCATATATACGACCTTCTCTGCTGCTTTTGAAATAAATCTCAAATTAGAAATGGGACGAAAGTTCTTGTAAATTTCACTATCTAGTGAATTATTCTTTATTAATGGGTCTAAAACAGCTTCTTTGAAATTATCAGGAAGAGTTGCCTGTTCAAAAGAGAGATTGATTATTTTTGCAATTATGGGCTGCAAAACAGGAAGACAATGCTTCATTAAAATTCCAGGCATTGGGTCTAATACAGACGATTTGGCACTCATACTAAGTAGAAGAGACGACAATTCTTCAGATGACGTTGGTGAAAAAGAATCAAGTGTATTATCAAAACGAGGCTGCTCATTTGATATATATGAGGTACAAACTGTGGATGGAAAGTTATTACGTATGATGGTAATTTTATTTTCAAAATACTCAACAAACTGTTCTGCAAGGCTTGCTGCATTCGTATACGACGGAAGCTTCTTTTCTGATTTTAAGTTCAACATTTTAGAAATAGTAGAAAATAACACACGTTGGTTATTTTTATGTTCATCAATATAAAACGTAATTCTTGAATCATGGATTAAATTATTGACTTTTCTAGATTGCTGAACATACAATTCTCTGTCAATCATAAGTCTATTTTTCCGCCATCTACGCTCTAATTGTCGACGTTTTGATTTTTCAACTCTTATATCGTTCGAGTACCACGGTGCTTTTGGTCTAATAGTTATAATACGTTGTTTAAATAATGGGAGCATAATGAATAAAATGTTGCATATTCTTTGTCATCATTAATATTATCATTACATTAAGAATTCCTATAATAGGCTACTGTTGAAAATTTGCAATCACAGATTTTTGTTGAGGTTTGGTCTAAAAATTAGAAACATATCAATAAATCTTCTGAATATGCTCTAGCCTTCTGAAATTTTGGGAAGGCAGGCTTTCCCACTCTTCTCAGACCCTGCACAAATGTTTGTATTTTCTGAACCTTGTGAGTTGGAGCTTACACAGGGTCTAATCAATGTCATTTATCGCAAACATTGTTTTCAAATAATATAGCTTAATAGCCTATTCTTGCTCAATAGTTAGCTTACGGTAATTTACAGAAGAATAAAGTTGAGAATGTTTAAAGATTTAGGAATGCAAAGCATTTTCAAACCAAGAGTATGTATTGGCTTACTTGTTCTGATCATTTGCTTCATTTATTATTCAGGTCTCTGGCTTCAACTTGAAAAAGGTTGTTTTACAGCACCAGAATTTTCACAACATCTCAAAGATTGGACTTTAGAAGTGTTAGGACATCCGATAGAAGACATCATTTTACCACAAATGTGCAATCCAGGTCATTCCGTAATATTTCCGGAGATAGTCGATGCTATTCAATGCATCCGAGCTGAAGGTATCAAAACCGCATTATTAACCAATAATTTCCTTCTCGGTAAAGATAAAAGCATGCAGCCAGTCAACAAAGGCCTTTTCTCAGTTGTGAGTATTATTAACTTGTGAATGTGCACCCTCATCTTATTTCAACAATATTATTTAACATTTTATGACAAAAGATAGCGATCAAAAACTACAAGTGGTTGTGGACAGCATTTCGGATATAATATATATTCATGATATCCATCATTAGTTCAAAAGAGAGAAGGAAATTATTTACAAACTATATATATATTGTACTAAACGTATTACGTTCTATTCATTTTATTAATTCTATAAAGAAGTTTCGAACGGATAGAATCCGTATGAGTGTTGAGAGTTCATTCATTCATACGAGAACCATTTATATATATATAGTTTATAGGCTAAATAATTTCCTTCTTTCTTTTGACCTGATGATATGATGAATATCATGAAAATATCCGAAAGGTTGTCCACAACTACTTGTAGTATTTTATCGCCATCTTTTGTCATAAAATGTTATTCCAAGAAACTTTTTATCAAAATATTATTTAACAAATAAATATCCAGAAAACCCTGCGTTCTACCATTGTACTTACTAATGCAACTTGTAAACAGTTCATGAACTTTATATTATGTATAATAACAAACAATGAAGCTCCATTTAAACTCAAATCAAATGAAAGAGTTCATAAACTGTTTATGTGACAGTTAAATCAAAGAAAATATGTTCCATTATGTTCCTGAAATTTTGAGTGATTGATTCGGAAATGTTAATGAACTGCTCATGACTAGTTTACAGAGATAATAAATTGTGCCAAAATGTTTGTGAGTTTATGGACTATTAAAAACTTCATGAACTGTTCATACAGATTTGCAGGCAACTAGGGGTTTTGCCGCAACAAATATAAAATGTTTGCATGCTGCAGAATCATACTAAAAACAGAATCAATGCAACAGCTCGTTAGGCATAAAATATTCGCAAACTTGATGGATTTTATTTGTTGTGTTTAATAAATTTGCTTGTCATTTATTGTGTGAGAGCCTTATTTCACAAAAGATAATGATAATAAGCAGACACCTGATGAATATATCATCAAAAGTTCATATAAACCCTGTCAAGGGCAGTACCTAACATTGTAAAAGTTGCAACATCAATCAAAATCAAGGGACATTAATGTCAATAGCGGTCAATGGCTTCAACAGACAAATTACTCTGATGTCACAATTACTTTTTTGTAAATTTCAACGTTATCAATGATGGAAGGTGAAATTAAAGGTTTAATTTTACCAACTTATAAATTATGTAGCCTACAAGAACACATTGATTGATTCATTGTTAAATGTCTGCCATTCACCACACTGAACAGCTTTTGGAAAGTTCCTCAGACAAATATTCATCTTTTCTTGCTTCCGTTAATAGAAACTGGCCCCATACATAAAGATGAATTAACCATAATTTACTTATCTTCAGTAATTGAAAGGTCAATTTTAAACAAATAATTATATTATTATAGCCTAACAATTTAGCTTTAGGTCTGACCGCTTCTTGGTCAACTAAATTTCTCGGTTTCCATATTGACTTGTTGGTCGATAACAAAACTGAGATATTAGCTGAGTCTGATATCCAACTGAAGCATTGAAAAACTCATTGAAGTTTGAATCAATTAAATTAAAGCATAGAATGGGCCCCAATGTTGGTCACACATTGTCATTCGTAACATTTTTGCAGGAGTTGCTTTTTCATCAAACTTTATTTTGATTTTAGGTTGTTGAATCATGTCTTGTTGGGATGCGCAAACCAGATCCTAAGATTTATCAGTTGGTATTAGAACAATTAAAAGTGAAACCAGAAGAAGCCATTTTCTTAGATGATATTGGAGCAAATCTGAAATCGGCAAAAGAACTTGGTATCAATACTATCAAAGTAAGGCCTTGATAATACAGCGCGCTTTCGTTTACTGTAACTGGAAAGTTGGCAAAACTTTCATATGACATGCCAAGGATTCCTCTGACCGTATTTAGTAAAAACTGGGGGATAATGTTGATAACGAAATGTGTAGCCTCTTTTTGTCAAATTTTGCCTAGATACAGTTTTGAAAATAAACAGATGTATAAACATTGATTTTCATTTGAATTATAATCGAAATCCACAAAATCGCATTAGAGAAACTACTGAAAACATCTTTTAACTTCCCAACTGAAGAGGAGAAAACTTCTAAATATTATTTTTATGTACAGGCTATATGTTCTGCAGAGGAAATATAACCACTGTACTGTAATTGGGTCGACTTATAAAAAGTTGAAAATCAAAATCTTTCCTTAACTTGTTGTACTAAGTGACTTGATTACTTTGCCAAGACTAGTTCATGAACAGTTCTGAACGTTAAATAGCCCCAAATTTTCATGAACTGTTTATGAACTGTTCATGAACTGTCTGTGAGGGTTCATGAACAGTTTAGGATAATTGGAGCCATTTAATATTCAAGAACTGTTCATGAACTGTTCATGAACTCCTGAACAGTTTTTCGCAGGGGAATTGACGTCATACTGTAAAAGTCACAACGACTGAGCGCGATAAGATCACCACAACTATATCGAGCATTTGTTCGTAAGTATTCGAAAATAATGTTGCTCTAATATGGACAAATGCTCAATTGATGTTGTATTTTATCATGCTCACTGGTCGTGATAGAAATTTCTACAGCATGACGTCACTTAACTTTCTTTCTCTGTTTTTAAAGATTTAATACGGCAAGTTAAAGTAAACAATTTGATTTTAGATTTTTTATGGGTCGACCCTATTTTAGGATCTAACACTATTTTCAAGGTTAACTACTATCATTGTACGGTAAATTACAACTATTTGATGACTAATTGTGATAAAAATCTCCTTGAAATAATAAATTTATACCAGAAAAGTCTGTAATTGTCAATCCAAAGTCTTGTGAACAAATTTCATGTAATACACTGGAAGTTTCTAAACAACTTTTGCTCGCTATATAACTAGACAGTTTCTAAACCACGCACCTGTAAATGAAAGTGCACTTGAAAGCACGGCACCCCCTGAAAGTGTGCTGTATAATTCAAGCCTATTAGCCTGAGAAGATCATAACATTTTTTGAACACACACAACACATGTTCTTTATAACTATAAGAATTCAATGAAATTTGTGTAATTGAACTTATATTTTAATAGGTTGATATTTTTTGTAACTGGAGCTTAGGCACGGCAGATCTCATTCTACCTTGATTTAGATTTACTCACAAAGGTTTTATAATTAACTTATTACTTTATAAATACAAATTTTATCTTCATTAATATTAAAATCCTAATATGTCTTCAGGTCAATGATCCAAAAGATATTCCAAATCAATTAAATGAATTTCTCAGTTTTCCTTTGGCTGGCTACGTTCCTGGGACAACAAGTATACCTTCAAGACAGTCACTAGACATTGAAAATTTGAAAAGATATCTTCATGAAGAATTGAATGTTTCTCCATCAGGTAACTGGTAATTTAGCAATTGAGTTCAGTTCTCTCTACCTGAAGGAGCTGTCCCATGTAAATCTTTAGAATTTTTTCAAGGATGAGTCCATACTTTTTTGCCTATATACAAATACTTTATGATTTGACATCAGCCGATACTGATACAGATACGGATAGTTTCCGTGAATTAAAGCTTTAGTTTAAACATTGAATATAAGATTGGAACAATATTCAAATTGTTTTTTCTACACCATGGACTTATATTTGTGAAGATTGATGATTTAATTGTAATACAAAACAAACACAAGTTGAAAAATAACCTGATAAAAGTCAAAAATTTCGCTCCTACATGTTTTTTGCTTGACTGAATAATTTGAATCATGTTTGAACAATCATACAAATTCCTTTATTTGCATAACAATGAAGCACAGAAAAGATTTTACTTTGAGTGTCAATCATCGTATTTTGCTGCCTTGTCTAAGGCTATTGAATTTTTGCGAGTAATCAAGATGAGTTTGCCATTAGGATCAATCTAAACCGTGGAGCCCTGTTCACACGACAACATTTCCTTTGACAAATTTCCTGCGATTCATGAAAATAGTGTAAATAGCGAAATGTGACACATTTTTCTGAGAAACATCGACGCGATGGAAGTCTAGATTTTGTGACAAATTAAATGTGAATCATCAAAAATTTGCACGTGTAGATTAGACGTCAAAGAAAATCTTACAAATAAATTTTCAAAATTATTTATAAAATCATTTAATTTAAAAAAAAAATTGTCCCGAGTTTGTTAGCGGTGGCATTAAATTGGACAGATAAAGCCCTTGAGTTATTATTGGAAAATTTCAAACCAAGAATCAATTTGTGGGACTCATAATGCTGGCTGCTACAAATTCCGTGACCAAAGAAAAACTTGACGAACTTCTGTTACTGGTGCAAGGATAAATTTTGTCACTTGATCTAAAAACAATTGAAAGTGAGTAAAACGTTTTGATTGAGCTATTTATGTATACAGTAGTATATTATTTTCACTTTGCGTACTGGGTTTATTTACTGTTTACTGTTGTGTCTGTGCTCATGTTGTGCTAAAGTGAAAATATGTATGCCCCTCAACCGCTGCATGACATCCTTCACTGGCAACCGAAGGAGATGCTTCGACGTGGCTATGGGTTAGTAGTATCTTTTCATAATGTTTTGTATCGTGAGATGTGTTAGTTACAAGTTTCTTTGTCAGCTATGTCTGACCGTGATTTATGGCATTCTTTGTGTAGCAAATATGTAAGGCGTAAGAGGGACGGCCCATTCCTATAATGTGACTGTCTATACAACTACTAAAGTGAAAAATATGTTACTGGGACTGAAATTGGCAATGATATGAAACTCAAACGAAATCGACTGGAAGTGGGGTAGCTGATATCTACGTTCCCAAATGGAAATACTACAACCAATGTTCTTTTTTGCAAGATGTTATATTGTCCAATAGGCCAACTGTGTCCAATGATACATCAAGCTTCGATTCAGCAGTCACGGGGGTGGTAGATTCTGATGACCCCAACAGCAGTATGACTGCATGCCTAACAGCCCAGCCAGTGACAGACACCCAAAAAGGAAAATAAAGGATGATGATACAGCCTGGATGGAAGCCGCTGCTTCTGCTTTGAGCAAAATGGCAAACGAAGCTGTAACTGAAGATGAGTGGGATATATTCGGGAGAGATGTGGCTAATTCTATTAGAGCAATGACGGATCAAGGTTTGCGAAGACGCACTAAAGTTGCAGTACAATCTGTTCTATTCAATGCCACAACGTATACAGTCAAGACACTGTCCAACTATTGTTGGTTTGGCTTAATAACACTCAATTTATTTCACCACCGCAGCCATTGTATCAGCCTTATCATCATCATGGGTTGTAGATATAACAACCTTTTTATGTAATTATTTAATGAAACAATTGTTCAGCTCTATTTAGTTAAAACAGTTATGTGTGTTCTATCTTTTTACGATTTTCTATCTATTAAATATTTAGTGAATTCTTTTGTCATTCTCCACTGAAATTGCACAGCACCTTCACCAACGAAATAGTCCTTCAAGTCATTTCGAACTTCTCCTGCTTGAATGCTATGAGAACAAACCTCGCGACTGGGCTGTTAATCGCATATTTCATTGACATTTATATTTTGCTCATTTGAATTACACAAATCTGTTGTTGGATGTGATTTTTCCTTCTTATCTATCAAGAAATTGTAGAAGGCAACGCAAGCTCTCATGATTTAAATGGCATGTGGGATGTCTTAAGTTGCAATGTTCTAAGCAATATTCTGAACCTACTGCATAAAATACCGAATGCGTTTTCTACAATTCTTCTTGCTCTCGATAACCTGTAATTGAACACTTTCTAATCCCCTACGTGTGGGGGGTAAGGTTTCATCAAGTTTTGATCTAAGGAAAAGGCATCATCTCCTACGATATAATAAGGCACAGAAGAAGGTCGATTCCCAAGTTTTGAAGGGGCTGGGAAAAAGTCAGTTGCAAATATTTGACATTGGACTGTGTTTAAAAACGCCTCCGTCTGATTGGCTTTCTGCCGCTTAAGGTTGAAATTAATGAATTTGGCGTTGACATCAGCAATTGCCATGAGAACTATGCCAATCTGTTTCTTGTAATTAAAATACTCCGATCCGGTATGTGATGGGGCCTTAATGTTGATATGTTTCCCATCATTTGCACCAACTGCATCTGGGAATTGCCATTTTTTTCTAAAGTCTTGCTATTGATAGCCACTCTTCTGTCGTTGATGGAACAGGTAGCTATTTATCTTTTAGCACGTTATATATTGCCTTGCATACCTTCAGTATCTCTTTTGATATGGAGGACATTGATACCCTGGATGCATACATGATATCTTTATATCATTATATGATTCCCCTGATGATCAAAACCTCGATGTAGATGATAAATTCTGATCAGCTGTCAAAGAATCTCTCATCACAGTGTCTTACTTAGTAATCAGTGGCTTGACTTTCTCTAGTAATTCGTCAAATAATGTGCTATCCTTTATAAAATTGTAAATAACCAAATATGTAATCGAATACACTAGACTGTAAATATTGATAGATTATCTAAATGTGCAGGTTTGGCTTACTACCTGAATAAGTTTCTGAAACCATTGCTGTCAGTCAACCTCATTTCTTCAATCAAATCATTTGCGAAACATTGTGACGTCCTTCTGGCCGGTGTTGCCCAAGGTCAAGTTATGAACGATACGTTTCTTTCCACACTTTTTGAACGTTAGCAAGAGTACACCAAGCTCGCAAGATAACAAATGCTTTCGAACAAAATCATACTAGCCGTTTTTAGTTGTAGTATGAGTGCATTTTTATTTTGTTTCAGTTTTCCCGCTTAAAATCGCTAGACCCATGACTTTTTCTTCTATTTTAATTACATGGCAATTAAACTCATCATCAGTAGATGAATTATACTTACTTGGCCTAGGTGGTTGGTTGGTGGGAGTCATTTGCTTGGTGGTGTGCGCACTCACCTTGAGAACCCTATCCTGCCCCAACCAAGTACCAGTCACACTGATTAACAGTGGAAATAGATAATACCTTATAAAGTGTTATCAAGAGGAGGGTGGCTGGGATTTTAAATTTTCTGATCCCACCATCCTTGCATCTTGTGAGTTTCTCGAGTTGCGAGGCATATTGACAGTATATTTGCGAATTGCGGATGATGGTTTGCACTTGCTTAGCTTGCAGAGGTGACAATGCGAATGATTAGGAAACACCCCTTGACCATATGATACCTGAAATCTGCACATGCGCATACAAGCTTGTATGATCGTACGATCTCTAGATACCATTCCCCATGGGGGAGTTAACTTTAAAAGTGATCATTTACCATGTCACGTACCACAAATTAGTAGAAGGACATTGACTGCAATTACTTGTCCTAGCTAGTGATTAATTAACTAAATGATGTTTGATATTGAGTTCATAGTTAATTGCCATAGTAACCACCTGAAAAGGTGCGTCATCTTGCGACTGGCTTGATTCTAACTGCCATAAAATTAACATTTTAGGCACATTTAAACTCATCACCAGTAGATTAATTATACTTACTTGGCCTAGGGGCTTGGTTGGTGGGAGTCATTTGCTTGGTGGTGTGCGCACTCACCTTGAGAACCCTATCCTGCCCAAAGTATGCTCCAAGGAGCTTGGAGAGAGGGATAGGGTATTATGACCCCCACCAAATTGTCTATTCAGGCACCATTCTATAAATGGATCAATACCAAGAACTGGTTATACTTGCGAACGTCTTGGTGCTTACCTAGCTTATCTTTCCTGCGATACTTGCTAATTCCTCTGCAGTACTTCTGGTGTATCCCATGAAGGCACTGCTGGTCCTCCTGCCTAGAGCTTGAATCAAATGGTGCGGTACACCGTTGCGGGCTGCTTACTGTAGCAGCTCCAATACGAAAGCTATGGCTTGACAAATTCCCAATAACTCCAGCCGAAGAGAAGATAGACCGAAGCCATGAAGTCAATAGTTGACGTGTTAGAGGTTGGCCATTTTCAAGCATAAAGAAAGGGCCACTGGAGGAACCACGAAGACGTACATAGTTAGCCATTGATGTAACAGCACAAAGAGGGAAGGAGCCACGACCGATATGAATGTGACAACCATTTCGAAACAGATCAGTCTTTGATACTTTGATCCATAAGCGGAGGCAGGTTGGATATGGTTTATCCTCAAAAGCTATGTCTGACAATTGCAAATGGATGGTTTCATCAAAGCTGGTGAGACTAGGTGTGGTGAATTCTGCTGCACGAAGGAAACCAAAGTAGGCAAGATTGCAAGCAGCCCACAACGTCACATGGTCGGGTTTTTCCATCGTCAGAGAGCGGAAAATAACTAACATTAAGGAATCAGTGATTGGTAGACGTGTTGAGGGTGTAGAGCCTTGTAGTCGCTTGATACCACGGAATGTTTGCAGCAAACGAGGAGTATTTTGCAAGGGATCTGCAAAGCCTGTCTCCATGTGTAAAGCCCGGACAGCTGAAAGATACACCTTGATTGATGGATGTTGAATCGTTTTGGCCAAATGTGTTATAAATCCACAGAGTGTGTTCTCGTTTGCAGGACAAGTAGGAATATAGTTAAAGGTAGTGCAAAATTCCAAGAACTTGCGCTGAGCCGAAGCATATATTCGTCTAGTTGATGGAGCCAATCCATTAAGAAGGTACTTGTGACATTGCCGTTCTAAGAGGCTACGTTCAATGCTTTGATGACCTCTGGTGGTATTGTGGTTGGAACAGCGTGAGCCAGTGGTGCCACTCGTTTGAATTCCTGCCAATTGAAACGAGAAAGAGCATCAGCAATGAGATTATTGATGCCCTGAATGTGTTGAGAAGAAAAAGAAAAATTGAATTTTGCAGCGGCAAACAACAATTGTCTAAGTAAATGCATGAGTGGAGGAGATTTTGAAGTGCGTTGGTTTAGGACATGAACCACTGCCTCATTGTCAGAAACAAACAAGACATGCTGTTGTGCCCATTGGTGTCCCCATACATTCCCAGCTGCTGCAATAGGAAACAATTCCTTGTAAGCTATGGAGTGCGAGCTGTGGATGTCATTCCACGTACCACTGAAACATTGGTGATTATGATAAGCACCATATCCAATAGAGCCTGAAGCGTCAGTGAAAACTTCTACATCGGCCATAACAGGAACACCAGGATACAACCAGAAACTGACTCCATTCCAAGATGAAACAAACTGATGCCACCAATCTAAATCTTTCCCAAATTCAACATTTAGGCGAACTGCATGTGACTGCTTATGAAAGCATGATAGCAGATCGATCATTCGACGCACAAACGTGCGCCCTGGCCATACCACCTTAGCTGCATGATGGAGGTTTCCAATAAGAGATTGTAATTGCTTTTTATTGGACCAGCGACGTCCTTGCCATGATTGCAATAAATTTTTTAGAGCATCAAATTTTTCCTTAGGTAACTGAGCAATGCGCTGAACAGAATCTAATTCGATCCCTAACACTACCATGACTGTTGATGGCCTTACACATTTCTGTGGGTGCAAAGGTAGTCCTAGGAGCTTGCACACTTGGAATGATTGTTGAAAATCGAGAATGCATTTTGTGGAATTAGGTGACCCTGCAAGGATAAAATCATCCAAATAGTGGACCAAACTGGAAACTGAATAATTATTTTGTAGAATCCATTCTACCATGGAGGCAACAGAATTGAAAATGTATGGGGAAGAGCGCAACCCAAAAGGTAATGCTAGGTCAATGTACAGCTGATCCCGCCATGACATTCCAAGCAAATAGCGGTCGTCCAGATGCACCGGGATATTCCGGTTGGCCGCTTCCACATCAAATTTGGCCATTAATGACCCTTGGCCAAGTCTAGCAACCATTCGAATAATCTGATCCATATGAATATATTGAAGAGAATAATCCTCTGGATCAATACCATCATTAACACTAAGGCCATGAGGAGGGGACAGGTCGACAATGAGTCGCCACTTCCCAGGCTGACCTCGTTTTGGTATGACACCGAAGCTGATGATGTGAAGGTGAGGCAAAGGCGATAAATGAAAGGGCCCAGCAACACTCCCCAGATCCACTTCATTTTTTAAGTACTCGTCAATAATGTGTGGGTTTTCAGAGGCTAAATGCTTATTCCCCTTTGCAGATTTCAATGTACGATTATTTTGAAAACCCAGATGGAATCCATTTAGCAAACCATTTACGACATAAGAGACTTGAGATTGGTTAGGATGGGAGCGCAACTCACGGGCACATTGGCCAGGTTGTAGCGGAGTAATGGCTGCAACGGTAGGCAAACCATCCGGTCCCATAGCTAAGATCAAATGAAATGGAAAAAACTGATGAGCAAAGCTAATAGGGCCTAGTGATAATTGCTCCATGTGATCAGGCCGCGAAATGAATGAAAGTATTGGTGCACGGATTGTGGTGTTGGTATTGCCTCCCATGCCATAAAAGGGGTTCAAACGGTAGACCAACCGGATCTCTACTGAATAATGGCTGTTAGCCAATCCTAAAACTGTGTAGCCTAGGCAAGAACGACTCAAAAACTAGCGTGCTTGGAAGAAAACAGTTTCTTGAAGAGTACACACAATTACATGGACGCCCCTCACTTAACTATGTATCCCCTGGACGTGGACGCCAATGTGTGAATCCCGACTTATTATACTTTGATATACACCTACCTAAGCATTGTGTGTTATTGTTTCTAATTTTGTTTTTGTTTTTTGTTGTTGCTGGTAAATCTCACGTTCTTCCTCAAGGGGACAAAGGTTTCCATCTGGATCCTGCACTAAGTCTGAGTAAGTCGTACTCGTTGGTGAGTCTCCGGATCATTAAATGCAATCAGACTAAGACTCTTCATAATAACGAAATAAATGCCAAGGACAAACATCTGTGTGTTGTTTTAAATACAAATATAAAAGCTTTGTTGCGATTAAAATAGCGATCTTGTACGGATACTAATGAATCAAAATATTTTTTATTGACAATCATAGCGTAGCTTTTTGTTCAACCTGAAGAGGCTTGTGGATGCAGTCTATCTACGTGGAAACAAGACCAGTGTTAGTTCTTGGATGAGGCTAGCACATGTAACGAAACATTCAGCTTTCTTAATGTTAGCCTTATAAAACTTTGGCTGTTTGCCCTATCTGGTAATCCGTCGATTTAATTATTATTATTTATTTTTTGTTATGGAATAGAACATTATAGAGCATCGAGAGACATGCAATTTTAGGCCTATATAGAACTCTCCGGCCTCTCCGCCTTCGGGATCGCGGTTTTACTATGCTGCTTGCCTGACTGCCCACAGTTGTAGAGTTCATAGAATTTATACGGCAATAAATCACTCGGTTGGCCTATTAGTTCTCAAAAGGATAGATGCAGACATTCATTCATTCGCAGCCCAATGAGACACAGTACAAAGACAAAAAGACACAGACAAAAGCGACTATACGAGCAATGCTCTTTTTTTTAATTACTAAACTTAATCTGTAAACTCAAACGAATAAAAAACACACATATAGAACACTAGAAAACAAATTATATATAGGAAAAAGAACACAATAATTGCATTAATCAGTAATAGTGAACTTGTTAAACAATACAGCTGAAAATTGATCTCAGTACAATTCTACAATATTCTACCAACGTTTAGCCAAAGGGTAGTAAGACATTGGTTGCTGATCATCATTGGTTCGTTTGCGGTCGGTTGGCTTTCTTTCCTTAAGGGACGGACAAGACATAACTGGATGAGGACCGGTACATAAAGCACAATGGTGATTGTAGCGACAATTCGGATAACGTGCTTGGCAACGCCCTTTATTCGTTGTTTCAGAATGGTAGCTTAAGGTTTCAAGAGAATTGCGAGGACTACAGCCTGCCGTATAAAAACTGTATAGTTGACTGTTTAGAGTCGACCAGTCGCTCAATTGGGTGGCGGCAGCGTGCTCACGAAATGCACGATCATAGGTAAGCCATGCACCGCCACAAAATTGTCGATGCGTACGAATAACAAGCAGCTTGTAGAGGGATAAGTCCTTCCAACGGTGCGGGAGATAGTTGGTCATTATCATAACCAACACACTAAAAGCCTCCACTGAAGTAGCGATGTCCTCAATTTTTCGACGTTGGCTACGTGTCGTCGACGCGCACACCACCTTGCGATCCATAGCCATGTGTTGCTCCTGTGGGCCGTCTAGCGCACTCCACGATAGTAAATCTTCCAGCTCTACAAATGTGCCATTCACTACTTGCGTAACAATTTTTATTGATATTGAAGGCAAGGGCCACATACCTTGACTGTCCTGAGGTGACTGACCTGATACATTGGTTTCGTTCCGTGAGGCAGTATTATCTGTCGGGCCTGATATTGCTGCAATTACTGCAGGTACCAAAGCATCAATTAGCGATTGGCAATCTCCAGCTGACAGCGCCACCACCAACTGATGTTGAGTTAAATTTTCTGTTCCCACCATCCTTGCATCTTGTGAGTTTCTCGAGTTGCGAGGCATATTGACAGTATATTTGCGAATTGCGGATGATGGTTTGCACTTGCTTAGCTTGCAGGGGTGACAATGCGAATGATTAGGAAACACCCCTTGACCATATGATTCCTGAAATCTGCACATGTGCATACAAGCTTGTATGATCGTACGATCTCTAGATACCATTCCCCATGGGGGAGTTAACTTTAAAAGTGATCACTTACGATGTCACGTACCACAAATTAGTAGAAGGACATTGACTGCAATTACTTGTCCTAGCTAGTGATTAATTAACTAAATGATGTTTGATATTGAGTTCATAGTTAATTGCCATAGTAACCACCTGAAAAGGTGCGTCATCTTGCGATTGGCTTGATTCTAACTACCATAAAATTAACATTTTAGGCACATTAAAATGTGCTGAGTAATCTGCACGGACACAAGTTTTGACACATTGAATTAGCCACAGGAAATGTGCTTGTGTAAACTGGCATTTATTCTATTCTCAAGTTCTTGTTAATTCATCCTAATAAGAGCAAACAGAATATTCAACATTATCTTTACATTTTTTACTCAAGTTTTGGGACGTAACTGTTTTCTCGTCACAATATAAAGACTTCCGTGTTTTAACTTTTATATGTGTTCAGGTTTTATCAACCAAGGACAAATTTGTTTTCCAAGTCAATCTCCTTGAATTTTTTCATGAACTATTCATGCATGAAAACTGGACCAGTTAACATTCCAGACTATTTTAACTGAGGATGCTTTCTATAAAGTAGCTAAACATTAGTTCACCATCCCTGTTAGAGCAGTTAATTGACGTTGAATGGCCCAATTTTAAAAGTTCATAAAAATGTCCATAAACATTGGGCCATCCAACGTTCATGAACTGTTTATAATAATGTGTTTATCAACCGTTCACGAATATCCGTATAAAGTTCACAACGTTCATGAACTGAGCACATTTTTTTGCACAGGTAGTTAAGAGGGCTCAATAAAGTGAGGACTGCATGGACCGACCAAAGCTTTCAAGCTAGCATAAACTTCAGCACAGTGATATTACTTAACCTCAAATCATAAGAAGCATAATACTATGTGTTGACTTACTCATGACATTACCCATCTTGCTTATTTCTTGTTTTGTTGTTATCTAGATGAGATCAATATTAGAAAATTTAGTCATGGTCAATCAAATCCAACTTTCTTTGTTGGTTATGGTGATCGAAAATTTGTTATCAGAAAGAAACCGGTATGTAAATGGAGCTCAAGTTACCCAATTTCTATGAACTATCCCTGAATCATCATTGAAATTTTTATAAATAACAGACCAGTTAAACTTCATGAATTATTAATGAACTCTAGATAAACTATCTATAATCTGTTTATCAATATCCTTGGACAGTTTAAGAAGTTTATGAACACACGGTTGAATGATACTCCATTAAGGTTCATGAAATAGTGATGAGAATTATTCACAATCACATGAAATTTGTACAGTATAACTTTTTAACTGTTTAAGAACTCAATTTAATTAATTTATTTGACAGTATTCACTTTAAAATCTACAATCTGTCCATAGAACTGTAACCAATCAATAAGAATGATGAAGAATCAGATAATTGTAAAAAAATTTACAGTTGGGAATTTCTTGTCTTTTATATTTCTTAACATTTTTCTTTCAGCCTGGTAAACTTCTACCATCAGCCCATGCAGTGGAAAGGGAATACAGGTTAGCGATCAAGTCTTTTTTTAGTATAAGTTAATCATTTCAAAAATCATGTAACTGTGTAACATAACCTTTGTCTTGCAAATCATTTATTTCTCATCAATTTCACCACAGCAAAGATTCATTTTCTAATTTAATGGGTCATTGATTTTCATTAAATACAATCTGAATGAAATTCCTACAAATATCACTTTTGCATTAACACTTACTATTAAAAATATAGTAATAGTTACATCTGAATATTGCAACTCCCAAGGTTACACTTTTTTTTTAATTTTCCAAGTTGAATATTTTTAAGTACAGACTCCACTTGATTTGAAGTTCATAAAAGGAGTTTAGAAATTGCGGCCCATGTTTTATACTGTGAATTATCGGTTTGAATTTGTGAGCCCTGTCTAATTGTAGGATTGCAGGAAATATTTTTTAGTTTTAAATTTGCAATAATTCAAAATTGTTTCAAAACAGTTTTTTGGTGGACATTATTCAAAGCATGCCTCATTGTAGTTAAATGGACACATTTTGGGATTTTATTTAAGCTTATGATTTATTTGCCTACTGTGATATCAGTATGCTACATGGCACATCACTATACCATTTCTATTGTCAAGATAGCAGCAAGGTAGAAGGGCTTTAGGACGATAGTAGTAAGGTGAAAGAGTTTTAATCTTAAAGTCCCATAATCTCTGTACCTTATAGCTGGCTTTGCTATAACGACATTGAGACCCAGCGAACACAACAACGGCTAAACTGGATCTATTTTATTATTCAAATTACGCATAGATGGATTACACGAATTACATAGGGTGATGACATTAATTACACATATAATTATACAGGTTCACATATACATGTTATAACAGCTTGATGATTACAAATCATTCACACACGTACACAACACTCTTGAAAAGAGTGAATATTCTTAAAATTGTTGTGCTATGTGATAATATGTTTTTTGATCTTTTCATGAATAGGGTTATGAAAAATCTTGGAGACAACGGTGTCCCTGTTCCAAAATGTCTTGCTCTTTGCGAAGATGAAAGGTAAGAACTATAATAACAATGTTTTAATCTAATCTTAAGTAAATTAAGACAACATTTTGATATTTGTAATATGGTCTTGTCAAAATGCGTATTTTACAGTTGATTCCACTTAATCCCATATGTAAATAAAATATCATTAAAGGGTTATTCCTTGTTTGGATTGATTTTGATAAACAGGTAATTTTGGGAGAAGCAAGAGACTGAGCATGACCAAGGAGCAAGTTGAGCAACCGACCCAAATTCAATTTAGGGGGTAGGGGCTATAGAATAGGTACAACTATGAATCAACTAAGTTATGATGCTACAGCATTATCTCCAAACAATAAGACCAACCGATTAAATTGCAGGATATTATGACCTGATAGTTTACAAAGTTAATTCCAAAGAAAGGAAGATAATACCATCATAATATCTACTGAAATAATCTTTGTTTTAAAAGAAAACGAAGAAAAGTCCAATTATTTTGTTGTAGGACCAGCATTAATCCACATGTCATTGACATAGTTTACAAAAATTCCAATAGATATAAAGAGTTTGTAAGTTTGGTTTGGTTTTATTTGTAATGATTTCTGAAGATGTCTTATTTTGAACATATTTGACTGCCTATAATCTTCACATTAAATAATGATGCTGCGATCTGGCCATGCGATCTGCTTGGATTAAATTTTTCTATGATATTTACTTGTAATTGAAAGTGAGGGAGAATAGCTCAGGTGACAGAACTTAAGGTCTGATTGTGAATTTTGTAAACAATACACATGTACAATTGTTAAAGTGTATATATCGCCTTTTGGGACACAACAGATTTGGGTAGAACTTATTTTTCTATCCTTACATGTCAGACGTCAACCTTATTTTTACACTGCTTGCAACTCAAAACGTACCTAAAATTAGGGAATTTTGGTATCCAAAATGACCACTTTGTAAATCTTCCAAAGACCTCTCTATTGGTAGCAAATGTTAATGTGAATTGTCTTTAAGTTTGCATTTTATTCCAATTTTAGTGTATTGGGTACCCCTTTCTATACTATGGAATATGTTGAAGGCAGAATATTCAAACGTTCAGATTTGCCAGGCATGACTAGGGAAGAACGACAAGTAGGTGATAATTGTTTACCCGATTATGTTTGTGGTGTTCTGTTGAATTAGAAATAGAAATATCATCCAGGGTCAATGTAGTTTGTGTTTAATTGTGAATTGCCATGAATAGAGAAATTTTTCCCCACGTCATTTTTAAGATTAACTCCTGCAAAAATAGTTCATGAACATTAAATGAACTAATTTTTATGAACAGTTCTTATAAATTGTCGAATTTTGTTCTAGCAATCTGATTGGCTATTGGTTACGTTTGGAACTCACAGTGCAGACAATGGCTAACAATGGTGGGATACTGAGACCAGGTTCAAAAGATAAATACAATAAAGTAAAAACAAACACTTTCTCTTGTGACTTCTAAAAGTTTCAAAACAGCTCAAAACAAAGAAAATTTTTCTTTTGGTTTAGAATTAAATTCAAATAGTAATAATAATAATGGTTGCTAGGTTTTTATAGATTTAAACGTTCAGGAGCCTTTGTTCTTCTGTGTGAATGTCCCTTCTGGGTGGCGGCCACAATCTCTTGTTCTCTGATGCTTGAATGGTGATGTTCTTCATCTGGCTCGCTGTTTGTGAGGTCTTTAGCGGGTTATTCTTTTATGTGGGATGTAGTTCTTCTTCCAATAAATCCGTTATTAAATTCAACCTCATACAATCTGGGCTCGTTGCATTTTTTTACAATCCTTGCTGGACACCATTCTTTATTTGGTTGATTTTGAACCATTACATCTGTGCCTGGTGGGATGTTCAGCTCTGGCCTTGGTCTTTGTGGTTCTCTCTGCTTGGCTTGTTTATTGGCCTGCTTCTTGAGCTCTTGTTGGATGGCTATGTGGTTTTGTGGCTCAGTCATAGTCACAGGCAGATGAATTGAGATGGGTCTGTTCAATAATACTTCAGCTGGTGTTTGTAGAGTGTTTGTAATTGGTGTGGCACGCAAAGCTTGAAGTCCCTGTTGTATTTTGTCGTTTCTGTATTTCTTAACCATTGATTTAATTGTCTGTACCGTTCTTTCTACAATGCCGTTTGATCTTGGGAAACGAGGGGACGACGTTGTATGCTTTATCCCTCATGCTTTGATAAATGCTTGGAATCTTTTTGACTAGTATTGGGATCCATTATCCGAGTAGATGTGATCTGGATATCCATGTTCACTCACCAAGCACTGGAATAAATTCAGTACTTCCTTTGATGATGTATCTTTCCTTAGTGGTTCTAGGAAGGGGTATCTGCTGTAGTGGTCCGTGACAATTAAGTAGTGATGGCCAATATATTCAAATAAATCTGAACTAATGTCTTGCCAGGGTCTTGTTGGAGTTTCATGCTGTAATGGGGTGTGTGGTTTCGGTGAATTGCGGAAGCGGCTGCATTTTGGACTCGAAGCGCAATCGAGTGGATGTCTTTTGTTATTCCCGGCCAATATATGGTTACTGAGGCTCGTAGATTCATTTTTGTTTCTCCTTGATGAGATTCGTGCAAGTTTTCTAGATATAACTTGCGCAACGAATTCGGTATGACAATTTGTTGGCCTCTAAGGATTATTTTTCCATCTAGTGTGAGTCGATCACGGTCAAACCAGGACATACGTAGCTCCGTGGGAAGATGTCTTCGAATTTTTGGCCAACCTTTTAGCACTACTTCTTTGAGTTGTTTCAATTGAAGATCCTCTTCTGTTGCGTTTTCTAGTTCATTCATCCTTGTGGGCGAGAAAGCAACCAAATGAAGAGAAATATCATTTTCAACGCTGATAAGATCTGCATTACTTGGATCGAAGCATAGGTGGAGTTCCGAGAAAGAAAGTCAGAAATGTACATCTCTTTTCCCGGTTTGTAGATAATTTTACAATCATAATTTGCCATGCGCAATAGCATTCTTTGTAGACGGGCAGGAGCCAAGTGGAGGTGTTTCAGAGCAATCATCTCAAGTGGCTTGTGGTCTGAATAGATAGTAAATGGCTGTCCATATACATATGTTCTGAATCTTTCACAGCATTTCGCGCTCTATGTTGGCATATCTTTGTTCACATTCATTTAGACTACGAAATGCAAAGTGAACCGGTTTTAGGGAGTGGTACCTCTTTAATGAAAACATTTCATGAAAATCGGGTCGTTTAACATTCATGAACAGTTCAGGAGTTTATGAACAAATCATGAACTCAACTAATTATTTTACAGGGGAAATTCTGATAAATTGAATACAATTGAAGACACAGCTTAACACAGCTAATTAGCTGTATAGTATTAATATTTCTTAAACAGGCAATATACAATTCAATGAATGACACACTGGTAAAGATTCACTCTGTTGATATCAAGAAAGCAGGGCTTGAAGATTATGGGAAACCAGGTAAGTAATTATGTAAAAGCAATAATCTAGTCCTTGGTTAAAATTCTTTCTGATTCAGTGATACAGATAACGAAGTAGCTGTAGATATAAAAATGTATACTAAAGTAAACAAAGCCAGACTCACTGAGAAAATTTTAACTGCAAGGGCGCCAGAGCTGGGAGGCAGGAGGGTCAGCTGACCCTCCTGTTCTTGTGACCAGCTTGTGACAGAGGGGCGAAGAGGGGCAGCAAGAGTACCCTTTTGTATAACTATCATAAACTTTTCAGATCAACCACGTTGAGTAAAGATGAAAAATAGGTTTGAATCGACATTGTATAGTGACAGCGATGACAGTCGTAGCTATACATGCCTCTGACCTAGGCGGTAAGTGTCCATTTTGCCTGACAAAATGTGTATTTACCCCCAAAACGCTGTGGCATTTTCATATTGGGAGCTTCAGTTTTGCGGTACTTTCAAAATTGCCCCATTTTTTGTTTCGAAACTGCCTGAAATTTGACTCAACAGTTTTATTGAGAATTGGGGGGGGGGGGGGTGACAAGGGCATTGTACAACGAAAATATTTTTGCTGCAAGGTGCCGTTTATGTAGGTTCTGCCCCTGTCATCCGTGAAGGGCTCCGGCGCCCCCGTTTAACTATATCTTTAAAGGGAGTTTCTCTTGTGCAATAATTCTTCAGGAAATTAATGTAATTATTGTTATTAAAATTTAGGTTTACCTTGAGACAGCGTAGCCTATAATTGTCTTTCATTCTTAATTTATGTTGCATGCTGCACGACTCATTTACCACGATTTTCAATAATAATAAACATCTTTAGCTAAATATCGTTTTGCAAATGGTTGCTATAATTAAGCTATTCATTGGATTGTTATCTGAACGTTATAATTTCTGTATTTTATCCCAGATCAAACTTTTTAAAGCTAGCAGTCTTTTCCTGTTTTTGGAGCCATGTTTTACCCTAGAATTCCATGCAAGACTTATATTCATGTTAGTCATGTCAGACTTTTATGTACATCATGTGTCACACTATAAATATCCATTTACAAAATATCTAGAATATTCTATCATTGAACTTCTTATCTATCTGTGATTTGTTTATTTATCAATTGAATGTGTGCAACTTTCCCCTTTATCAGTAGCATAACTAGCTATCACTAATACAAGCTTTTCTTGGACATCAAATCCAAAATGATTTAATTAAGTAACTGACAAACTTTTATGACAATGTTTTGATTTTATTTTAATAATCTATGTTCTGGTAAATTCTTCATAAGGTAACTATGTTAAAAGACAGATAGATAGATGGTCAAAACAATATGAAGCTAGTAAAACTCATGAAATAGCAAGCATGACAAAGTTAATGGAATGGCTTCCTGGTAGAGCACCAAGTAAAGATGCTACCACTGTTGTACACGGTGACTTCAGGTAATTGATTGACTAATGATACATCGTCATTCATTCATTTATTCATTCATTCATTTATTCATTCATTCATTTATTCATTTATCTCTTTATTTCTTTTATTCAGGATCGATAATCTCATCTATCACCCAGAGACAGCTGACGTGCTTGCTGTTTTGGATTGGGAGTTGTCCACTCTTGGCGATCCTCTTTCAGATTTGGCATACAACTGTGTACTGCATCACATCAGCAAAAAGTTCCCAATTCTGTCTGGTAAGAAAAAAAACTTAAATTTTGATTCAAAGATAAATTAAATTAAATTATATGGTGGGAGATGGTGATATTAAATTGATTGGTACAATTTGTGAAAGAAGGCGTGATTGGATCTCTTAAATCGTCTTTTTCATTTCTCTCTCACACAAGTATTAAATAACATAATGATCGAGTGCTGCTCTTGAATAATCTCAACCCCTCAAACTGATTTAGACGATTTACCCAGTGAGTATAATCGAGCATTTATGGTGATTCTTTATTGTATTTTTTGAAGGATTTTCTGATGTGGACATCGGCCCATTAGGAATACCATCAGATATTGATTATATGAAGAGCTACTGCCAGAAAATGGGAATCAAAGAAGTTGAAAATTGGAACTTCTATTTAGCCTTCTCTTTCTTTAGAATTGCAGCAATTCTACAAGGAGTTTATAAACGCTCATTGCAAGGTATGCAGCCAAATACTTATTATTAGCACTTTGGTATAATTAAACCACTGCAAGTGGGGAAGTGAGACACATGGAAGGGGAAATGAAGTGCATAGCCAATTCTTTATATATTGTATTATTGTGAATGATTCACCATTTATATACTGGCCGTATCAACAGTATCTCTGACAGGGAACTTCCTGGAAGACTGCCTGTCTTGTCAGATAATTCATTTAAGTCCTAATGATCACAAGTTCACAAGCAGGCAACTGCAATTCCTTGTTCATGATAATTTGATCACCTGTATGAGCCCTTCATTGAATTCTAATAAACAATTTCCATGAAACGCGCCCTGTGAACCTGTTCATGAAAATTGTGCCATTTAACATTCATGAATTGTTTAATGGTTTTCACGAACAGTTCATGGAAATAAAGTGTTGAACAGTGTTTGTAAATTTCATGAACTCAGCTAATTTTTTTACTACAGGGGAGTTGATAAAGTCCCCCCAAAAATACTAGATACCAGTACAGAGGAGGGAGTTTGGGAAAACACCACATGCATGCTGATATTGTTTAGGGATGAGCGCTGATAAGAATAGAAAAGTGTCTTAACGGTGTGGGTTATTTTATTGCTACTTTTACATATTGTCTATTTGTTGGTAGTTTTAATGCTTAAAATCCCCGAAACTGAAAAGTGCAAACAAAAGTAATGAAGTTTACAAACATTTTGAAAAGTACAAACAGTGTGAAACATTTTAGAGCAAAACCAGACTCGGAATTAGATACCTCTATCAGGACTTCGGATTCTGAAAAATCTGACTCTGTAGGACCTCTTGTAGATGTTATGGCAAATTTTGATCAATCAATAGTAGAACAGACTTTACTGATTATGGAAAACCCTCTGCAAAGCGTCATGTGTAATGTGCTTTATATTTCAACTAAACAACATGGGAATGCGTATTACAAGTTAACAACAGTTAAAAATGATAATGAACACTGAACAGCTCAAGTGCTTTTTGGTTAGTTTATGAAAATTGATTGGTACTATTTTTGAAAGATCTGTGAATTATCTTCTTAAATAATCTTAAGATTAAACAAGGCAACACCTGTGCATGAACCCTTTATTGAAGATTGATGTGAAATGGCATGCATTTTATAAATTTTACACGAATTGTACATGAAACTGTTCGTGAACGGTGTGCTTTTCCACAATCATAAACATATTTAGCAGGAGATCATCTGTTGAGTAGTGTAACCATTTGGTTTAGCAGTTAGTACAGAATATGTTCCAAGCCAATTCGCACAATTATGTAAACAAGTGCTCAGTATTGCTCATATTGCAAATTAAAATAAAATTTTTGTAATTGTACTTTAATTATCATGTTTAACATTAAGGGCAAGCAAGTTCAGATCAAGCAAAAGCTGTTGGTTTGTTAGCTGAAAAATTAGCTGATATTGGTTGGTCTTTTGCTGTAAAGGAAGACAGAGATGGCTCGTCAAATGGAAATCCTTCCAACAAAGGTTAGTGTTGAGTCAATCATGACATTGAAAACCTCACTTTAGAAATGATTTCATGTACTTTAACATTCAAACTATATCTACAAATTCTAATAAAATTTTTAATTTAATGCCCTTGTCTTTTTGAAGTTTTATTTAAATTGTAATTCCCAGCAACATACTCCCTGTTACATCAACCAACTATAACCAGTCAATGAATTCATGAAAAGCTCATGTCATTCCCAGTTTGTCGCAAGTTTTATGAAACTTACCGCATTTGATATTTACACTTCAAATGTGACAATGTTTTACCGTTGTATTTAAAGGTCATTCTTCACGCTCACAGCATTTGCCTCTAAGTGTTTCAGCGTTGCGTTCTGAAGCCCAAGAAATCTATGGCAAACTTAGTGACTTTATGAAAAACCATGTTTATCCTAATGAGAAAAAAGTGTCACGGGAGGATGATCATTCCCAATCAAGATGGACGGAACACCCTCATATGAAAGAATTGAAGGTATGGATTTCATCTTTTAGCATCATCAATCATCATCAACATCATCTTTTTTACTTGATATTAAATGTACCATTTCTAATGAAGTTACAAATGTGCCGTTACAGGTCAATAATTAGACCTCTGACTTTGACTGAATGGTGAATGAGGCACTTAGTACTCTGAATGTTTGCAAAACTAAAACGCAAACATTTTTACCATGGGGATTAATGTACATGTGTATTTGTTTACTCCATTTAACCTACTGTTTGATTGATTGATTGATATATTTTTGAAAAAAAAATTGTAAAATATATAAAAATTACAGAAGCACAGGAAAGAAGTTTTCACTTACATATGCGGCCTAATGATAAAATAATGTTGAAATTTGTAATAAAAAATAACACATTCACAAATAATGGTCAAGTATTGTATATTATACTAATTGACGGTTAACTTAATATTTAACCAAGATTAGAGTTATGATAATCCGCAAATAGACTTGATACCAAACAAGTAGTAACGATCTACGTATCGGCAGCAAACACATCGTTGAAAGGAAACAGCAAAGCTAAGATACGGGTTGATCAAGACTGGTCTAAACCTCATGTTGTCAGATAAAAAGTTGTGATCGAATAAGGATGTAGATGTAGAGATTGTGAAAGGGGAAGGGGAAGTTAGTTTACATCATTCGATCAATTTCACAAACATCGTATTACGCTATTTTCCGGCCTACTAATATTCAACATTCGTTGATAAGTAGCAAGGTATTTGGTTAGGCTGGGAATTGATTATGAGAAATGGATAATTTTCTTTATTTTTGTGTAGGTAAAGGCTAGAGAGGCTGGTCTCTGGAATCTTTTTCTTCCTATTGAAGTTGATCCTGATATGAAATATGGAGCTGGGCTAACAAATGTAGAATATGCATTTCTCTGTGAAAAGATGGGACAAGTTCTATGGGCACCAGAGGTGAGCATATAAATATTGTGAGACGCAGCCTGGTTGAAAAAAGAAGGACAGGGAAACGGACAGCAAAAACAGGGGCATTTTGAATATAAGGATGGAGATGATTATTTAATTATTTTACACAATTGTTGGAACTCATAATAGGCCCACTTGAAAATGCTTAGTTATCTGATACCCGTGAATGAACGGTTGTTTCTTTTTTCAAGTTTATTTCTCCAAACTTCACCATTTTTCATTAGATTTTGATGAGGTTTAAAGTTTATCAAATTTCACAACTTTTTTACAACTCATTGTCACAGTCCCTGCAAAAAACAGTCAGTTCTTGAATGCTAAATGGCCCAATTTCCGTGGACCTTATTATGAACTGTTCTTGAACTATTCATGAATGAAAATTGCCATTTAACGTTCATGAACTGTTTTCACATGGTTATTTAGCAGTAGCACTTCACTGTGACGCAATGTCCATGAATGTTGAATATTGGCACACTTTTCACAAGTATCTCACTAAAGGTACTAAAAGTTCATAAAAGGTTCACAGAAAACACACTTTTTAACATTCCTGATTTTTTCATTAAAGGGTGATTTTTAGCTTCCCGAGTGTCTCCCAACCTTTTCGAGTTTAGCAAATATGAATACAAACTTTTGCAAGTATGTGGTAACCCTTTTCGAAAATAAAACAAATGTCGGAATTTCATTCGACGGCGAATTGTCAATTCATGAATTCACAATTTAAAATCCAATTTCAATTCATAAACCAAGCAAAGAGAATCACTTACCAACATATCAAAATCGTCATGGTAAAAGTGAGACTTGGGCAAGTCAAAGAGAATCCCACAACAAGATAGATATTGTCGAATAAAGAAAGACATATACAAGAACGTCTGTAATATAAGTGGTACAATAGTTCTTTAGCAAATTAATGCAGTAATTGTTATCTAAATTTTATGTTTACCTTGAAACAGCGTAGCCTATAATTGTCTTTCATTCTGTGTTTTTATTTTGCATGTTACACAACCAATAACTCATTTATCACGCTTTCAATTAATATAAACATCTTGAGCTAAATGTCGTTTTGTAAATCGTAGCCATTATTGAGATATTTATTGGATTGTTATCAAAAAGTTATAAAGTCTGTATTTTATCACAGATCAAACTTTTTGAAGCTTGCGGTTTTTCCCGGTTCTCGGAGCCATGTTTTACCCTAGGATTTCATGCACGCTCTTTCGACCAATCAGATCACAGAAAACCTTCGTGATATTTTAGAATAACATTTCATGAAGTGTTTCTAGCATTCGTAACGGCCATATAACATTTACATGGTTAAATGATTGAGGTTCATAGGATGACTATGAGTTCTTTCCCAAGAGCTTGATTTCGAACCTTTCAGTGATTTCATGAGTTTTATTTGCACAGACTGGTTTGCTATTCTCTCAATAACAAACACATTGTCCTTTTAGATATTCAATTGTTCAGCACCTGACACAGGCAACATGGAAGTTCTAATTCGATACGGAACTGAAGAGCAAAAGGTGTGAAAGCTTAGGGGGAATCTGATGGAAGGATTTTATAGTATAATGATGTTACAGTTGAATTTTCTCTCAAAAAATTGTATTCCAGGAGCACAAAGGAAACATGTATTGGTCTATACATTTTTTGTTGTGAATTCTCAAATGTGTTGAAAAGATATGTTGCACCATTAATTAATGAACATACCAATGTAAATATATTATTGTGCAAATTAATTTTCATAACTTCTGCGCTGTGAGTCTAATAATTTCAGTACCTTTAAATGTGGTTAAATGAACATTTAAGCGATGTTAAAATCAGGTCTAAGGATATTCAGGCAGTGGACAAACCTCATGTGATTGAATGAGTGCAACCTTATTAATCCATTGTTTTAATCTTCGTGTGCATGCTAAATAAATGTTACAGGGTAAATCAATCTTGCCACATTTGTCTAGCGCGTGTTAGCTGCTTTGAATTGCCCATCTCAATCTGAGATTGTGTTCGTATAATTTGCTGATCAGTATTGATCTTGGTTATTTTATTAACCAGTTGGTTTTATTATTATATGTAGTGCTGCATTTTGTTTTAAATTATATTGATTTCATTATGCATATGTGCAGTGCTGCACACCAGGTTAAGATGATTGGTGAAATGCAGTGCTGCACTTATAGGGGTTGCATTGTTGCACCCCAGTTTAAGGTTCCACAACCTCCCTTCACTGTAAATAGGTAAGGTAAATATAATAGGTATTCTACTGACTTGTCAGTGTGACTCTGTGCTTGGTCGTGGTGGTCACAGGTGTGCTTTCTTGGTATCGCCTACTATTAGCGATTCAGAATCCTACCCGCCAAGTACTAAATGCCAAAGAACATAATATGTGATGTAGACAATGATTTTAATCCTTTATTATCGACAATCCATTTTGAGATCTCCAAGGTCATCTAACAAGTTGTAGCTCAGTTCGGCCGCCAAATATATAATATACTGTGTTGACTTGTAAACATTGGCCCGACAAAAAGTTTTACCTTTCATGAACCTCAATTCTAGATAAATGTTTGAATAATCTCTATGACATTAAAACGTAAAATTGGAATTTGAGCATTTTGCCTATTTCTTAAATTATGTTCTGATTTTCATGTACCGGTATAGTAATATTTAGTTAACACTACTTTCAATGCATTTTGACTGAGGCTGAACTCTCCTACTTACCTGATTCATTTATATTTTAGAAACAATGGCTGCTCCCTCTCTTAAATGGAGAGATTAGATCTTGTTTTGGAATGACAGAACCAGAGGTATGAAAGAAAAGTGGGGCCATTTAACGTTCATGAACTAGTTCATGAAATGTTTAAATGTTGTTAATGAACAGTTCATGAGAGTTTGTAAAGATCATGAACAGATCATGAATAATTCAGTAGAAATTCAATAACAACTGTGCCATTTAACGTTCATGAACTAGTTCATGAACTGTCCTTGAAATGTTTAAAAGTTGTTCATGAAAGTTTGTACAGTTCAGGAACAGTTCATGAAATCGAGAACTTTTCCTCATGGGTTGTTGCTGTATAGATGCAATTCATATGGCTCTACATGCACTCATTAATATCTCCTTATTGCATGCAAGTTGACCTTAGAGAGTTATAATTTGTTCTGTTTTGTTTCATGATCATTTCAAACAATTTTGTAATTATAAAAAATTCAGGTCAATCTAATTTAATCTTTCTAAAAATGTATATGCAAGTTTAAGATGTTTCTAAATCCAAGGTTCATGGATTTTAAACGACATAATTGTCAGGCTTGTTGTAAGGTTTTCATGAACGGTCATGAAATATGAATGTACGGTATTGTTGTAAATATGTACACAAATATTATACAATCTTCCGTTTTATATTTAAGGTTGCGTCTTCAGATGCTACAAACATCCAATCATCAATTGTTCAAGATGGTGATCATTACGTTCTCAATGGAAAGAAATGGTGGACGTCTGGTATGATCATGTTTAAAGTTCTCTCCATTGCTTCATTACTTTATGCTTTGTGACATTTTGATGACTTAGCTTACCCTGCAAAACTTCATGACCTGGAGTTCACAAAAACAGTTCATAATAAACTAATGAAAAATCATAAACTTTAAAATACCTTTGTTTTCCTCAATTTTTGTTCTAAAAAGCTTTACTGATAAAGGTTTGATGACGAGACCTTACCAAATTATGCATACCATTCAATTCGCAAATCATATTAATTTCATCACAGCATTTTATCACTCTCTTGGCCAATCAGATTCATGTTCCATTTAATAGGACATGTTGTTGAGTGTTTTCCGGAATGTAATTGATTGAGAGTCATTTCATATAACTAGAATGATTTGCATCTTTTTTAATTATTTTATATTGCATTATCGCAGATCTGGATGAATTTCCACCTTTGTAATTTGTACACTGTTGATTGCTTTTGTGGTTTTTTGTTTTCCATGAAGGTGCAATGGATGAGCGATGTAAACTTTGTATATTTATGGGGAAAACTGATCCATCTGCCCCAAGACACAAACAGCAGGTATATAGAAATATCGGTTGCTCAGAGCAAAACTTTCTTTCCCACAGCAAAATTTTCTCTCTCCACGGCAAAATTTACTTTATTTACAAGAAAACTCATTTATTTCCGAGAAAAGTACTTTGTCACAACAAAACTTACTTACTCACAGCAAAACTTTCTTTCCCACGGTAAAACTTGCTTACATGAACCTGATGCTTAATGGGCTAATTTTCATGGACTTTTTCATAACAGTTCATGAGCAGTTGATGAAATTGGACCATTTAACGTTCTTGAACTGTTCATGAATTCATGAACGTTTTTTTCGCAGGGGATGTGTTCATGGAGCATTATTCACTAAGAAGGCTTTTTGATGCGATTGTTATAGCCTGTCAAATGTAAATTTATACCTATAAAAAGAGCTTTCATAAACTGTTCAGAAAAAGATTGTGCAACTGAATATGCATGAAAATTTCATGAAAAATATCATAAAAATCAGACCATTTAACGCTAGAACTCATGAAAAAAACTTTTCCTAGGGGTTCAACTAATTTCAAATTTACGGGATTCAAAGGATTTTCAAGTACTTCCCTTCCAATTTGTAATTATGATAGATCTACATTCACAGACAGTATGAAGATTGTGTTAACTGAACATTTACTCAGATGGTAACATTCAGATGATGATATATTCCATTTGTTATACTTTTTATTCTCAGTCAATGGTTTTGGTTCCTATGGATGCAGAAGGTGTTGAAATTGTGCGGCCGTTGTCTGTGTTTGGATTTCAAGATGCACCAGGTTAGTTGTGACATTATTTATAACCATTTGATGATTAATTAGTATTTGGTATATTTATGGTTCTAAAGAATACAATCACATCGCCAGACGGATAAATCTCATTGCCCCAGTTCAGAATAAAATATGTCCTCCTGTTAATTATGAGATGTTATTTTAGTTTTAACCTTTAATCATTATTCTTGTATAAATATAAATTGTGATGATAAACAAATTGGGATTATAAGAATAAATACCATGGTGAATGGAAACTAATGCTGTAACATTAATACTAGAGTACTGCATAGATTATCCCCTATGAAAACTCTTGAACATTTATTCATAAAATTTCTGAATACTTCATGAATTTGACAAAAATCTCATTCACACTTAAAGTGTGCTATTCTATATTTACAAACTTATGTTGGAGGAGAGATACACCATAATTTTCATGTACTGTATGCTCAAAAATTAATTATGGACAGCTGTTAATTGTTAGTTTAATCATAGCTGATCCACACCGTGTGATTTTGTTAGATTGATAATATAAGTATTGATAATATTATGGTTGAAGACAGCTTTTAATATTTAACTATCTTTAATATCTGTTTCCAGTTGGCCACGGTGAAGTTCATTTCCACAATGTTAGAGTCCCTTTATCAAACCTTTTACTTGGTCCAGGACGGGGATTTGAAATTGCCCAGGTATGTGGATCAAACTAACAAAATAAAAACAATGAATGCTTCATTTTTCAATTCAGGTAGACCCTCTTGAACGAGAATCCCCGTTAAATTCATAAGCTAATTACCAGAACTTCCAAAAGATTACCTAAATGAATTTGTTCTGGAAGTATGTTTTTGTACCAATTATGCTATTTTTATATTATTTAATAGGGAAGACTAGGACCTGGTCGAATTCATCATTGTATGCGTCTAATTGGTTATGCAGAAAGGTCCTTAGAATTGATGATTGAACGTGTAAGTACATGCATTGTATACAAAAGTACTGCATCTGCTTTATTAAGTCAAAATTTGCCAACGATTTTCATTGGATAGTTTGAATAGATAGGATTGAATTCGTTATTGTATAAAAATTGGCATGGATTTAACAAGGCAGCGCTTTTTAGAGAATTTTTTATTTTTGTAGTGGATAAATTTTGAGGCCGTTATTGTAATTCTGTCTAGCTCGATTTTATATTTCACGATTACAAACTTTCTACTAATTTTATGTGCTAACGAATTTCCAATTCTTAAGATATTACTTAATTTTTGTTGAACTTGTCTCACAATTCAAACATTTTGGCTTTTAGGCACAGCAGAGAATTGCATTTGGTAAACCTCTTATTGCACAAGGAACTATCCTCACTGATATTGCGAATTCAAGAATTGACATAGAGCAGACAAGGTCAGATTAAAGCTGAATGATGTACACATATTCCCATCTGTCTCGTGAAGAGCATTCACGTGATCCAAATACATTGGGTGCTTAATACTATACATGGTACATTGCATTCTTTGTTACAAAACTTCTATGCATCTTGGTTGTTCACTTGCTAAATCACATATGATCTCTAACCACATGGATATTTGTATGGGATACATGTGTCGTAGCCACGGATTTAGGACACAACCATACAAAATACTGTGCTACCCCTTGTGAAAACAGTTGGTGGAGGTTAAATGGCTTAATTTTCATGAACTGTTCACTCATGAACAAATCATGAAAAAATTTCAGGGGTTCATGAAATGTTCATGAGAAAAATTAAAGGAGTCCTTTACAATGCATGGAAAATGTTCAGGAGTTCATGAGCACTTCATGTGAAACGTTGAGGAGTTCATGAGCTGTCCATAAAAAATTTCAGAAGTTCATGAACAGTTCATTGGCAGTCGATGAACTCAACTCATATTTCCACAGGGGAAATTATAGCTGTACATAAAATTTGTAAACTATGTTTTATAGGAGAGAAGACAGGAATAATGGTAATTTAATTGACGTATTTTATTATTTGGTTGTCTCATTTGATTGTATTCTATCAAAATGTCCATTTGTAACATTTTATTTGATGCATTGTTACATAGATTGTTGACATTGAAAGCTGCCCATATGATGGATACAGTTGGAAATAAGGTTTGTGTGTAGCTTTTCAGTCTCTTATATGCCATCATTTTCAAGTCTCTATAATGCTCCCAAGTCAACTAGTTCTGATTGTTGTTATTTCTAGGTTGCTGCTCCTGAGATTGCGATGATCAAAATCGCTGCACCTCTCATGGCTCAACGAGTGATTGACAAAGCAATACAGGTTTGTATATAAGCTACTGAAAATTATTTGACCCTTACTGATACATATCTTCATAGAAGACCTATTTTAGTGGTCTATTAAATATTTAATTGATACATTAACCGATACATCATGTTCCATTCTATGAACCAGGATCTTGGCAGACTGTTAGTCCCACTGATAGAGTCTTATTCCCCATTGATATAGTCCCATTGATACAGTCTTAGTCCCATTGACAGAGTCTTAGTCCCACTGATAGAATCTTAATATCATTTATGACTGATTTGTATTCATATGATTTGATCTCTAACTGCGCTATGAAATGCCTAATTTAGAATCCAGCACAATATAGAGATTACTACACCAGTAATTAAAATTGAAAGTTAATATAGAGATCGGATAGTTTAGTTAAGACACACATAGTTATATCGTGTGTGGAAATTTAAGGAGTCCATGAATAGTTCATGAAAAATGTTCGGGAGTTCATGAGCTAATCATGCGAAAAGTTGAGCAGATCATGAGCAGTTCATAAAAATTTCATAATTTCATGAACAGTTCATTGACAGTCCATGAACTCAATTCATATTTCCACAGCGAACATTATAGCTGCACATAAAATTTATGAACTATGTTTCATAGAAGAGAAGACAGGAATGATGGTAATTTAATTAAGACACACTCTTATATGTAGTACTCTGAAATTTACGCACATGAACTAGTTCATGAACCCCAAGCAAATGTTCATAAACTCATGAAATATTGACATTACTCGCCCTCGTTTGTTCTTTCCTAGGTCCATGGAGCGGCTGGATTGTCTGATGATTTTCCATTGGCTCAGCTTTTCAGTTGGGCTAGAGTTTTACGGCTAGCTGATGGTCCAGATGAGGTCCATCGATTCAGTTTAGCAAAAATGGAAATCAAAATGCAGAATTTAAGAAAAGGGAAATTATAATAACATCATTTGATTTGTGGTGTGGTTTTATTATTGGCATTTTTGTAAGAATTATATAAAATTTTGTAAAAACTATCGCAAATATGAAGTCAGTGTTATACTAGCCATTTATCCAATACAAGTAATAATTGTTGTGTATTTTTAATTATGTGCGCTGCGTGAAAAATGCTATATTTCACACATTTACATTTTGATATTTTCTATTAATAGGGCTAACAAATAACATGATCTGCGCTCCAGCCATTATAGCTGATGATTCTGTCTTATCAAACTGTGATTCTAGAAGGATACACACATATATTTATGTTCAATAATTCTTATCAAATACATGGCTTTAACCAGCTAAATCAATTTCCAGTTCATAATACCAATTTAACAATAACATCAAGTAATATTTCATATTGCTTTAATTTTTAAGAACAACAGCTTTCTTATTTTCATATTTCATTTTGTGTGTGATATACAACAAAATGATTTAATCACCAAAACAAGTAAACAGCACAATCAATGTTCTTGATTCAGAAAATTTGTCACTTTCCTTAAAAAGGTTTTAGTCTGCACGCAGGTTGCACGCAGGATATAGAGGATGATTGTAGGTAACAAGAGATAAAATAAACGCTGATCATCGGCGTTTCCAAGCCATGTGTCATGGGCATGCGCAGTAGCAAGATCTGAAAGAGGCGGTGTTTTCGTCTTGTTTGTATGGTTTTTGCATAACATGTGAAAATGTACAAAGAGAGCAAATAATATTTTTAACATTTGACAGGTGGAGTTTACGTTTTTTGTACATCAGAAGATGGCTTTCCTTCGTTCCAAGGTAGTCTGTTGCCTACAACTACTATGCTTCGTTATCATTCTTCTTCAATCTACGAATTTTGTACAGGTAAGAACTGAGAAATATCTTCTCATCTGCTACACTGCGTTTGAAACTTTGGATCACTTTGTAGGTTATCACACCACCACAGTATTTGTAATTGATAGATTTGTGGTTTTGATATGAAGTGTTAACGTGCTACTCGTGGGTACTATAAAAATGAGCAGTGTATCTTTATCGTTAGCTAAACAACGACGTGTCATACCAATTCCCAGATTAAAATTTAATATGATTTCTATATTTAATCGGACTAAATTTTGATACGGCATGCTGTAGTCGATTATTATAATTTGTTGAGCTAAAATATATTTCTGCCACTATAAACTTCTGAATAACGTTGCAACTTGATCAAGTAGTTGAACAAATATGTCATTGACAGCAAAGAAAGAGAAATTATTTAAACAGGGACATTATTTAAGCGGGAAATAAACCTGTGAAATTGTTTTATGTTCATTTTGTTATCACGCTTGACTAGCTAGGCTGATTTCTAGATATGATAGCGTACAAAAAGAAAAGCTTCGATTGTTTGGAATGTTAATCATGGGTGGGGATTGGTGTGATTTGTGAATTCCTGTTTTAATGTTTGGAATTGTTTGCTTTGTGGTCGTGATGTCAAGTATTTTATAGTCTGCGTATGCATAACTGCTGACCACAAAATTGTAAATATTTCAAGATGATCCGTTCTTTCATAACAGTTTGGATTGGTCAAAATACCACCTCACCACGAACAGTCAACGCTTGTTTAAACCTGGCCAAATTTCTTCAAAATGAGTAGTTTTGACAAATGCACACCCTACCAGTCCCTGCATCAAATCTAAACCCACATTTAGTTCAACTAATGGGATAGCTTGACTTTATGTTGCATAATTTTCATAGTTCCAAGGGTACATATATAAAGGCGTGGATAGGGTACTGCAGCCCCCCTGTCGGTGATATTCACTCTCTTTGTAAGGAAATTTTTTGAATAATAGCCTACAGGTAGCCTTTTTCAATTTTTTCTAAAAAGCAACCCTATCATCTGGGGGTTATCCCCCAAGTCAGAAAAATAATGGTATTGCAATCCCCTTAAATCATGGGAAGCATGTTTGTTGTCTTATAAAACGACCTTACCCAAGACATACATCCTGCATTATCCAGACATCAGAAACAAAGGTGTCCAAGCATTTAAACAACAAGTTCATTGTAACACTCAAGGAAATAAGTAAAATAAAGTTTTGAGGTTAAGTGACATTATACATAACACGAAGCCGATGGGTACAAATTAGCACTCAGAATACATTGATAAAATTGTATTTCATAATTTTGTGATGTTGCAATAGTATACAGTCAATGGAATTAAAAAAGCTCTTGAATATTAAAACACATGATTGTTGATGAAAGCCTATCATCAAAAATCGAAATTTATGATACAATTTTAAAACCTTTTGAGTCAAAGAACAATTTAGTTATTTAGCACAACTTTCAATGGCAAGCCAAATAAAGAGTTTTGTGTGACAAACAAATTATCAGCTAGACATGATATCTTTGTAACTCACTTGAGTGCAATTCGGATTACTGAAATTCCCGCTTATCTGCAAGCCCTATAAACCATATATTCTGGTCAAATCCTTTTTAAACAATTTTGGATTATAAGTGCAAAGTTGGAAAAATGCAATGAAAATCGTTTGCAATTTTTTAAAGCGAGTTACACTGTGTATTTGTAATAAAAAAACGGGATTTCTTAACATTTCTTTCCTTTATCAAACCATAGGCCTACTATGTCATGGATCACAGTATGATACATAGGCTACAATTACCTTTCATCTACCCAATAAGTAACCATGCAGGGAGTATAAAAACATTTAAAACGCCAAGCTACATTGCAAAAACTTTATTCATTGAACTATTTCATATACTCAACTATGGAATACAGACGCACATCAGTAGTACCCCCTAGTCCAACTTCAATAACTTCAAAAACTCTATGAACGCTCATGAACTGTCCACATGAACGCCTTAAATAATAGTTCGTGAAACTAATATTTAATGTTTATTTTATTATGTTTTCTAGGCTGAAACAACAGTTGGTAATGCTACAAAGAAAATGGACACATGCTTTGAAGAGAGGCATGGATTGTTACCATGTTCGTCATCTGTAAGAATAATCATTTTTAAAATATTTATCATCTGAAGCTATTTTTGTAGGGCATATACCTATACAGTACTCAAATTCAAATCATTTTGTATGAAAATTCTGTTAATTTGCTACATTTGACAATCACTAGAAATTAAAATTAATTTATTTCTGCAACATTTCATGTTCTGAGGCTGAGACTGAGACCAATAAAAGACTGGATGTCACATATGATTGTGTGGTTGTGACTGGGACACATGACTACCGTATACACATCCAGATACCACAGTCATCTTTTTACAAGAGTTGGGACATAATTTTTAACACACCATTTTTGGGCTTTTGAAGTAACTTCAAACAAGGCTTAATTGGAAACTGAATACTTAAATTAGTTCCTAAATACAAAAAATGGCGTCCATAAAAGCATGTGACTGGTATCTGTACAATAGGAGCACATTTGAGCGTTTTCCAACTCTGTACCTACCAATATATGGTAGTCTACAAACTTTCTAAATTATCATACTAGGCCCTACGATTTACCATACACAAAGCTCTATTGACTTTGATTGATTAATTCTTAGGCAAATGTACAACAAACCATCTGACAAGTTATTTCAACATGGTACTGTAGCTCATTTTTCTTTCTTGAATAGTAGCAAAGAGATGTAGTTAATTGAGTTGAACATAACATAATGTGCAAACTGCTTAGCTGGAATGCTACAGGAAAAATAAATGACTACAAAATATGACATCCCCTGCGGAAATATGTGTTTAGTTCATAACTATTTATGAACTTCATGAACCTCCTGAACTGTTCATGACCATGTCATGAGCTTTAAAATCTTTTGAGGAACAGTTAATGGACACCTTACAAACAGTTCATAAACAGTTCACTGATGTTTTCATAGGGGATATGTCTACAATTTAACAGCTGAATGAACTGTGTTTGTATATTATATTTGTGCAGCATTTCTCTGAGATTTTTTGCCTTCCTCTCAGGTCACAGGGAATATATTGTTGATGATCTTCTATGGTGCAATTCTTGGGTTTTCTGCAAAACTAATTTCAGGTATGATAAGTATATGTCTATTCACAGGATTGATCATTTGCATGTTTTGTAGAAATATAAAGTTTCCTAGTATAAATTCTCAGCTAAACTAATAATTGTCAAATTGGTGCAAAATATAACCTCGTTTTATGCACTTCTCAAGTTCAATCTCATTTCAATATGTTTTAGGACGAGCTTTGGAGTTTGAAGTTTCTAATTCAGATTATCAACTTTACTGGTCCTACATTTCATTATATTTCAATGTTTAACTTCTGTAGGCTATAAGTGCAAATCTTTGTTTGATGCTCACCACAATGGCATGAAAAAGCTGCTTTGCAATATTCTTTATTAGAATATCTATTGGCCTTGCATCAACTACTACAGTCAGAAGAAGTCCCTCAACTCGAGTAGGCTATCCACTCAGAATACAATATGCCTATAAAAGCAAATCTGACAAATCGTTTGAGGGGTAGGCTAGATGGACCAATTCTAAGCATGAATGAACATATTACTGTCAAGACTATGAACATTTTTCAGCTGGGAACCAATGTCCTACTGGAAGACCAGCACTCCGTTTTATAACTAATTGGGATGCTACTTCTTATGCATCTTAAGTGGGTGCTTGTCATACATATAGATACATTTGCTACAGTGCCACTTACATCCGCTTTACATAATTGTAAAGCGTCATTGGATTATTCAAGAAATGGCGCTATATAAATGCATTATTATTATTATTATTATTATTATTATTATTATTATTATTATTATTATTATTATTATTATTATTATTATTATTATTATTATTATTATTATTATTATTATTATTATTATTATTATTATTATTATTATTATTATTATTATTATTATTATTATTATTATTATTATTATTATTATTATTATTATTATTATTATTATTATTATTATTATCATTATTATTATTATTATTATTATTATTATTATTATTATTATTATTTTATTATTATTTTATTATTATTATTATTATTATTATTATTATTATTATTATTATTATTATTATTATTATTATTATTATTATTATTATTATTATTATTATTATTATTATTATTATTATTATTATTATTATTATTATTATTATTATTATTATTATTATTTTTATTATTATTATTATTATTATTATTATTATTATTATTATTATTATTATTATTATTATTATTATTATCATTATTATTATTATTATTATTATTATTATTATTATTATTATTATTATTTTATTATTATTATTATTATTATTATTATTATTATTATTATTATTATTATTATTATTATTATTATTATTATTATTATTATTATTATTATTATTATTATTATCATTATTATTATTATTATTATTATTATTATTATTATTATTATTATTATTATTATTATTATTATTATTATTATTATTATTATTATTATTATTATTATTATTATTATTATTATTATTATTATTATTATTATTATTATTATTATTATTATTATTATTATTATTATTATTATTATTATTATTATTATTATTATTATTATTATTATTATTATTATTATTATTATTATTATTATTATTATTATTATTATTATTATTATTATTATTATTATTATTATTATTATTATTATTATTATTATTATTATTATTATTATTATTATTATTATTATTATTATTATTATTATTATTATTATTATTTATTATTATTATTAGTATTATTATTGCTATTATTGTTATTATTATTATTATTAGACTATTAAATGCTAGCAAAGTGGTGATTTTCGGGTTTGATTTCACATTTTGATTTGGATATCGTACCTCATTGGACTCATTTTGCTTCATTGAGTTATTCAAATTAATTTACATTTTCTTTGTTTACAGATGGTGCAGAGTTATTGCTGGATCTCGGTGTCTCTGCTGCCGTTGTTGGTGAGTGGATCTATGTTGCATAATTTTCCATTTTCATCATGGGTTTATTCATTTATGTTATTGTTTTTCATTGATAGCAATTGAGAAATTTTGAAATCCACTGGGAAAAGGTGCCACTGCGAAAACATTTGAGGAGTTCATGAACAGTTCATAAACCTTCACAGACAGTTCATGAACAGTTTGTGAACAGTTCATAAAAATTTAGGGCCATTTAACGTTCATGAGCTTTTCATGAATTCCTGGACTGTTTTTCACAGGGGTACCAGAGCCTAGTGCAGTTATATTTCTTAAATTGAAATTTATTATTAGACATCTCCACATGTGACTTCAGCAATCAGCATGTCCATCTCAAATAAAATTGTTTTTGTTTTATAAACAATAGGTGGTTTGATTTTGCCTCTTCTTGGTGCTGTTCCTGATTCTGCCATTATTGTTGTATCTGGTCTTGGCCCAAAAGAAGATGCACAACGTAAATTATCTGTTGGAATGGGGTGAGTTACATTAAATTAAATTAAACGAGGTGGGATATTAAGCGAGATTGGAATATGAGAGTTAGTATAGAAAATGGAATATACAAATCAGTTTTATGTGGGAATATTAAGCAAAATGGGATATTAAAAAGAGGATATTAACCAAATGCGACTGTATAAGTAACTTTTAAGCAGGCCCTGTTTTATAGATGAAGGCTCAGATGATTAGAGAGTTTCAGATTGCATGAACGACGACGTTAGAGGGTGTTATAAGTCATAGAAGAGTCAGTTATATGTTTTATATCTATTCAAGATGGCTACTCCCAAGTCTGACAACATAGACTGCCATGAGGCAGCCTCTTATTCATTATAAGTTAATGAGGCTAAGCAAGATGACAGAGTCTACATCATAACATCTCCCCCTCCAACGATTATAGATTAATTTCTAGTTTACATGTATCAAGAGGGTTTAGCTGCATGCCGTTCTGGTCGTCTGACTTCGCAAGATGAGCCTGAGCTTCTGCTGCTGTCTTGGTGATCATCTTCTGGTCTTTTATCCACATCAGATGGTAGGCTCTGAGCACACGTTTGTGGGTAACGGTATATGCTGCTTTTGCCAGGGTTTAAATGCGTCCTCGTACGACGTAAGATCTGACCAGATTCTGTTTCAATCAAATACGATTCTGGTGCTTCTGCATGGCGAGTGCCTGTTGCTGGTAGCCATTGCTTGCCATGTCTGTGTCGAACTGATTGCCCTGGCCACATTATGTCTGATCGTCTTTTTGATCTTTGGCAGTACCATGCTGCAGCTCCTTGACGTTTTGCCAATAATTTTCTGACATCTTTAGCTTTCCACTGTTGAGGTAATAGTTGGGGGGTGACGAAATGTAGGTCGGTTCTCAGATTTCTTCCTTGTAGCAATACTGCCGGGAGGGGAAGCCATCACCAAGTGGTGTATTTCTGATGCAAGATATTGTTTCTTCAAAGATTTCCCTTCTTCAGCCATTTTGCGTAGGTGAATTTTAACATTTTGCACATGTCTTTCGGCTGCTCCGTTCGACTGTGGGTAAACAGGGCTTGATGTAATCTGTGCAACCTTTTTGTCTCTGCAGTATGTTCTGAGCTCTTGACTGCCAAATTGTGATCCATTGTCACTTATCAGTTGTTCTGGTATGCCATAATCAAAGAACAACTTATTCAGTGCTGTTATGACATCACTTGTTTTGGTTTGGTTTAATTGAGCAACGTATGTCCATTTGGAATAGAGGTCTACTGCCAGTAGGTAGTGCTTTGTATCTAGTTCAAAGAGATCTGTGGACACGGTTTGAAAGGGGTATTCAGGAATGGGGTATGGATGAAGATTTTCTTTAGCAATTGCATTTCTGTGTTGCTGGCATATTCCACAGGCTTCTACAGTGTCCTTGATCTGGGCTGCGTAACCGGGCCAATATAACCCAGACTTTGCTCTTTCGAAGCATTTCGAAATACCCATGTGACCATTGTGGATTTCCTTCGATGCTGACTGAATCATAGATGTTGGTACCACGAGTTGCTCATTTCTGAAAAGTAGATTATTGAAGTCACATAAGTTGTCCTTCTCTCTCAAAATGGTTTTACAGCATTGGGAAGTCTATTCTTCTTCTCTTGCCATCCATTCTCTACGAACTTAATAACAGTTTGGAGGGTTGGATCATCCTTGGTAGCCTGCATTGCATCTTCTTCCTTGCCAGGTGCTATCACATCACATATACGGATGATTTCTGCATCTGTGTCATCCTTGTATAAAGTGTCCTCGAATGCCCTTGACATTATGTCTGCTAAAACGTGATCTTTTCCAGGTACATACTGTAGCTGTATGTCATAACGGAGGCATTTCAAGTGAATCCGTGCGAGTCGTGGGGAAACTTCTGAGATTGGCTTGTTTATTATTCCCAGAAATGGCTTATGATCAGTTTGACCAGTCACTGGTTGGTCAAATATGTATTGGTGGAACCGAGTTAACCCATATTGGACTGCCAGTATCTCTTTTTCAATTGGAGCATACCTTGCCTGAGTAGAATTCAGCGTGCATGAAGCATACTCAATTGGTCTGTTGCCTTGCAATAGCACAGCTCCTATTCCATGGTTTGAGGCGTCTACTGCGACAGTTAATGCCGCATTTACATTGTACAATTGAAGTGTTGGAGCAGATGTTATCAGCTCTTTGATTTCTGCCAATGCTTTTGTGTGATTCTCGTCCCAAAGGAATATGCTGTCTTCTTTCAATATGTCTCGTAGTGTTAAGGATTTCTCAGACAAGTGTTCACAAAACTTTGATACGTATGTCACCATGCCAAGAATGCGTTTTAGATTCCTCTTTGTTCTTTGGCTGCTGCATATTACAAATGGCTTCGACGCGTTTCGGATCAATTGATACATCGGTTTTACTGATGATTTTACCAAAATACTTTATTTCAGGCAGGTTGAACTGGCATTTCTCGTAGTACGGCGGTCAAGTGTTCGCCATGCTCTTGCTGTGTTCTGCCGTGAATGAGGATGTTGTCAATGTAAAGTTCAACTCTTGCTAAATCTTCTAGGTGATCTGCCACTACTCGATGGAATATTTCAGGTGCTGATGTGATTCCAAATGGTAGATGTAAGAAATGATATCTACCAGATGGGGTAGCAAATGTAGTCAGATAGCTACTACTTTCATCATCAAGAACCACTTGCATAAATCCGGTCCTTGTATCTAATGTAGAGAAGATTGTAGAACCTTTTATTTTCGAAAATATACTGTTGGCTCTGTGACTTTAGCAATCATGCTTTTGTTTTCCATTTTATCCAACGTTTCTTTCAGCTTACTCCTGAGACGGAATGGTACACGTCTTGCTGCATGGATCATTTTGTTGTTGTCTTTTTTTAACTTGATGTGGTGCTTACCAGGCAATCTGCCATCCCCATTGAACACAGATGTGTGCTCTTTAGCAATACTGGAGTAATTAATGGCATTGACAGCATCAGCATTGGGGATCAGAGCAAGATCTTTCAAGCTGCAATACCCTAACAGTGTAGATGTACCCTTCTTAACAACTACGAACTTGAACAGGTGATATCTGTTCTTATATGCTGCTGCAATTTCGCATTCTCCGACAACATCTAGTTTATGGCCACCGTAGGCTTCAAGACTGTGTTTGCATCTGGTCAGTGTCTTTCCTGGGGAAATGTCATTTAATGTGTCCAATGGTATTACGTTACATCCTGCACCAGTATCGGCTTTGGTTGTCAACACTTTGTTATTTTCCAGATGTAGTTTTACGGACCATTCATTCGATGTGGTATTTTGATCCATCATAAGTATAAATGTTGTATCATCTGTAATGGATTTTGATTCTGAATCATTTATTAAATCAACAGGTAAGTTTTCTTGCTTTGTTTCTTAAGAGCTTTGTGTAGGTTTAGAACGACACATAGATGCATAGTGGTTTGACTTCCAGCACGTGTTACTGGTTTTACCCACAGTTTGTTATGTGCCTCTTCTGCTTTACTGTCACTTTTGAAATCTGGGGACTATCCATGTTAAGTTGACTGCTTATGCGTGCTGCGCCTTCCTTGTGTCGACATATTTGTATGGCTTTGTCAAGAGTTAAATCGATTGTGTACAGTAATTCTTCACGAATATGCTCAGAATGTATGCCCAGTACAACTTGGTCCCGCAACATCCTATCTGTCAGTGAATCTGTGTTAGCATTTGTCATAATAGTCTGGTTTGTCTCAGGATTAGGAGCATTATTGACCACCAGGTAATTGCAATACGGTAATTGATTTCTTAACGCTGTCAGGAAAGTGTCAAAACTTTAATCAGATGATTACTTTCTTGAGAAGAATTTATAGCTCTCAAACGTATCATTTCTTTTGGGAGTGTAATAACTTCCAAAACCGAGCAAGATTTCTTCAAAATCATTCTTATTGGTAAAACCTAAATCCATCTTCCCAGTCGTTTCAATTTTTCGATAAATCAGTGCTTCCACTTACATTAAATGGGCCTGGTGGTTTCAATCCTCCTTCAGCAGAATCCATCATTACAATGAGTTCTTCAATCTCACACTGACACCATGTTATAAGTCATAGAAGAGTCAGTTATATGTTTCATATCTATTCAATATGGCTACTCCCAAGTCTGACAACATAGACTGCCATGAGGCAGCCTCTTATTCATTATAAGTAAATGAGGCTAAGTAAGATGACAGAGTCTACATCATAACAGAGGGATGCGCAGTGCTTCTGTGCATCTCTTGGGGGAATCACCTCTGTGCAAGAACCGTTCATGTGAACGGTTCAAGAGCAATCTATCGTTGTCGTGAACGGTAGCGAAGCTCAACTTTGAAATACGGTAAATGTAGCATAGAAAGTGCATTCAATACAATCTTAGTACTACTATGTCAATCAGAAATGCAGTAAATTCTTTTTAAGTTATTGATAATTACACTTGAAATATATATACTTGGAATGAAGTTTATGGTCTTTTGCGAACAAATACCTTTGGCTACATAAACATGTTGAAAGCAACACCATAACGTTTAAAGTAAGCGAAGGTTTGATTATTTTGACATCGAATTATAGATTTTGTTCTTGTTGAAGCTTGAAGTTTAAAATACAGATTTAAATTATATTTCTACCGCTGTTTGCTGTATGTTATTTGAGTAAGATTTGGCCGAAATGATTTTGTTCCTTTTAGTCTTTATTTACAATATTAGTTGATTATTTAATTTAAAAGAAATCTTCTTTCAATTATGTTGCATTAACGATTGCTTTAGACCTTTGCATTACCGTATGTAGCGTTGTTTTATCTTCAAAATCCATAACATACAAATAATGATTGTTTTCATGTTTTGCAAAGAAATAGAACTATCGCCGTTGGCCAAAATAATTTGAAATGTAAACTGCGCGAGTACGACGATCAGAACAGGAAATTGTAAATGACATGATCCTACCGTTGTCGTTCAATGAGATCTGAAACTCTCTATTGTCACTTTGATGAAACTTATAGGTAGGCCTAATATTTGTCTTTGCAGTTTTTAATTTTTGATCAGCTGCATGCCCCCGCAAGGCCATATATGTATATTTGGTGTAATGTTTTGAAATAGGGATTATAGATGGATGACCGATTTGAGCCGTTAGTAGTTATAGGTTGCAATTCATTGTCTAGAGAAAAATAACCATGTCATGTATTTCTCTCTTTCCAGTACCCTTGCAGGGAGTACAGTAATGCTTTTGACTATTGCTTGGTCTGGAAGTCTTCTACTAGGCCGATGTGATATCAAAAAAGGTGAAGCTGTTGATAATACAGGCAAAGGGTTTAGTCTCCGTAAACAGGTAAAAACATTGATAATTTGATGGTTATTTAATTGTGTGACAACAGTCAAACCTGTTAGAGCAGAGACCTCTATCTATGCTGGTCACTCAAGTAATGCAAAAACATATCAACACTGTATAGAATGGTTTTGTCTGCTGTCTGTATGCATATCTGTCAATTACCTAAATGTTTATGCATGATGCTATATAATGTTCTAACGTTATATATAGGTCTAATATAATTTTATACAATTGCGTAATTTCAGATATTTCCGGTCGATCTGAGGGTGCTATAGGTGTATTTATAAGTCTGCTGGCTTACTTAGGCATGGATTATACGAGCGAACCGAACCTAATACATTTCCATTATTTCATTCATTCGAATTAAGTTTGCTGTTAGCGCGCTCCGTATAACGCAGTTGAGCTCGCCAATGTATTAAGTTCGCATAGTTCAAGCGCGCTAACAGCGAACCTAATGCATTAGGCGTGTGTCCGCGTTATACGAGCGAACCGAATCAAATACACCTTTATCGCAGACCCGTGACTGTCTCCGTAATTGCCTTTATATGGCAATAAACCGGGGGTTACAAATTAAAAAAGGATTCGAGTCATTGTTCTATCGATGTTTCCATGGTGACGTCTTCAATCCGTTCGTAATAGAAATTCAAATAATTATGTAGATTATCATATCTACGAATTAAAATGTATCTGGGCAAATACAAATTAAGTTGCAAAGGAAAAGCTTGATTAAATGCAAAAAATATAAAACATGAAATTTAATTGGCAAGAAATCAAAGTTATCATGAGGAAGATGAAAATATATTTTACAACTTCCAGTTATAACTTAAAAGATACAAGAATGCAAGACTTTCACCGCTTCAAGGAAGAAAACAGTATCAAAGCATTTTGGTCATGCGATCAAATTTCAATTTTCACACAACAAAATTTTCAATGACAAAGGAGACATGTTACATCACGTTACATTACATTACATCGCATTAGCTAAATTAATAGTTAAGTTCGCATGTATAACGCGGCTGGCGAACCTAATTCGATTAGGAGCGAGCTCAATTGCTATTAGGTTCTGTTCGCTCGTATAACCCATGCCTTACTGGCTTATTGGAAATTCCCGCTATCTTTTTACTCCCAAAGTATCATGATTCAATTATTTGATGCTGATCTTTCATCTTTCAACATATTCAAGTAATTCCCTATTGCTGCAATATGCAATGTAAAAATGATCAACGTAGCAATATCGTTATAACTTTTTTATTAAAATGTTAGTAATGAGATCATTCATAGTTCTTTATTATTTCAAAAGTTGAGTCTTTCTCCCATGAAATTCTTGTGGATTTCAACTTGCATTTTTCAGAGAAACGGAATAATATCACTGCTTTTCTTCTTTCCATATTAGGGTGTCACACTTTTACCAGAGTATCGCTCTGGAGTTGTCATCATGCTTATAACTTCCTTATTGTACTTGTGAGTATATTTATCAATACATGATGTCAAGTGACATGTTAATTAATGATCAGTAAGCTATCAATCATTTCTTCAATTTTACAATGCTCCAAGAAGCTCAATGACAGTGATGATCAGGCAATTCAAGTGATGTAGATATTCAATTTTGTCTCGAAATGCTTTAAAATTATATAGAATATAGATAAATTTTATTATCTACGTCACGAAAATAAACGTGCGACAGAAATTTTAAAACATTGATATCACCGTCTTGATTACTTATTAATCGGCTTCAATCAATTTTTTTAATTGATATACATTAGGATCAATCATAATTTTGAAAAATGATTTTTAGTACACGCCCCTATTGGGCCTAAACAATTTATCTTTCTGTTTTGTTTGCAGCATTGTGCAAGGAGCAGATTGGGCTTTTGGAGCAAGAAATTTTGGTGATCAGCCAGCCTATGTTGGAAAGGCTGCTCTTGCTACAATGATACTTTGTTTCTTTGCATTAATAGCAAATATTGCATTTTTGGTTAGTATAGTTATGTAGATAACAATTAGTCATCGACCAACAGATCATTGAGATCAATATGGAAATTGAACAGAATCGAGCAAATCTTACTGTTATGGTAAAAATACACAATGGATAATTTTGTTCGTGATGCGTTCAAAATACATTAAAATTCATGGTATGATTTTTCTGTTCAAATCCATAAAACTTATTTTAAGTTTGATTAACATGCATAAGAAAACATGCATAATTTGATCTACTTGTAATGTCTTAAATTCCATCATACACACCGGGTAGCAATGAACACAATTATAATTTGCCTTCATTTTATCATCTGTTTATCAACTGATTATCAATCATTGACTGGAACAGTTATGTATTGATCTCAGGCACGGACTCAATGAAACCTTAACAATCAAATACCATCAATTATACTTTTATTTGTCTTCATGCATGTCAGCTAAATGCATGCTAGCCCTTTCTGTCTATAGCTAATTATCATTTGGCTAATTCCTTGAAAATACAATTCAGATGTTCAGATGTTAGATGCCTTAGAGTTTCCTTCGTTTGTCCCCTTAGCATGCTAAATTGATTGGCTGTTATCATGACCTACCGCAATTGTATTAATTATTCAATGAAATCAGGAAATTGTTTAGAATGTTTCCAATTTAAAAATTCAAGGCTTAATCCATATTTATACTAACCCTTGGTAGGCCTTGGGCAATTATTATACAATTAGTTGTACCATCTGTACTCATAATGAATTCCCTATGTCTATGAATCTATCGACATTGTTCTTCTTTATGTTTTCACAAGCCTAAATATATTATTTTCAGATGTATGACAGCAAAGTTGCAGAACGCAGAGCTCAATTGCATAAAAATGAACTGTATGTATTATGCATCCATTTGTTGTTGCATTTCACAAGGGGTCCCCATAGGGCTGCGAAAAGTTAGTTGAGTTAATAAACCTTACAAACTTTCATGACATGTTCATAAACACCTTATAGGCCTAAACAGTAATTGACTATAGCGGAACATAAACTAGCGTACTTTAAAAAGTTCATAATATAGCGTACTTTAAAAAGTTCCACAGTGGGTGTCTTTACAGACAATTTCTACAGTAGTTAATGTCATTGCTGCTGCTTCTGCATCAATAGATAATGCATAGGCTATAAATTGACTCAGTTTGAATAAAGAAACATCAAAGAATTCACAACAAGTGCGTTCCAATTCATCTACGGTATACAGTATTATGTGTTATAATCATTTATTTCGTTATTTCAGTGTTACAAGAAAAGTGCTACATAATTTTCTGCTGAATGCAAATCGTCAAATTTTCAAATTGCCAAAATCTTCCGCAATTGATGGAGATGCAGCAGACGGAGAGGGTAAGATGAATTTAATTATATCAGATTATACTTAAACTGCCTAAGATATCTATAATTTGCCTTTAATTTCAGTTTATCATCACCTGAATTACATTCAACAACATTAGGCTTAAATAAAAATAATAAAGAACCAGCATGAACTTGAACTTTTCAAAATTATGCAAACAATTTACATCTACTTATCTATGCAAGTTTATAACATATCTTCAATTTGATAGATCTAATGATAAATATGAAATCATAGATTGTTATTTTTAACAATAATTCAGAGTCATCAGAAATATTGACTAGATATCCTTCTTAGGAGATGCTGTTCATTAAAAATATTTTACAGCCCCTAAACCCTTAGCCTTATGACTCAATTTAATCAACATTATTCCAGAAATATTATAGAATAGAAAATCGAAGGTTTTTATTTGTTGGTGTTAATTCTGTTTTTTTCTTTATTTTAATCAATCATATGAATAACTTTACATAGCATAAATGGACCTTTATTTTCAATAAATGGAACAAGACTTGAAATTGATGTCTGACGGCTCAGAAACGTTGTCAAAACATAAAATCTATGCTTTTATATTTTTATATTTTTAAAAAAACATTTATAACCCCTAAATTTATTCAGTAAGCTACCTGAAACATACACAATAATGTAATAATTCATCAATTGATATGTTTTTGTAGATCAGCCAGCAGATTCTCAAGATGTTTCAAAGAAATATTTCAAAGCATGGCATGTTAGAAAAGGTTTAAGAGCACAAGACAAACCAGATGAAGACACACCACTTGTTGATTCAGACGTTGAAAAAGAATCATCGGTAATTATTTTGTTATTTAATTCAAATCCACAAAAATGTTGCGTCACCCTGCAAAACGTAATTCATGGAGTTAATTATTTTTCTAAGGCTTATATTATTGTATAGTTTCATGATGAATTCATGGTAACTTCACATTAATTTCAGTTTTCAAAAGTGGGCTTGTTAATATTTATTGAATTGTTTTCCAATGCATCCAGGATATGTTTTTTCCTATAGCTGTTTCTATATTTAACGTAGATCTGAACTGTACCAGGTACACAAGCTGTTTCTGTTTTATCTTTCTTAAAACAAAAAATTAACAAACTTTTGTGGCTGGTAAATACAGCAGCATTATGATACAACTTAATGGAACGCAATTCATGAACAAAGTGTCATCTCATGAAACAAATTATTTAATATCTTTGAATGATTTATTAACTATAAACATATCATCCAGTGTCAGTAATCAATACTGTACTACAAAATCAATAGAGTCATTCATAATTAATCATGCAACAGAAACCTTTTCCAAAGGAGTAATTAATATACCGAATTATGAGATATGTGTACACATGCAGTAGCAAACATAAGCTTATAATTGTAAGTTACAATCAAGGGTCCGACAAAAGTAGGAATCCTGCATCTTATATTCTGGAAGGTTAGAGCAAATTCAGAATAAAATAGATATTTTTAATGATTTATTGGACAAACCTCAACAAGCAATTCAGAAGAAAATATTGAAATGCCTTTAGGATTCCAAAGGTTGAACCTTTTGCCTGACCTTGGTTACAATATAATATTGACAGCCAGGATCAGTAAAATGGAAATAACTTGGATTAGCGGGATGCACACACAACGACAGAGCAATAAAACTATCTGCAAGGCACAATATTCAAAATTCTGTATTTAAAATAAATGACCTAGATTTTTCTGAAAAATCACTTTTATGTACCTCACTAATGCTATAGAATGTAAAAGGTAGACCTCTCAAAGCTATTAGGCTCAAACATTTGCAAGCACGTTGAAAAAACGTTGCTTTAGGGCCAGGGTCGGACAAAAGTTTCAGCCTTCTGGAATCCTAGAGGCATTTCAACATTTTCTTCTGAATTTGTTTGTTGATGTTTGACCAATAAATCATTAAAATTATCAATTTTCTTCTGAATTTGCTCTAACCTTCCGGAATCTAGTATTCCAGGATACCTACTCTTGCCGGACCCTGTTTAAGGCAACTATTTTCCATTGATAAATAAGAACCATAATTATATTTGCATGTACTGTAGGCTGACATGCTTCTCAAAGAGGGATTTGAAATTATTATTTATTTTGGTAACCCTCTTGATTACAGTAGACATAGATATTCTCTTGCGTTCAGCCAACATGTCGGACTTAATACAATAATTTCTCTAATTTGAGCAATAGACAGTGCACCTTTAAAATGTTATCAAATGATAGGATCAAGCTATCAACTAACATTTGTTTTTTTTATAAACAGAGCAGTAAAGGTAGCGCTGGTGAAGAAGAAGAAGAAAGCAAAATGAGAATTGCTATCAAGTCAATTGTTATGCTGGTTGTAGGAGTGGGAACTGTAAGTTATGAATTAGTAATTACAAAATATTTTTTTGGATCAAAATGACAGCTATTAAGCAATTGGCGCACAGTTTCCTATGACCTATTGATATTTGGCGCACAAGAGGCACGTAAGGAGAAAACGAGAAGGCATCAGAAAATTCCGACTCGCCTCAGCAAATCATTTTCGCCTTTGATTTCTCTCCTGGAATGACTCGAGCACGCCAAAAATCAATATCTCATAGGAAATTGTGTGCCAACTGCTTTGTATTATAGCAAGCACAACTTTTACAAGCATCCACATGACTTTTTTGCTCATTAAATGTTTTTGAAATATCCTGATCAAATTGCAAATTCTCATTCATGATATCAAGTTCGAATTGCAAGATTGATTGAGCTTTCGAACCTAGTTTTGATATGGTGATCTGGCGTCAAATTCTAAACCTGATTCATTGAATCATTTTAGTTATAATGCAAATGCACATAATCAAAAGCTGTCTATTAACTATCATATTGCTGCATCAGACCTGCATTGTAAAGTACTACGAAAATGTTAGGAAATGCAACCCAAGACACAACCAATAAAGTCACAATAAAAATGAACAAATTGGATTCTTGCTCTGCTTGTTTCGAGCTAAGGATATTATTCAAACGCATTAACATTCTAGATCAAGCTTATATTTTAACAAGATATTGTGCTATAGGCATATACCGAATCGGTAATAAAAGATAACACATGGCATGAAAAGGGGAGGAGTAGTGGATCGGTATAAAATAAAATTCTTATTTTGACTTCTGACTTGGATCATTTAACAACTTATATGCTTTCAGGTGACAATCTTCTCTGACCCTATGTGTGATGTACTTGATGCTTTAACCAACGAAAGAAACAAACCACATTATATTCCAATTAGCTGTAAGTAAAATAATGATTAGATCTTCTGAAACAGTCATCTCTGACCAGTTCAGTAATATTTATGTTTATATTGTCCAATTTAAACTTTCTTAACTCACAAATTATGGTGAACCAAAATTCATTTGTTAGCCAGAAAACAAATCTACAAATATCTATAAATCCCCTGTGCTCTGTACCACCATACTGTAGTTAGCACATTAAGCCCAATCGTGGCCTATTTTCATGAACTGAATATTGGCTTTTCATTACAAAGCTCATTGTGAAAGACAGGCTGTTTAACGTCATGAACTGCTGTGATATTTTCATGGACATTTCACAGTGTTCATGAACACTCATTGAAGATTTTCACATTGTAATATAGACATTGATGATTGATGTTGTTCACAATATTGAGCATCGACTTTAGTTGATACTCATTATTTTGGTGATGGCAAACTAATCTCAAAGTGTTCACAAAAACGACGCAAAGTCAACAGCTATTTTATAGTTTTTTACCATTTTTACCGTTTTTTACCCTTTAATATCATTTTGCATCAATCCACGTGGTTATTTTTGCTTACTTAGTAGTATTTTCGCTATATCGATAAAAATAACATTTTATTTGATCATATTAGCCTCATATACTGCAGCTACAGTAATGTATTCTGCAGTAATCGAAATTGTCATTATCTGTTTACCTTTAATCTTGATTTGAGTTTCTTATCTTTTCTTCTTCTCAGCGTTTTACGTCTCATTCATTGTCACTCCATTTTGTTCAAATGCATCAGAATTAATTTCGTCATTAATCTTTGCAAGCAAAAGAAGACAAGAAAATATAACATTGACATACTCTCAGGTATTTACATACAAGACAAATGTTTTTTGTTTTATTACATATCAGCTGGTGACTCAGAACTGAACAAAACATGTTACAGTACTTTGCTAGAAACGTTCATTTGTATCTAGACATTTCCTTTAACCCTCTTTACAGAAATACAAAGGTAAGGAAAAGCAAAACAGCATTGATTTAAATACTTGTGTTTCCATTCAAACTTGAGAAACTAGATCATCAAGAAAATCATTTCCACCAACTTTGTAACAACGTTTGAAAAAAATAAACAATTTCAAAGAACTATAGTCAGATTATTGATTAATTTACTGGCCTTGATTGGGTTTGACTTGGTCTTGTCCGCATATAAAATAATTGACTGGGGAGTTATTCAAAAACCTTTCTGATTTTATTTAATTAAAATGTGTTGCATAAATGGATTGACTATCACTTCTTCACATCAGAATGAAAAGTTGACATCATCTGAAAACAACATTTCCCCTGTAGTATCAGCAAAATTGAAGTTTCTCGAGATAGCGGGTTATCAATTTTTATTTATCCTAACTTTAATGAATAAGCTGTGAAGTTAAGTTCGACAATAGTTCCTCACCTAATGCATTTGCTGTGTTGAATGCTAATCATCTCCATAAAGCTCATGTGCGAAGGTTTATGAAGTCAAATGAAAGTAACACATTTCCAATGAACTTTGTATTTAAATTTCATGAACTTGTCATGCACATCTTTTTCACTATTTCATGAACTGTCATACATTTCCATTTTATAAGGATACGAAAAGGACATTGACACACTACACTAAATCACTTACACTATACACCAGAATGTTATTGACAGTTTTGACTTTCACTTTGAGTAATTCATTAATTTTTGTGGTTTTACCGTTTATTAATTTGCTATCTTTTAGTTGTTTGGTGCAAGCACAATGAATAACACGATGTGTCTTGGTATTTTTATGGCACTGGTATACTTCAGAGGACTCAAGTGGTATTACTCAGCAGGTACGTTTTATATACAGACAAGCTAAGTTCCAAACGCTGTAAGCAGACAGTTGCAAGGTGGACAGGGATCTAATTGCATGTCAGTTGTCGGTTCATCGTGTTCTCATCGAATATGACCCCGGGGGACTTCCATACATTGGCTGTACGGGGACTTGCCATTTTTAAGGGGTGCCTTTTCCAGGTCTTTTCCAAATTCTTGAGAAATTTTACGGTGTCAATTTAGAGATTTTAAAAATTTTTAGAACTTTTCCTTTGTTTTAGCGACAAAAAACTACAAATAGTGATTGTCGAAAAATTTTCGGTATTATTCATTATACCATCGTCAGTTCAAAAGAAATAAAATATTTATTTACAAGTTATTAATAGGCTAAGTATCTGAAAACTTAATACATTCTAATTGTTATAATATTGCCAATTGTTATAATATTGAAAAAGATAGGCTCACGGATTCTGAGTTCGTCAATTAATTTTCTGCTTTTAAATATTGGTCTAAATTGTTGGTCGACTTCAACACTCAGAGTTCCGAGTTTACGTAACGAGTTAGCAGATATCTGGTCTTTATATGGCAATACAATATTAATTGCAACGTTCTTTTTTGGATTAGCTTCTTTATTGTTAGTCTTAAGGTGATCAAATTTAGAAATATAATAAAAAATAAAATCTAAGGGATACTTCAATTTTAAAAATACCGCCTTAATGTTTAAGCATTCTAAGTTTAAACATTTTATTTCTTTTGAAATTATGATGGTATAATGAACTCTACCGATAAATTTTCAACAATCACCACATGTAGTTTTTTGTCGCTAGCTATCTTTCACTCTGAAATATTTTACGAAGAAACTTTTGATCAATCCTTTTGTTTTGTTTTGTTTTGTTCGTAAAAATATGAAATCGTAGGGTCTTGATTCTCATATGCTGCGAAATTTTACGATTGTCCTCTATTTTTGAAAATGGCATATCCCCGTCAAAAATTATCGAATTACCCCCCCCCCTTCGGATATGACCCAATTTTTTATTTGAAATCTAACATCTAATATGAACATCTAACATCTTTGGCCATATACTCCAGCACATGACAGCATGTCAGTGAAACTGCTCGATAGTCCAATGCCTTGGACATGGTTCAATAGTTAAACAATTCTAACTGTAAGACTCACATTGGTTGCTAAGGGATTTGGCCCTTTGCCTTAACATTCTTGGAAGAACTGCTGGCTGTGGCGTTGGAAAGGGCATCAGGCCACTACGATAAATCGATAGTACATCTTGAATACCAATCAATTAACCAGGCACCCCGCAGGAAAGAATAATACAATACTAATATAATCAACATAATACCAACAAGGGATAATATTACCCGTTGATGTCCCACGCTGCAACCGCATTCGGGTGTAAATTTCAAAGTCAAATTACAGAAAGTTAGAAGAGGATCACGAAAAGAAATATTAATGATAACAATAATTTATAGAGCGCTAAATTTACAAAAGTACTCACATTAACTATGATGTCAATCAAAAGTAGTCGAAAACCCTCAATGGTGTCTCTTTGGCTTTTTATTTGTTGTTTATCTTTTGCCCAATTCAATAAAGATACAAATTCCTTAATAGGAAATGCTGCTTTTCGCAGTGCGGGACAACAACTGCCTGCAAATATAATTAATAACAACAACCAATTGTATTTAAGGATTGATAGTGATTTTTATTATCTATTAAATTGTAGAAGTTCTTGGAATTGTTTTGGTTCAATGGGTGATTGGTTTGGTTAGTTACAGATCAAATACTTTCAAGGTAAGATACCGCAATATGATCTAACAAATTGTTTTGGTTCTATTTGTTACTATTTCAGCAACAGGAATTTTGATTTCCGCGTTGTATGCATGATTAGGCATTGCTGTGCTGTGCTGCCTATGTGTAGTTTGAAGTATGTAACATGTCGATGCTACAAATTCAGAAGACTTTATAATTAGTCTTAAGAAAGTGCTTTATTTCTAAAGGAATGCCTCCTTTCGCCAAGAGAATAATAATATATGTCCTATAATTCTTGTTCCCATTGCGCTACACTGCAGATCAACCTCAACAGAATAATTTCTCTTGTCCATTTTTTTATCCATGATCATCAAAATTGGGCATATTGCTAGCTCAATTTTCTAAACAGTTGATAAATTTCTATAACCTCGACTCTCAATTGCTGTGAATTTAAGCGCTCCTTTTCAACACTTATCCAAAAGAAAACCTTTGGAAATTATTATCCTCAAAGTATCCAAAGTTGTTGCAAAAGTTCAGGATCTGCTACTACGCCTTTCTTGAAATACTTAGTTTACAGTCAAAAAGAGGAGAAATTTCAACCAGAGTTAATATGATTTATTGCCTTTGTACCGTACGTCATTATCTATAGTAATTGTAATATTGTAAATCTCCTGTTTGTTTGTAAGTTATAAAACTCTTCAGCTATATCGAATATCAACTAGCCTGCGTACCAGCCCTGAGGTTTTTCCTGAAACCATAGTTTCAGAACCTATGGTTTCAGAAAACCTCAGGACTGGTACGCAGGCTAACTATCAACATGTAAGGATGTCATAGAGGCTCTGCAAGCAATGTTATCTACGTAATCATTCTAGTCATTCAAACCAACCTTATCATCATCATCATCATCATCATCATCATCATCATCATCATCATTTATTGAGAAACGTTTAAGCTGTTTGGCTTTTTTTCATAGGCCTCGTGCGTGATAAAATTAAAATAGTTACTCACATAATTACAATATAGACAAAAAAATGGATTAGTGAATGATTAATCTTTACATTCTAGATTTGATTTAAATAATTTTTGGAAAAGCCTACTATCAGTGAGATCCTTTATCGAGTTTGGCAGATCATTCCATTTGCGAGCACCAGCTGACTGAAAAGAGTGACAATGACTTGGTTGAATGTAAATGTTATTGTTTGTGGATGATCGTGTTTTCGTGGTGTACGGAGAAGAGAAGAGGGTGGATAGCAAAGGACTCAAACCTATTACATCAAAATAAATAATGAAACGAGCAATAATTAATTAATTAATTTTACTCGTTACATCTTCATTCATATTAATTGATTTGATGCTCTTATCCATTTGTAGGTGTATCTTGCTTTTCCTGTCGCACTGGTATACGCCCTATCATTATTCTTTGTGTATGGATTGGAGACATGGGCTGGCTGGAAATAAGCCATAATTTCTAACCGAAGAGCAACATTTTTGTAATATCTATTCTATGAAATGTAACCTACTGACTTAAATTGAACAAACAAAGTTGATATATCTTTCTTACAGTAAAGGATTTGTAGATTTTGTTTCGACTAAAAGACAATACTTGTTCTTGTTATTCAATACTTCAAATGGTACGTTAAATTGATATATGTAACGTCTAAAAACTTATGCTACAACTTTCATTTTGTTATCCAACTATTTATCGAAATTTCAAATAATTATACCAACTGAATTGAATGATTTATTGTTGTATTTTCTTCAGCATGGAATTTGACATAATTGTCACGATATAGGCATATATAGATATGACTCAACTGACGCTTGATATTTCCTCATGTCCTCCTGTCCGCCACCTTATGTCTTCTTAGGATTGATTTTTTCTCAAACGCTATCATTGATATCATTCTATCCCTTGAAATATAAACAGCCAAATATTGGCCATGACACAACTCCATGACACTGATTGGTTTCCATTTTCCAATACGAATGGAGAAACTTTCAGCATTCCATATCAAAGAACTTGCATTGGTTAGACAAGGAAGTTATGGGAAATGAAAGAAGAAGTCGAGGAAAGAAGTAGTACATAAAAGGAGATATGGAGCTGGCTAGGAAAAGAGTGTTAAATATTTATTACTTGTGATGAAAATACGTCTCTCTGGCAATTGAAAGAATTAATCAGGTTAAAGAAAAGTAGACAGCCAGTGTTTTGGGGGTATAAAGAGGATCCGACATTGTGCTACAGATAAAGAATTCTACTCAGAAGCAGCAATACTAACAAATATGTGGAATCCCAATTCAAGGACAAATATTTAAATCGAAAAAGTAAAATGTCGTTTATGGAGGATCTTTGATGGGATTTTCATCTCCCATTTCAAAGATGCACCAAAAATGCTCCTGATCCTGATGAATTGTATAAAAGTTTCACTCAGGTTAAACTATCAAGTAAAAGTCAGGTAACACAGCATCTTCTGTTGTTCTAAGCTTCACTGATCATTCTCTTATGTAGTAGACATGAGTCTAGGTCATTGCGAATGTCACGTTGGGAAGAATGGTTTACTGTGCAACTGCAAACATCAATATTTGATCTCCGTGAAAGCCCACGCAAACAATCCACCTTTGTTGATTCGACTTTGTCTTATGCAAAACTTTAACGTTTTTGGATGTGCGGGCAAACCGAAACACGACTTTATAGCCAACAGCGTTTGACTTTTTTCAAATCGTGTAAATTCGACCTGTGATTGCAGTATTAAAAATTATTCACATCCTACATGCTATCAAATATGGAAAGTTGAAGGCGAAAAACAAATTAAGATGAGCGTTTTGCCTCAATTATATATAGTTGTTGTGTTTAGCCTTTAAATTAAAGTTTCTGGTATCCTTATTCTTTATAAATTCTTAGTATTTTCATGGTATTTTCGATTCAGAACAATCGACTAATTCTAAATCAACATGATAAAAATTCTCAGAAATGCAACGTGAAAGTATCCTGGCTATTGCGCATGCGTATGCGCTCCAGACATAAAAGTCTCATCCAAATTCCTCAGCATCCGTCCTACTCTGAAAATGTTTTTGAACTGAATCACAATCTTTGTTAGTCAGTTCGACTAGTTTAGACGGCAATTAGGACCCATTATCGACCATCCAACTTCGTTCGATTGTATGAGCAAATGACCCAACTCTTATTATATATAGATTCTGATCGGATTAGACGGGGATAAGTTATCTTTGTTATATCTTTGCTATATACGAAACAAGACAAACCATTGTATGTATCCATGATGTATCTAACATAACCTATATAGATGCACTGTATGCTACATACCAGAATTTGATTCACCTAGGGATTCATTTTCGTTACACTTTTCTAAATGAGCTAACACAAATGTAATTGAAATATACGTATTAGAGATGGCACCAAGTCATATATTGGGATAACAGATTTATAGCGTTGCTTTCGTTTACCTTGTCGACCTGGCACATGCAAAACCACGATTATATTATGGGCAGTGCAAACAATCATCTACGTAAGTCCATTATTGTCCTATACAGTAGTATACAACTCCAACTCAAACGAATGTATATGATCAGTAGCCCTAATAACAATTTCCTATCTTTAATACTTTTAAATACACTCTCTATATTTGTAAAATTCACACTTGAGCAATCCTTGCATATGAAGTTTTAGTTAAAATTAGTCTCGGTGTTCTGCTTGATAAATAAATAAACCGCAACAGCTATTCGTTAAGCAGAAGTGGCAGAACGTGCAAAATCAACGTTTAAGATATTGCTAAATAAGAATCAATATTGTTGATAAAATATATATGTTGATATAAAGGGCGACGAGATATCCTAATAGTAAAAATAGTAATGTAGACGGTGTCGCCCTACCGAAGGCACCCTTACCACTCCTCTATTTCTAGCTCTTTTCGCTAAGAGCAATGATGTTAAACGGTTCCTTAGATCTCGGCCGCGACACTGCAGATGAATTTCAACAGATTTCATGGCAGATAGGCCTTGATTGTCAATGCGCAGCGATGCGCCGCAGCTACTTACAATGCAATTCCTTCTGAAATATTCCATCCGCCATCCTTAGATGGTACTCATTTGATGTTTCAGATAAAGTCAAGGCTGAGTTGACCTGAGGGGGATTTGAACCACAGTCGATCAGATATGATACGATCTGAAGTTCGGTTGCTCTGCCAACTGAGCTAATCACCCCTATAAAAAGCCTGAAGTATCCTGAAAAAGCCAATAATGTACTGGTGGTCATAGCTACCGGCTGGAGAAGACAAGGGGTGTTAAAAGGGGACCACCCTGGTCATTCGTGAATTACGACTTGATTCCAGCTAATGAAATATATGTATATCTTAAGAAAATAATGTCTAGCAATCACCCAACTTACTCAAAACTAACTCACCATTTATTGGCTCTCTTGCTCTGAATGTATCAGATAAAACACGAAATGCTGCTTTATCTGCATTTATTTTAGTGGTTCAACTGACACCTCATACAAGGATACCAAGCTACGATGTAGCAAACGCCGTCGCAAACAAACAACAAGATTGGACACATAGTAAAATAAAATAAATAAATAAATTGTTTATAAGTGATCAGACACGTCTCTAAAGGGGGCATGGAGTAGTAGGGTAAACTAAATATTATGAACAGCTTACCAGAGAGTGCGGTAACCTCCAAAACATTAATTTTCTTCAAATCAAACTTGAACACTGTTGATCTAAATTTCTTATGCAAAGTTAATTAACAATCTATATGAACTACTAGTAGTTAACACAATAACACATTTTAATTTCATGCTTTCTTTATGGATTTAAAGGATATATGTAAATGGAAGTTTTACTTTCCTATATAATCCGGTCAGTATTTTTGACAAATAAACAACAGCAACAACATTTTGAGATCAAGAATATAATAACCTTATGTTATTATTATGAAAAATAAAATAGAAGTTAAAATTAAATTTAGAATTCTCCACCACCGCTGCCTTTCTCAATTATTCGGCATCTTGGTAAAAATTTCAATTTTCCCCAGCTCCATTTGCATGCTGTTCCCTCTGGGCATCCACAGCGGAATTTCTAAAAACAAAAAAATACATGTATAGTGTTATACGTATATATTTAATCTGCACATTATACAACTTTCAGATTATTTTCACAGCCAGAATCCAATAAAACAGCTGCTTTCTAAACACGTAATCATTATTTCTCAGTTAACGTCTTTCCCTGATTAAGTATCAGTATGAAATCCATTTGTCAATCACTATATCATAGCCAATATATTTTTTATGTCAAATTTATTTCAGTCATCATCAGCTGACATTCAAGCCAAATGCTGTTAAATAATGTATTTACCGCAATTCCAAAGCAAAGTTGTCCTTCACTCATTCTCTTGTTGCAGAATTTCCCACGGACACAGCAGTATTTGTCAGGATCACCACAGTCTCTTGCTTTCTTGCATTTCTGTTTTGTGATAAATATAAATATCGGTAATACTTGAAATTATGTTGACAAACCACAACTCAATACAGCTCAACATAGTAGACACCCTGTTATCATCAAACTTAACTTTATCCAATCAACAATCGGGTTCAATTCAATGGATGGTAGAGCAGAGGAACGAAAAATTGAAAAAATGCCAGCCTCTCAAACATATACCATGTCCAATTATCTCTCTCTTAATTGCTGATTTGTGCTAGTATGGATAACAGGTTTCATATTTGCTAATAATGTCTAGCAATCATCGCGCTCCTTAATCATCATTCAAGAGGGTTCCTTATAAAGCGCGAACCAAGAGTCACCCTGTTTCGATATCATGAAACGGGAATTTATCAAAAATAATCCAGAATTCAACGTCATTAAAATGGAATTTTTTATCATTTTTAAAATATATTTTGTTCAAAAAGATATGTAAAAACAATGAATGTTCTATCAATCCATATTATGTGCAAAAAATTGGTAAAAATACGAAATAAATAATAGGTTTTGCCATTGAATGAATTACTTGTCTTCTTAGTTCCATAGAGCGATTTCTACGAACGGAAATTGGGCGGTTTTGACATGCGTGAAACGTTAATTTTGAAACATTTCACCTTTGATTTGAGAATCGCAGTCATTAGGAGCTCCCAAACGGATGGTTCTGGCTAAAGTGTAGCGTGACCCGTATGGAATCACATTTGGGCCGTAATATCTGACTTTTAACCTAAATTCTTTAATACTGTCTTGTCAGGTAGAGGAAGGTCATCATCAATCATCATCATCAATTGAGCTATTTAGTCACACGATTCAGAATGCAGATTTTCTTGTTTCGACAATCGTATATGTCATGAAGCTTGGAACAATTATCAGTGTTCTTTATAATATATGACAACCATGATGATTATGTGATATCATAATATATACGTACCCTGTATCTCATACTACTTGCAACCATGAGAATAGTGGCTAGCAAAACCAAGCCAAGTAGCAGAGTCTTCATTTTTATATCCAATGAAAATCTTATTACCTTGAGCTATAGCAATTTAAATAACAAGTATATTGATCAATTATATAGGGATAATATATGCAAAAGAAGTGCGCCATTTTAAAAGAAATTCACTGTTGATACAGCTAATTAAAATATCTGATAGTATAGCTTTTTCAAACTTGAAAATTCATTCGCACATTGTTCAAGCTTTGGTTGAGTGTATATTCAGATGTTTAACCTTGCAGCGTTTTTAAGATTGTGCGAATGGGAACGCATGTATTGACTTTGAACGTCAATATAGCCATGTAAATGTCAGAAACACATATCTACCAAATTAAACAAGTAAGAGTTAAAGTACACTCTGAAGTACTCTCTGAACCAGCAAACTTGGATGTTGAATGTTTGGAAAAATACTGACACAACTTTAAACTTGATCAAAAACTTTTTCAACATTCTATTGTTCTCTTCGACGCTGTTTTCACAATGCTGGCTTCATGTGGATACCCCAGTCAGCATTTTACCAGCATTTGAAGCTTTAGTTGCTACATAATGCCAACAGTTTGACGCGAATGTCTTGCCATTCTTTCTCAAGAAAACTTTGATTTGTCATCTCATATCGAATCACGGCCATAACTACAACTGTTCATCTCAAAGTTTCCTGAAATATGAGTTGAAAATGTTGTATTGTTTTTGGAGGGGGATGCAAAATCTCGGGGTGCCACATCCAAGATTTACGGCCTAGTATAGAATCGAGAAATTCAAATAATAAGTTTTGTCATTTGCTGTTTAGCAAAATGTTCACTTGATTTTACTATTTCTACGATGGAAAACACAACTACGACAGTTCATATACCCTCCGCAGTGACGAAGAAAATGCTCACGATTTGTTACATATACTGATTGTTGATTTTCATCGAGGTTTAAATTTATCAAGAAGGACTGAGTTAGAAGGACAACCCAGAGAGATTATTGAAAATAATAAATCTAAATCGAATAATGAAGGGGCATCTCGCCTTTTGATATCTCTTTCCAGCGCCAGATGTTGTGAAATGCTGGCAACATTCTGGCTTCATTTAACCACCCCATCCAACATATTCACAAACTTCTCGAAATTTTCATCAATTGCTTGTAAAGGCTGTCTTCATTTGGCAGAGCTTAATACATTCAAATTAGTGAATGTGTTAATCATAGAAAACAGCGCTTCGATAATTTCACAGTTCATGAAATTCAAAGAAATTTTTCATCTTCGGTTGTACTTGATTAGGATTCGGACAGAAAAGATTTTCTCACACTTCTTGCAAAAGCATTTGTAAATTAAACTAATTAATCACTGTTGTTTCGATTGGCATACATTGCATTGGGCATCACTAAAATTTAATGAACCATAGAAGATCACCCATCGAGATAACTGGAAATAATCTCAGCAGGAAGATAACGTATTCATACACGTTCGAAAAGTATTAGCATTTTCACTATACTGACATACATGTTACTTTAGAAAGGCAAACACCTATTCATATTTTGATACATTTGAACGATAGTGTAGTGAGCACTATGAACTTAGCATGTATGCGCAGGTACATAATATATATAGGGCTACCAGTAAAGAAATATTGTAAAATTTGTAAAGAATTGATCCTGAGAATGCACAATGCAGAATGTTGTCGATTGTATAGCCTTGCAATGGTCGGAAAAGGACATGCCACCCTTAGCTGTCAAAATTACAAAACGTGAAAGCAGGTCCTTCATCGAGAGTCTTTAGGCATCATATTTATCTCTCTTCATCTTCTTTGGGTTTACATGACATTGTTTCTTTCTAATTATTCTGTTTTATAATGCATACACGCAGAGAACGAAGCAAATTGCGATAATTTGCAGCATTGAGAATTGGGAGGATATATATCTGTAAGAGGAATAACTTAACAAATAACAAACAATTTAAATACTGATTCGTTGTCGATAGAATATCTTCATAGCAACATTTATCAAACACAGCCAATGACTTTCATTTAGTTGTCCTGACAATAGCTGTTTTGAGAGTATTAATATTCTGACATCTTAGAATTCTCCGCCTCCGCTTCCGCTTGGATCAACACGGCATCGATGGAATGCGAAGATTCGATCTTTTGTGCAAACCAAACCTTCATCACAACCACATCCATAGAAATTCTAAAATAATATTAAAGACACAATAAAATGCATTCAATCAACTAACTTGCAATTTGCGAAAGATTGACTCTGTTAAGTCATAAGATTGACTCTCTTAAGACTCTCATATACTTGGAAAAGGCTATATAAAGGTGTTGCTAAAAGTATATCAGTATGGCATACAGATGGAATGCATTATAGCTCCAGACATGATACTGTATAACGACTATTCACGGTAATCACAGTGGTATAATACAATAAAATCAAAACAAACTAATACTTTTTCTTGTTACCTAAAGTTCGAAGGTTACCTACTTGTACAAGCAATGACTTGTATGTCCTTCTGAATGAAACACAGGCGAAAAGTACGAAGTACAAAACAAAATATGCAGTAAATATTTTCAACAGTATGTTATTGTGACATTGAGATACCATTTATTTGAGGAAAATAATTCCAGAATGTTCGACCTAGTTTCAGTATCCAAAACAAAACTGGAAATCTTCAGATCGATATTTGTATCGCAATCGTCCACTCGGTGTGAATACTCTGAATATTGCAGCATCACAACAACAGACCATCTACCATGCAATTAAGGCAATGTAGAACAGTTCTCTCTGGTTCACTTGTTGAACGTACAGAAAGCAATTCATTTCGATTTCGTAGCAGAAGTGAGGAATAGGAAGGAAACACGAGTTCGGTTACCATAAACACGAGGAGCGAAAATTGATCAGTTGCAGCAGGAGCAATGAATTTTAATTATGCTTCAGGCTTCGGTTCCATTTTCAACAATTGTACAATATCAAATGTAAATATAAATATACAATCTTCAAATTAAGATCATTTGTAAATATAAACGGTTTTTAGAAAGATTTGATGTTGGTTGATAAAATTATAAATGTTGATTACTCTGAAATCTGATCTGATTATCTGAAATTCCGTTTTTGCGAAAAAATAGACACGCGGTCGTCACAAGAAAAACGGTGATTCCTATTGGCTCATTGCCGACCCTTTGTTATTCCTGTTGCTATGATTGGTTGGTCGAATTCTTCTGAGTTCTTCTGACGCTTTTAAGGAGAAAATGAACTTATCAGTTTCGATAGTGCTGCAGTGTGGTCCGATATTTTGTAAAAAATACTAATAATTTATAATATTTATTACATAGAATCGATTTATAAAAGGGTTACCACACGGCTGCCGTATGGTAACCCTTTAGTAACGAAAATAAACGCGCGGCAGAAATAAACTTCGTAAAACATAGACATCCCCGTCATTTCTATCAGATAGGCTTCCCCCTATAATTGTTTATTTCGATTCACATGACTGAAAACAGCACATATTGTTAAAATCATCTTACATGGCTGAAGAAGCATCGCTCTTTCAATTGCAGTTTCTTTCCACACCAAAGTCCTTGAACACAACAATAACCATCTCCACATGTCGAATCTTTTTTACACGTCTATAGAGAAAATGAAAAATATCACTTAATTCGATCTAATTGATTAAAGAGGTATACAGCTGTGATCTCATTGTAATACAAATTATCTGTTTCTATGGCATTATTATCTAAGGTGTTTCTTTAAATATCTTTTGGCAATAATAGCAATGCTGACATAATGGGTACACTTTTGTGAATAATAACTCATACATGAACGTCGAGAATCAGTCTCATTGAACCGGGCCTCGAACCGAAGGAAACAATTAATGACATTATTACTCTCCTTTCTAACATTTATGCACATTCAGGAAGTTTATGTACAATATTACTTGGAAAAAAACAATTGAGTTCAATCAGCATGATTATCACTGATTGTTATTGGAAGTACACTGTTCAAATTACTTGCAGAAGGCTGAATATTGACTGATAAGATTTGGACATATCAGTAATTGGAATATCAAAAACAAAGCATAAACCCAAATGAAAATAAATGAAAGCTCTCTATTATGTGGATTTGGAAATATATAAGAATTTTAATGTCACAAGCTGCGCCTTTAGTTTATAGAAAAAAGGTAATTAATTATGATGAAAACATCACTCATGAAATTTAACTAATAGAGATCGGTGCTCAGTTTCATTAATCTGCTATGAACACGCTGGGTGCATAATGAGACATGAAAAAGGCTCACAAAATCAAGCGTTGCGTAACAAGCGTTGCAGTGATTATCTCATTGTGAATGAATACTGAAGCGTACCCGTCTGATAGAATATTGACAAATTTTAAAAACAGGCAAAAGCAGATGTTGCACTTGATTACAATTATATGGCTATTGATATGGTAGCATCCCATCCTCATATAGATACACTTAGTGTATAGATACTTATTCAACTCACCTTAAATGTGTAGCTGGAGCCACTTTGCGTTTCATATGCAAAAACGCATGCTAGAGATAGGATAAGAAATAATAACGATTTCATTTTGAAAAATCAGAAAGACTGCTCGAATTTGCCGCATCGTTTGTACTGTTATCAATTTTATTAACATCATAACTGTACAGTTGATCAAATATCAACATTGAAACACCAATAGAAAGGTTTTATTCTTTGTATGATCTACTTAATGAAGTACATTTCGTAGGTTGTCCCTCCGTATTCTCCTATGAAAGATTATTTAGCTTTAATTGTTTAACAAACTCAAATAGCCTATATTTCATCATCATAATAATAGTTTTGAAATGACTGTTCATTGCTCAAGTTTATAAGAGGGGTAAAATATAATACTGCAAAGCCTGTATGGAGAGATAGGACATATACTTACGTAGACTACTGAAAGAAACTTTATTTAATTTATTTATCTAAGAAATTCCAGACAATACCAAACAAAATTTAATTTAATTTTGTTTGCTTTCCTTTTTAATTTCTTTTTGTGAATGTTCTATTTAGCTTCAATTTATCATTCAAACAAATAAATAGAACGTTTTCTATTTATTTGTTTGAAATCAAAACTCTGCGAAATAGACAAATTTGGCTTTGGCAACTTTGGCAAATTTGGCAACGTGATTTGAAGTGGGTGTCTATATCACGTGACTCAACTAAAATATTAAGTGAAGCATCGCATTATATAGCCTGCGTACCAGCCCCTATATTGACCTTTACGTTAAACTTGTTTTCATTGTTATGAGTAAAATAAATATGCATGTAAATCGGTGACAACAAATGCAAAGCAAAGGGTAAAATTCTATTGATTTCTTAAATTCAAATATCATTGGGATTTTGAAATACATTCAATATGCAATAAATTAGACATAAATGATATAATTTCGATGTTGGTCACAAACGTTTTGATTTCAAACGAGTTATATTGCTGATTTCTAGTCTTTCACCAGAGTTGTGACACTGTTCACGTTCTACACGGCAGACAGAAAATCCGCTCCGTGACGTATATATAGCCATAATATAACTACACTGTCTATAGTAAGACTAAATGTTGCAGCGCATGAGCAAAACTAGCAAATGAAGTTAGGATTTCTGAATACGGCTAGAGCGCTAGATGGTTTGCAATTTTTACATTTTGATACCCCGAGTTCGTTCGACGGCTCAGCACAGGGCATAGGCGACTTTAAAATGCATCATAGATGTAATTTGCATTAACATTCATGAAATATTCCACTTTGCTGTAACAGCTTTGAACTGCGTTTTTCCTTCGCTGTCTTCATCAAAAAAGAGTAAAGAATATGATTCTTCATTTTCCGTGCATTATTCCAGTATTTATACATAGTTTTACTTCCGAAAAGTAATGCGTTAATCGGTCACATTTAATCTGGTAGAGAAAATGTACTCAGTGTCTTCTAATCCTTGTAATTTTTCTCCCAGGCGCATACATAAGATATGAAACACACCAGCAACAATGTTGAATATAAAACTAGGCATTGAAGTAGCTTTCTAAATTTATGAATCAAATAAATTTTTCAATAATACGAAATTAGATGATTTATGAAGCTGCAGAATAGTATGTTCAACCATTCATTCGTTCACCTGTAAACACCCACTGCAGATCACGTGATCACACATTCGATCATGTGATTCAGCAGTATAGAAATAAAGTCAAAGACTAGACGTTGTCTCCGTTACTCAGAGTTTCGCACGATAGCGCTCATCAGACGGCTTTATTCATATAAAACCGTAAAACTGTCTGATGAGCGCAATCGCGCGAAACTCTGAGTTACTATTGCGTTTTGGCAAATCCGCTGGTGACAGCAATACTATGCTTGTGACTATCTCATATATGTTTTGAGAGAACGACAACAATGAAAATTCAATGTATATATATTTATCCATCCACTTAGTTGAAACTATTTTCACCAATCAAATCATGATAAGATTTACATTAGTATGTATAACAAGTCATTCATATTAGATTTCAAAAGGCTCCAGCTCCACTACCACTTGATTCAGCACGGCATCTACTGAATTGAAAGATTGATGAACCTATTTTGCTGCAAACGAGACCATCATCACATCCACAACCAATAACATGCTGCAATAAAAACAGTAAAAACTTTAGATAAATTCTCATATTCTTGATTGATCTTCTCACAATTGAAATCTCCTATACATCAGCCTTTGCTTCATAACAATACATTGCACCTTTGGAGAGTGCTTGGTTTTTCGGGTGATGAACTATATTCAAGAGATTCCTTCAATAATGAATTTTATCAATTACATTTACTTGGTATTTAGTTATATTTACATGGCAAATATTCTCTTGCTGGTAAACCTAAGGTCAACTTCTTGAGGTACCATCACTCATTTACATATTCATCCATTGTGCATTGTGTCGCAGATTGCAGTTACATATAGTATCTGATTCAATAACAGCATTACTAATACAGCATTTTTTGTCAGTCGTCTAATGGACGTGAATTTTGGATCTCTGTGTAGGAATTCTATCAAGCGTAAGATAGCTGGCAAATCCTTATAATTTTACTCTCTATACTAAAATACCATATAAATACTAATATTGCAACTGCTGTACTATTACTATACTGTACTATTTACGTTTATTTTACCTCGCTCAGAAAACATCTATCTCCTTCTTGTAATTTTTGGGAACAATATACTCCCCCAACACAGCAATATCCACTTCCACAACCATTTGAACATCCCTGAAACAAAAAGAACCATATAAAAAGTATTCATCATTGAATGCTATGTAGTATATGTTCTTGTGGCATTTCCGACAAAACATCGACAGCAATTTCAACGTTAAGGTAAGGGTTATACGAGCGAGCCGAACCTAATACATTTCAATTATTTCATTCATTCGAATTAAGTTCGCTGTTAGCGCGCTCCGTGTATCGCAGTTGAGTTCGCCAATTTATTAAGTTCGCATAGTCCAAGCGCGTTAACAGCGAACCTAATGCATTACGCGCACCTCTGCGTTGTAAGAGCGAGCTAAATGCGAACTGAATCAAATGCAGCTTTATCGCATATCCGTGACTGTCTCCGTAATGGCCTTTATATGGCAATAAACCGGGGGTTACAAATTAAAAAAAGCTTTAAGTCATTGTTCTATTGATGCTTCCATCGTGACGTCATTAATCCGTTCGCAATAGAACATCAAATAATTATGTAGATTATCACGCCTAGGAATTAAAATGTATCTGCCAAATACAAATTGAGTTGCATGGGAAAAGCTTGATTAAATGCAAAAAAATATAAAACATAAAATTTAATTTGCAAGAAATCAAAGTTATCATAAGGAAGATCTATATATTTTACAACTTCCAAATCAACGTAAATACAAGATGCAAGACTTTTCCCGCTTCAACGAACAAAACAGTTGATACTCTTGAAAATGGATACTCGAAACATTGAGCAAGAACAAATAATTAGATAACTGTTGCCACTGACGTTTGCTGTCAAATGTTTTCAGATAACACTTAAGCAATGACTGTTATTTAGAAATTCAAAGTTTTAAATATTAAATATGTATAGGGATTTAAAACTCTGAAACATACTGAGCCGAGAAAGAATCAACAACAGAGAGTTTTTGCAAATGAAAAACCGGCGCACTCACACATCGATACTCTTGAACTAAAAACTGAGAACAGGCTCCCTACTCGAATGGATGATGCTGAGTTTGAGCTTTGACCGTATTTTAAATTTGACACAAAAATAAATTTCAAGTTTTAATTCAAATAATAATTTCCACAACTGGGATTATACCAAGTCTACTCAGCAGAGTATAGATAACTGCTAAGAATTTATCTGGCTTTTATTTAATATAAGGCAAGTTTTGCATAGGAAATATGGATTTTTATTGTTTTCAATGAAAATGTTGAATTATGAAAGCTTCTATGGAATCATAACAGAGCCATAAATGAAGGTGTTTCATCAATATAATAATAATAAGACTTCTCGAACTAACGGCAAAGAGTTCATAAAGATTCATATAACTAGAAGCGAGTTTTGTAATATAGATTGAATTTTCCTTTACACTTGAAAGAATACTCTTATATCCAAAATCAAGACATCCAAAATAAATTTCAATATGGAGAGTTAATAATTCAAACTAGTATATAAAATGGGAATAAACCCCCAGACTATCTTTACAATTTGTAGTAGAACCCGACTCGAAAAACAATGGCGTAATGTTCTTTTGATCTGGAAATTATTTCTTGGTGAAAAACGCCTTCAAAGTGATGTGTGGCGCTGAGAAAAATGTATTGGATCTAGCTTTATGAGGGCATAAATCACAAGTCTTTTTTTTTTCACGTCGGGTTCTACTAAATCATATATAAAGATAGTCCGGAGGTTTATTCTCACTTTAAATATATAATTTCAAGAATTAATTTTCAATAGATATATAAATATAGTAAAATGGACAGAATGATCCTGTGTATACTTGAAATACGTCAATATAAATCGCTCAGATGAATAAGTCCACAGAAAAACATCCTTAAAGGAATCTCAGAAAAACTTTCACCCCATATAGATAGACTATCATCAACCAATTGCTTTCTTAGCAATTATATAAGCTAGCTATACGGCTGACACATATAAAATCTGTACTCATTTACGACCAAATGCATAGAACAAGAATTATTGCATTTATTTTCAGACATCAACCCTTACGTAATTGGTTTTCTCTGCGTTACAAGTGAAAACAACGAATAAATATAATCCCAACTTACCAATAACGATCGTGGACTATCTTCAGTTTCGTTTGCAAGGACACAAGCCAAGCCAAGTACAACAACTATTAAACACTTCATTTTGACAGTAAAAAGACGTGTATGACCTTTGCAATAGGTTACAAGGGAATCTATAAAGAATCGGACTCTTCATTTATAGCATAGTTATTACTAACAACTACAGTTGTTCAAAGATTCAGAATTGATAAATAAATAGTTACTTTTATAACTTATTTTGCTTTGATACAAAACGAGACTATGAAAGTGCTTGCAAATAATTTCATCGACAAAGACATATACAGCTATGTTTAAAAGGTAGAGTAGCTTGTCTGAATTTGTTTGCTTGCAGCTGGTACAAAATTGTTTATTTTATAGTGGATAATTGCAGTAAGATTGAATAGTTAGAGCAACTTCTGAATTCTACTAGAGAACATGACGCATGCGCCCTGCTCTACTTTTCCTCTTGTAAAATATATATTTCAATCGCTGAGAATTATCAGCCATTCAAACTCAAATTGTTCAACCTTGTGATCTCAAATTGTATAAAAAAAATTTATGAAGAGTTGGAAAATTATTCAAAATCGATAGAATTGTTTAGCTCAATCCTCTTGTTCTTACATTCATATCATACCATGGCCTATGTATTCTGGATTATTTGAAAATATCAATCTGGGTTTTTTACGATAACTTTTGGAAAATACGTACTATACATTCTCAGCTTTGAGGGTCGAGTAAATTGGAATTGTTAGATTTCATTTTGTTTTACCATGACTTGATTTTCAGAAAATGCTGCACAAACAAGACCACGAGTACGACGTTAATATATTGATATTGTGCTTGAACTGTATTCATAGTTGTGAAAATAAACGTCATCCGTAAGAAGATATATCACCGGGTATCACCGGGGGTTAACTTTAAATAGTTGGCATATACGGGGAGCGATTTGACAAACAGATAGACAATGAAAGGATCTGAGCGCACATGCTGTCCGTAGCTTGTTCAGGAGCTGTCGCCTATGTGACCGCACTATATATAGATGGACGAAGGTACACTGAAAAAATGGCGACCAGAACACAGATTTATCCTTGAGTTCAACTCGCGATTTTAATATAACAAAAATCGATTTACCAAAATAGATTATCTACAGTTATGCACTACTTTGTCTAATCGCAGACGCAGTCACGCAGTTTTCTTTTTGGTTTTTACTACGTAAGTGATCTTTGGAGCTACACGACTTCATGGGCCTAGTTTTGAACACAAAATGACTTTAATCATGGAGAATGGAGATTTGAAAATACCGGGTTCTGGTTAATACAGAGTTCAAGGGAAAATGTGGGGTAGTATTTCCTTATTAATTAAATAAAAAATTATACTGATAAAAGGTAAAACTTACGCCTTATGGTAGTCTACTAATTGCTATTTTGTTAAAAGGAATTGTAAGTAGGCGATTATAAACAAAATACCGCAAAGTGAAACAAAGATATAATCTCTGTTTCGGATTTCACATTATCATAAATGATCTATCAGTGCTTTTTGCACTGGCCACATTGTTTGCAATCGACGTTGCCAATTGATGTGCTCTGGCTCTGGCTACTCTGGATGAACCAACAGTAATGCTTCTTCGCCCTTGTACGTTGCCATTTTTCGATGACTAGCTGCTGTTGATAGAATTTTTAGCCAAGATTTGCTTCTCTGAGCTTTTTTCTATCCAGGACACATACAAAGTATAAATTTAGTAGTTGATGGATGATCTCATCATGGATGAAGAAGTGGGATGATGTTCTGATATCATAACCGAGATAGCAGCATGACTTTAATGATTGGCTCTGTAACTTTTTGACATCAAGCCAACATTTATTTGCATTGAAAAAAGATCCCAGTATGAAAGAGCCATGCCTCATATTTTGATGATAAGTGGTTATATCTGCCAAGGTAAATAACTGTAATTTACCATACCTGTATTAACTTTGTCCCATCATTGATACTTTTGCCAAACGGGCTGTACAATAAATTATATATTACAGTATGTAATGTAGGCCAATTACCTTATAAATAGTGAAGCATTAGTCATACCCCATGCATGATATCATATTAATGATGAACACCTTTTTTTTCAATAATGCTAATTTACCAAGTCAGTAACGGAATATTTGATTTTGTCCTGAATAGCTATAGATAAGAGGCAATAATTTCATAAATTAGAGTTTGTATGCTGACCAAAGGGCCTTCAGAAGTTTTAATAGAAAGATTTTGACCTTCTTCTTGATTTTGACCTTCTTTCGTGTTAGAATCTATTTTCGTGCTACTTAATTGCTATTGTACTAGCAATCTCATATATTTAGAGGAAATTTGAGTATGCATTTGATAATACATAAGAATTTTGTCAGATATCGAAACTTGCATTTTGCATTACTGCAATCTTCTTGTTGAAGTGTTCTTCGACATACTTTTGTATTGAATGATTTGCATCAGTTGTAAATTAGTTGCAATACAGATATGTCAGATGGCCGTATTGGCCGTATATATTTGGAAACTGGTTTAGATAAGAGTCACGAGTTAAAACAGTTTTCTTCTTCAAAACTAAGGCCTGGATTATACAGCGCGCTTTCGAGCGTGCCGTGCTTTCGTTTACAGTAAATTGAAAGTTGGCTCGCTGCCGGCGCGCCCGTTTAACTTGACACGGCTCGCTGTCATTAGCACGGTGCGCTCCAAATCGAAAGCTCGCATAGGAAGAGCGTGCTTTCACTTGAAGGCGAACTTTCATTTCGACATTCCAGGGATTCCTCTTACCATATTTGGTAAAAACCGGGGGTTGATGTCGAGAAAGAAATGTCTAGCCTCTTTTTCTCGGCCGTTGCCTAGATACAGTTCCGTTTTGCAAATAAACAGATGAATAAACATTGATTTTCTTTCGAATTATAATCGAAATCCACAAAATAATAATAGGGAAACTACTCAGAGCATCTGTACTTCTCAATTGAAGAGGAGAAAACTTTCAAATAGTATTAATTAGACAAGGTTATATATATATGCTCTGCAGATTAGATGTAAGCCACTGTCTTGTATTTGTAGGACCATGGTAGGTTAAAAAACTATCATTGTACGATAATCACAACTATTTGATGGCGAATTGTGATAAAAATCACTTTTTGAAGCAAAATTTATTTCACGAAAAGCGTATACTTGTCAATCAAAAGTCTTGTGAGATATTTTCTTACACGTCATCATGTAATTCAAAGGAAGTTTTTACACAACTTTTGAGGACGGCTCGCTGTATAACTAGACATTTTCAAAAGCGCGCGCCTTCAAATGAAAGCGCGCTCGAAAGCACGGCACGCTCGAAAGCGCGCTGTATAATCCAGGCCTAAGGAAAAAAAGGTAACAGGAGTTGTTTACGTAAAAGTATTTATTTATTGTTTTATTAATTGTATATATCGGAGTAATTGTCTATTACAGGTAAAACAGCAATCAAACATCAAAATGAACTAAAAAATTACTTTGAATAGATAAAAATATATTCACAACGTAGTAAAATGAAGTCGTGCCATGAACTGTATTCACTTTATTGATGTCCAAAAGATTTGAATAATTTGACAAAGCTCAACTCCTCGATACAATCAAAATATTGAAATAAAATAAGAAATTAAGCTGCTTCGATAAATAAGGATTTACAATTGATAGCTAATGTGTAGTGATGCACAGTAAAAAATAATCAGTAACCATGGCAATAGTGTTGCCAACGTATTATTGATGACAGTGAGATAAGGTTTGATATTGTATAAGTTTTTCTTCTGGCACGTAAACACATTAGGTTAGCCATCAGTAGACCGAGTGGAAAACACATCGCAGCTCAATCAATTTGTTCATAGCTGATTTTTAAATATATCCAGTACAATTGATTTTTACGGCAACAGTAAGCAGAGTTTTGTTCATATTCAGATCATCTTTTTCGTTAACCTCTTCGGAGTTAGTTGTCGATTTCATATTTCTCATTGTTAATACTAGCACCTTAGGAAAACAAGGCGAGGTAATTCTATTAAATCTACTTTGTTTATCCCACCCCAGAACATTGAAACTTTCAAACTCAGAAGAGGTTTATTGTTTTTCAGTCAAACCCAGTTTTCAGTTTTCAGCCTTCAAATTTTGTTTTTTTCCAAATTCTCTAGAAAATCGAAATGGAACCCAAAACGTTTCATATTCTAAAATTTCCTACCCAAAAAGTTTATTTCTCAGCTGGAATATGGACCCAAAAACGTGCCTGGCATGTCCCCGTATAGCAGCAGTATGGGAGATACACCCGGGTTTCTATTATACATCAACGCCAATATGTTTTAAAATACTTGTAAATGCACCGATAACTGTTTGTAGATATCCTTTATAAAACGAAAATAAAAAAAAACAAAAGTCGAGTGTGAGTCGATGCAATGTTGGGTTGATTTAGCCACTTCACTCCACATCTGCTCTAGAATGTTCTATATACGAGCTCAATATTGAAGATCACTTATAGAGCAAATGTTGGATGGGATGGCTAAATGAAACCAACAAGTGCTCTACACGAGTTTGTAGAGAGATTTCCCGATGATCGCTTCGGCGTAAAACCCAGAGTAGCAAAGATGATTGTCCGATCCTCTGAATATTTATGTTACATACATTAAAGCCCTGTATTGTGCCTTATGTTCATTCAGTAAGAACATATAGAGAAGCATATATAGCTCCAAATTTGGTTAGGAAAATAGATTGCCTGATGATCGCCTTAGTGTGTGAAACTTTGAGTAGCAAACATGATTGTCTGATTTCTGGTTATATATTTCATACATAAGCTCCTTTGTTTATAAACTTTTGATTTCTTTTATTGGCCTATCAACTAAGCTAACTTCCAGAAATTATCATCCCGATTATATTTTAAGAAACTATCAATCTATAAAAACATTTATCGTCAATTTTATAAACGCTACTACAGTTAAATATATGAAGGTACTACTTGATTTCAATCGATAATACATGTAAGAAAATACAATTGATACTGCACGCGTTAATGATTATTATTGCCCTTGATATTTAACAAAATGATAAAATACAGCTTTTTATCTCTTTTAAAGTTAATATCAATACAGCATAATTCAAAAACACCTTCAAAACACTTTATTCTGCAATAGTTTTTTACACAGGTCAAACATTGTTAACAGAAATTTGTTGAAGCTTTTATCCTGTGTAATATTCGGAATATATAAATAAATAAATAAATAAATAAATAGACATCCTGAATCTAATGTCTAACAAACAACTTTTTTTCACAACACAGGCCAAGAAAGCTTTCTATGGCACCAAAGTTCACTTCACTTCTAATCGGTTAATTATATTCGTGTGACAGGTATGTGCATGGATTTGAAGTTAATGTGATTTTAACCCGTACACAAGTGAACATGAATGGGCTCAATCTACTTATGATACATGCCACAATAACGTAGCTATAATCACAAACAAGGCAGGTGGTTGCGCGTGAAACAAAATAAGTTGTTTCAGTTCAAAGGATAACAGATCAATCATTCAATTAATAATTCACTTTCAATATGAAACAAACTGATTTACGAATTTGATCATTTGATTTTGAATGTATCAATCATAGGCTAATCATGCGTCTGATCAAATACAATTGAAAGTAGTTGCTACAGTTCAAAGGATAACTTTAACGGTGTATTCGCTTATTAACCCAAAATGCCAACATAAAGTTTGATCTTCCAAGTTGATAACATTCACCCCATTCATCATAAACTGTTGTTTTAGAACATAAGCAGTTATGAATCGCTTCCATATTTGCAAAGTAATTTGCTTTGTTATCAGCAGCATCTTGATTGCAAATGTTGTTGAATCAAGAAAGAAATTTCATAATGAAATGAACACTACTGTTGCTGAAGATAACGAGAAGAAGATTGTGATAACAGCAAGCATTGTTGGTATGACTGCTTTATTTGTTGGACTATCAAGTTTGACAATGGGAACCACCAATCGTGTGTACGGTGCTAAAGCCGCTGCATCCGCTAAAGAAAGGTACGAAGAAACGACACTTCGTGGAGAGGAATCTTTGAATGCCATGAATGACAGGCTAACTGAAGTATTCAGCGGTCTTAAGAGCCATAATAAATTCTTGCTTCTGAATTCTAAGCTGGAAGAAGAATCATGGGCCGCTCAGAGATTTGATAACTTGCGAAAAAAGATTCTTAAAATTCAAAAACAACGTGGCAACAACGTAGACAAAATTAAAATACATGCCCGAAAGATTTTGAAAGGAACAAACGAGAAGGGGAAAAAAGTTGAAAGGCTTCTTGGAGGGGTAAAAAGAGTTCTTAGTAGACTCCATGACCTCTTCAAAGGTAATAAGTTTTCACCTGTCACACAAGATCCTATTCTTTTGGCGTTTGCTAAGTCTCTAGAAGTGAAAAGTCCTGAATATATTAAAGATATCAGCCGCTTTCTTGGAAAGTTCATGCTGCTTCAAAAGAAATGTGTTGCTGCATGGCAAGTAGCAAGCGAAGTATTACCTGATAATGTAAAAATGATTGCGAATGCAGAAGATCTTGATAAGAGAGCAAAGGCCCAACGGAAAGTCCTTGAAGAGGTGTTCAATAATCCAATTATGTCGCCATTCATTTGGCAGCCAACATCAACCTCAACACTCCCAAGCGATGGTAATTGCGTTCGTGGAGATTCAGATAAACTCGTTTGTCAAGTTATCACAGGTGGTGAAACCTACGTTGGAGTTCTCGATCATCAAAATGAATGCCTATATTCATCAGATGGTAAAAAAGCAGAAAGATCACGCGATATGGAGGTACTCTACAATCGTTGTCCAGATTATTCACGCGGTTTTGATGATAGTAACACTAAAGCTGGGATTCCTACAAGTGATGGTAACTATGTATGCAGAGGGACAGAAAAAGATACATACGAAGAAGGCCCTGATCATGAAAGTTTCGGCAAGACAAAAAATAATCGCTGTTTTCTGGCTCATGAATTTCTTGACGTTGGAACATTTTCTGATGATTGGGAGTCAGAGGGTAAAGATACAGGCATCAGCAAAATAATGACCAGTAGATGCAACATCAAAGAAATATTCAACAAGCAATTTGGTGAGCTCGGATTCGCTTTAGGTTAATTTCCATACACTATATTATATACACCATACACTAAATATATTATCCACTTATTGATATTCCTTCAGAACTATAATCTACTTTTATTTTATTATGTATAACATCAATAGTGGAATAAGAAACTGCGTTCTCCATTGTGGAGCTCCATATAGATCAAAATAGAATGCATACATATGTTATTTGATTTTATGTTGTCTTGTATTTGAATATGGCTATAAATGTTAAAAGACTGTCGCCACTGTTTCAGTCACATAATTCTTCAAGTCGAGGACTCTAAGTGATTAGCAGCTCCATTTGATTAATCTGAAACTTCCTGAAAATTACTTCCGGCTGCCATTACTTTGTAGAGTTACGTTAAAGATATTTCAGCTAATTACTTAAACCAGACACAGACAAACGAAAATGACACCCAAAAAACTTCCGATCTTTATTTGATCACCACGAAAACAACGTGTATCAAACGATTCTAATTTTCAACAATTAAATAAATTGTTAATTACTGTAATGGTAATTATACATTAGAGATACTGTTTTGACAAATCTTCTGGTCACATTTTTCAACAAATTACATCTAGAGGGGTTAGCTCAGGGGACAATGCAACAGAACTTCACATTTTATCATATATGGTCGATTGTGATTCAAATTCACCGGAGGTCAATTCAGCTTTGACTTTCTCTAGAACATAAAATGAGTACCGCTCCCTGATGGCGGATGGATTGGTCCAGAAGGAATTGCATTATCAGTAGCTGGAGCGAATCAATGCTCATTGACATTCCAGCGCCATATGCCATGAAACCTGTTGAAATTGATCTTCGGTGTCGTGGCTGTGAATAGTAAAGAGTGTGTATGTACAATAACTGCTCTTAGTTAACACAGCCACTCCTCTATAAATAGAAAAATGGTAAGGGTGCCTTTGGTGGGGGGATACCATCTTAATCACCGCTCACTACTACACATCTAGGGTAGAGGCTTCTATGAAAATGTTCCAGCTACGTTTTGTTTAACAGGACTGATTGGCTCTGATTACAGAATTACAGAATGAAAATAATAATCTATTTGATTTAGACATTCAAAATTCTGACCCAAGAGGCATGGACAGCTATGTGCAAGTATGCAAGTACTCTTAAAATAAGCTACCCTGGAAGGTAGTGATCAAACGTATCGATTTCTCTTCACCAATAAATTAAATTCCAATATTTGAAATTAAGCTCATTTTGGCTCTCGGTTGTTTTCTTACAATTTTTAACTTACCATAGGGGTCTAAGGAACAATCAACGTTACGCTACCTGCATCCATATAAAGTCCGAGAATCAATGACATAGCCGAAACGACAAGGCTGGTTAAGGATGTTTGATAATGAATTACTGTTCACACTCAATAGCAAGATTTTGCTTGAAATTTCAAATTCCACTTAAATGCAATACTGATATTAACACCTAAAAATGTTCTAATCGGCGGGATGCATTACCTTATATTTACGAAATAATTTTCTTCATAACAGCATTTTTCCGTGACGTCATTTTTCTTAAATTCAATTGATCCAAAGATTATTTCATTTCTGATAAATAACTTCTGCGTGCAATAATTCAATAGAAAAGATAGATGCAACAGTAATCCATATGTAATTTCTCATTTTCTGTTCAATTTTATGCAAGCAATTATATATTATATACAGAGTATCTTAATCATAATTATTTTCCCATGTAATATATTCTCCAATTACCAAACAGCGACTCAATTTGTTTACTCAGAAGTTGATTTAATACATTTGCTCAATTTACATTTGAAAAGCGTCAGATATTTTTGGAGGACGAATCAAATTAATTGAACTTCAAGCTTAATCAATCTTGAGCATGCGGAAATCGATAGGATCCAGTGAACACTGTCAATCAATAGGCTATCTTCATGACGAATTCTGCCATTAAATCTGTTGAAATCGATCTTCAGTATCGCGGCTGAGATCAACAAAGAGTGTTTAAAATCATTGCCCTCAGCGAAAAAAGCCAATCATCTAGAAATGGGTGCCTTCGGTAGGGCAACACCGTATACAGCTACAACAGCAAAGTCTTTACGTGGTTTTAATGGAAAAAGGCACCTTTTGGCAACGGACGCTCTTTTTGCGCTCCATCATAATTATTAAATTCAAGTTTGTGTTATGAAGTTGGTAGTATGACACTTTGGATTCGACAACACCGTTAGAATCGACTGGATTACTTTATTACTTATTGATTAATTCACTAAAGAAGATAGAAAAATACAGACAATTAAATAATGCGTGTAATGTTATCAAGTTAATTACAATTTAAGTATGAGTTGTATGCTTGGTTGATCTGTTGTCTTCATCGGTTGTTGAATTGTTCGTCTTCAGAACGGTGTACAACGGCATCTGTTAACTATACAGGATTTACTAGATTTCTATTGATATTTATACAATTTTCTCTGTTAAGGTGATATATGAATCTACAAATCACAAGACCTTAAAAGGTCATTCTATGTCTTATGATAGGAAGATGTTATCTATTTTCGGTTTAGTGAATCCCATGATTTTGATGATGGGAAGTATTAATAATAATTCTATAATATATGTATATAAGACATGTAAATTACTGTTAAAAACGATAACTATTGGCTGAAAATAGCAAACAACTAGGTATTATAAATTTTCTGATTTGTTTAAAAATAAATCGTTTTGATAAGAAAGCAATTGCTTGATAAAACGGTTCAAGATAATTGTTCTATACAACTAGAAAAGCTAAATCTGTCAACAACTCTTCATTTCAAACCTATGTCAATATTTAAAGAAAGCCATACATTTGTATAATCTGTCACAATCACAGTGGAAACCTTACATTCAAACTCATCATTTATTCAAAAATTATTTACTGAGACTTAATTATATGTTTTTGAAATGTTGAAGCATTTCCCTAATGTTAAATTTGTCTATTGATTTAGAGGAACATTAAGAACCTATTTCCCAATTTTTTTTGAACTCTTATTTTGAACTTCGGAGTTTTTAACCCATGCAGCCCCGGGAAAATGAATCCAGTATTTTCACAACATTGAGCGAAGTTTTTATCAAATGCTGGCCAATTGTTGACGTCATTTGGCCACCCCATCCAGAATTTGGCCAGCATTTTCACAACAACGCGATCGATGTTGTGAAAAGGTGGCAAAATTCTGGCGCTGGGGAGACAAATTGAAATCAGCATTTTCACAACATTGATGCGTAATTTTATCAAATGTTGTGAAAATGTTGGCTTTACTTGGCCTGTGCTTTAGAACAATAAAATCAAGAATGCAATTCAACTTTCAAACTTTCATTTTATTGGACCATTCTATTGTTTTCCCTCAAATGGTATTAGTCCCTCTTCGAAGCATCTGCGTGGAGTTGCGGGTAATATTGGAATGAGGAAGTGCTTCGTCTAGACGCCATCTAATTTATTGCTATGTTGTTGTATTTTGGAC